>CM069912.1:110447018-110521574 GCA_036172215.1 Camellia granthamiana
AAAGTTATGTAAAAAGTCGCTTTTACAATATGATATACGCGAAGTCCGTTCGAGCGAAGAGTTTCACGCTCGAGCATCAGACACAACAACAACAACTCGCTCGAGCTCAAAGAGCACCGCTCGAGCGTGGATTTCACCCGTCCAGTATTTCACAGATTGCAGACAGTCGCTCGAGTGCTAGAAGGGCCGTTCAAGCTCAGACACGCTCGAGCGTAATAAACGCTACTCGAGCGTGAAAAACACTCTTGCAGCACTTTTTCAAAGACACTCGATGCTGAAAGGTTGCAAACTCTGCTCGAGCGCAAGAAGGCCCGCTCGAGCGGAAGACCGAAATTCTGGGCAATAAGATTCTAGACTAAAGGGCAACCAACCTATTCTAAACACACTCAAGTCATTCCAAAACTCAAAGTCAAGAGGTGTAAGGAAGAAAGACATAACCGGTAGCATCAAACAACGAGATTCGGATCCAGAATACCATGACAGTCGGGTAGAGACCCGGGGTCGCTATATTGGTTGTTGGTAGTTACCTTCAATGAAGTCGGCAGCTTGGCTCTCCTATTACATCTATAAATGGGTAGTGAATGGAAAGAGTTTTGTTTGGTGATTTGAAAAGAGAATAGAGAACAGAGAAAGAGAATTATAGAGTGTGTAATTCTTTATTCCAAATATAGTGAAATTCCCTGCCCATAAACTTAGGCGATTTGCCGAACCACGTAAATCTTTATGTGTTCTTGCTTGTGTGCTTGTGTGCTTGTGTATGATTGTTTTCTACCTCCTAAGCACAACAAATTGGTATCAAAGCATTGTTGTGTGAAAAATAGAGCAATTTAAATTGAAAATTTCGAAGTTGTCGAAATCGAGTTTTCAGCCTACTAGGACGACCACCTCGACGAGAGGAGTTCAGACCCAGAAAGACCAACCCACAAGGACACTTGATGCGCTCTTATACGCTTGCCGAAGTTTCGCTGGAGACTCACCAGGCAGTGTAGTCCGGCAAAGAAACAGAGATTGAAGAAGTCAACCTGTTCTAAAGGCTTTAAGTACTCACTTGTGCACGAACGCAACACAAGTTAATACTTGGCAGAGTGGTTAGATCCTTGGATCCGAGCCTTGAGGTCAAGGGTTCAAAACCCACTATAAACAAATTTCCAAATTATTTTTGGAAGCTGCCATGTCAGTGACACGTACTGCCACGTGTGAAGCCACGTCATCAATAGCTCAACCGCCACACCAGCGCCACGTCATCACATGTGTTCGACACGTCAGCGCATCTGTCACGTCATCATCCCATCTGTCAGCGCATCTGTCACATTTTAGTCCCTAATCTTGCTGAAATTGCAATTTAACCCTTAAAACTTCTATAAATTGTAGTAAGGTCCCTAGAGTTTTGGAAAATTGTAAGTTGGCCCCTGGATTTGAAGAAATTTCATTGAATGAAGTGGAGAAAGTGCTTTCCTAGCTAAATCAATCGTTCCGGGCACAACCACAGATTCTATTTTTTGAGATTCGGACCCAAATTTTCAGTGAAGTTTTCGGGAGCTTAGAATTTGCCGTGTTCTGGGTATTTTAAGTGTCCTTTATTGTTTGTGGTAGAGATTATTGAGCAGTCTCAATGGCAAAATCTACAGAGACAAGATCAACCTAGTCCACAAGTAACCCAGCAACTACAAGCAACTCTAGGCATTGGACCCCGGTGTCCCATACTAACTTCGCGGTAGAAAAGTTTGATGGAAGCAACAACTTCGGCATGTGGAGATATGAAGTTAAAGATATGCTTCTCCAGATGAACCTGTACTTCACACTAGGAGACAAACCAAATGACTTGTATGAGATAGAATGGAAGAAAGTGAATCTTCTATCTTGCAGTTCTATCCGACTTTGCCTTGCAAAAGAGGAGAAGTACGCCTTCACAGAATATGATATTGTGAAGGAGCTTTGGAAGGCGCTGGAAGACAAGTTCATGACAAAGAGCATTGAGAACCAGCTCTACTTGAAGAAAAGGTTGTTTCGTTTCGACTACAAGAAAGGTATTTTGATAAACGAACACTTGAACAATTTCAACAAAATTCTTGCCGATTTGAAAAACCTAGATGTTCAAATAGATGATGAAGATAAAGCACTGTTATTATTAAATTCCTTACCTGACACATATGACCATCTTACCACCACTTTATTGTATGGTAAAGAAAAGATCAAGTATGTTGATATTTCAAACGCCTTGGTAAATAATTTGTTCAAAAAGAAAGATAATTCTGCAAACAGGGACTCAACATCAGAGGCATTGATAGTCAGAGGTAGGACAAATAACAGAAGATATACAGGGCGAGGAAAATCTCGCTCAAAATCCAAAGGGAGATCATCAGATAGAAGACGTCTTGCAAAAAATGAGTACGCTGCTTGTCGCCATAAGGGGCATTGAGCAAAAGATTGTCCCAATAAAGACAAGAAAGAGGAAAAGATGAACGTTGCACGAGATGGAGATAATGGTGAAGGATCAACCTTCACAGTTTCATCACTTGGCCATTCTAATGAATGGATTCTAGATTTCGGATCTTCCTACCACATGTGTCCCAACAAGCAGTGGTTCTTGAGCTTACGAGAGTTCAATGGAGAAGTTATGCTGATGGGCAACGACCAAGCTTGCCGAACAAAGGGGATTGGAATAATTCGGCTAAAGATGCATGATGGAACAATCAGAATTCTCGAAGATGTTCGGTACATACCAGATTTGACGAAAAATCTCATCTCAGTGGGAGTTTTAGACTTCAAAGGTTACAGAGTAATTGTGGAAAATGGAGTCCTCAAAGTTGTTAGAGGAGCATTTGTTGCATTGAAGGGTATTCGGAAGGGAAATTTATATTTCCTAGATGGTTCTACAATCACAGGGAGAGTGGCTATCTCTACCAACTCAGAAGATAATGCATCAGACACTTCTAGACTTTGGTACGAGCGCCTAGGGCATGTCGGTGAGAAGGCTTTACAAGGGTTAGTAAAGCAAGGCCTGTTGAAAGGCGCGAAAATAGGGAAACTTGAGTTCTACGAGCATTGTGTACTGGGTAAGCAAACAAAAATCAAGTTTGGTACTGCCATTCATCGTACCAAAGGGATTCTGGACTACGTTCACACAGATGTTTGGGGACCTTCCAAGAATGTTTTTTTGGAAGGTAAACACTACTTTGTGTCGTTCACTAATGATTTCTCAAGAAGAGTATGGGTTTACACAGTGAAACATAAAGATGCAGTATTAGACATCTTTCTTACATAAAAGAAAATGATTGAGACCCAGACAGACAGGAAGATCAAAATGCTTAGATCTGACAATGGCGGCGAATACACATCAGATCCCTTCTTTGAGGTTTGCAAAAATGAAGGGATAGTGAAACATTTCATAGTTAGTGGAACGCCACGGCAAAATGGAGTTGCAGAATGCATGAACCGCACTTTGGTGGAGAAAGTCTGATGTATGCTGTCACATTCAGGATTGAGTAAGACATTTTAGGGCAAGGCATTGAACTATGCTCGTCATCTTGTCAACAGACTACCTGCCGCAGCACTAAATGGTAAGACTCCCATGGAGGTATGGTCAAGAGTGCCAACTACTGACTATGATCAGCTACATATCTTCGGATGTCTAGCCTATTTTCATGTTACGAAATCTAAGTTGGATCCTAGAGCCAAGAAGGCTATCTTCTTGGGCTTCAGTGACGGTGTCAATGAATATAGAATCCGATGCCCTGAATCAAAGAGAGTTGTCACTAGAAGTGATGTTACCTTTGATAAGTCTACAATGCTGAAGCAGCCAAATCCTCAAAAGAATAATGAAGCATTGAAAAAGTCAATGCAGGTGGAGTTTGAGACTCCAGCGAAAACTGTTTAGACAGGCAACAATCCTGAAGAAGTTTTAGTTGATAGCTCTGAAGAAGATTCTGAAGAGAGTTCAAATGAAAATGAAGATCCAGAGGCCCCACAACAGCCAGAACCCATTGCAATCAAAAAAGAAAAAAGAGTTATTAAGCAACCCGGTTGGATGATCGATGTTGTGGCCTATACACTTCCAATCATTGAAGACGATGTTCCTTGCACTTTCAAAGAAGCCATGCAGAATGCAGAAAGTGTCAAATGAAAGGAGGCTATGGATGAAGAGATCGGGTCACTCCATAAGAACCAGACTTGGGAATTAGTGCAACTTCCAAAGGTCAAGAAAGGAATTGGGTGTAAGTGGGTTTACACTAAGAATGAAGGCATCCCAGGGAAAGAAAACATCAAATTCAAAGCTAGATTGGTAGCTAAAGGTTATGTCCAGAAGGAAGGAATAGACTACAATGTGGTATTCTCACCTGTTGTGAAGCACACGTCTATTCGTATCTTGCTAGCTTTGGTTGCACAATTTGATCTCGAGCTTGCCCAACTTGATGTCAAAACTGTCTTCTTACATGGAGATCTTGAAGAGGAGATATACGTGTCCCAGCCAAATGGTTTCAAAGTTGCTGGAAAAGAGAATTGGGCATGTAAGCTAAACAAATCATTGTACGAGGTTAAAGCAATCCCCAAGATAGTGGTACAAGCGATTTGATCAGTTCATGATGAAAAAGAAATACACAAGAAGCCAGTATAATCATTATGTATATTTCCATAAGCTTTTCAATGGTTCCTTCATCCATTTGCTCTTATATGTAGAAGATATGTTGATTGCATCTAAGAGCAAGGTGGAGATTGATAAACTCAAAGCACAGCTGGCAGGAGAGTTCAAAATGAAGGATCTTGGCGAAGCAAAGAAGATTCTTGGCATGGAGATCAAGAGAGACAAAAAGAAGGGCACGGTTTGTCTGATGTAGACCTAGTATTTGAAAAAAGGTGTTAGAAAGATTTGGCATAAATGGGAAAACAAAAGCTGTGAGTACACCATTGGCCTCTCATTTCAAACTTAGTACTTCAATGTCTCCACGCACAGAAGAAGAACGGAAGCATATGGCACAAGTTCTATATGCAAATGCAGTTGGTGCATTAATGTATGCTATGGTTTGTACAAGGCCTGGCATCTCACATGCTGTGAGTATGGTAGGCAGATATATGCATGATCCAGGAAAAGGTCATTGGCAGATAGTGAAGTAGATCTTGAGGTACTTACATGGCACAGTTAATATGGGTTTGAAGTTCGAGAGAGATGATAGACTCGGACAGAATTTGGTTGGATATGTGGACTCAGATTATGCTGGTGACTTGAACAAATACCGGTCAACAACAGGATATTTATTTACGCTTACTAAAGGGCCAATAAGTTAGAGATCAACGCTTCAGTCAACGGTGACTTTGTCTACTACAGAGGCAGAGTACATGGCAGTGACAGAAGCCTTTAAAGAAGCTATTTGGCTACATGGGTTGATTGAGGACTTGGGTATCGTTCAGAAGCACGTTGAGGTGTATTGTGACAGTCAGAGTGCCATTTGTTTGGCAAAGAACCAGGTTCATCATTCCCCCACCAAGCACATTGATGTCCGTTTCCATTTCATCTGAGAAATTGTGAATGAAGGGGATATTCTACTTCAAAAGATTAGCACTGCAGATAATCCGCCCGATATGCTCACAAAAGTAGTTTCTGGGATCAAGTTCCAATATTGTTTGGACTTGGTCAACGTCTCTTGGAACTAAGCACCTTCGGGTGCATAGCAGTGTTGATCGATCACTATGTTGGATAGAGAATCCTCGCCAAGATGGAGATTTGTTGAAGATTGGCTTAGATTTTCAATGATGGCTGCTGATTGAAGAATAAAAAATGAAGAAGTTAGACATTTTCAGCCGAGCTACTCATGGTAGGGTGGCTAATCTTGTTGGTTGTTGGTGGTTGCCTTCAATGAAGTCGGCAGCTTGGCTCTCCCATTGCATCTATAAATGGGTAGTGAATGGGAGGAGTTTTGTGTGATGAGTTGAAGAGAGAATACAGAGCAGAGAGAAAGAATTATAGAGTGTGTAATTCTTTATTCCAAATATAGTGAAATTCCCTGCCCGTGGACGTAGGCGATTTGCCGAACCACATAAATCTTTGTGTGTTCTTACTTGTGTACTTGTGTGTGATTATTTTCTACCTCCTAGGCACAACACACATAATATATTTTTTGTATTCTAATTAAATGTACTTAACATTACTAGATTAAAAAAAAATGCTAATGGATAAATATCAAAATAAATGTGGATAAATCAAGTGCATTCGAGCATTTAATGTCTTAAATATGTGGACTTGGGTCCATTTTAGTTTGAAGTGAAAAAAGGTTCATCTAGGCATGTATTTTGTTAATAGATGGTGTAAAAATGTTGATCACATTTTTATATTATTTGAAATGATACTTATATATTTTCAAATGCTAAGATATCTTTCCAAACTTGGTTCATTGATAATCAATTGGACGATTAACATTCATAATTTGAAAATTTTGAGAGAATATAGTTTACAAATAATCAAAAGCCATACTATGGATTTGTGAATTTAATGTCACGACAGAAGTGCATTACAAGCACATGATTTTACTTACGGTGGTGCTACATATACCAATTAGTATACTAATTAGTGTATCAATACTAATTATGACATTATTATTGACCCCACTCATTGTACGAATTACAAATACCAAAAATCTCTTAAATTATGTCACATCATCAATTGGTATACTAGTTAGCATACTAATTGGTGCATATAGTATTATTATTTTACTTATGAAAAAAAAAAATCCCCCAAAGAAAAGGATTTTAAGCATGTCACGGTAATATAATCTTATTTTATATTTAAATGTTAATGAGAGTCTTTGCGGGCACTTATTAACAAGTTTTTTAAATATTCATGTATAATACATATGAGTGCATGGAATAAAGATTATAATTATTTTAAATTTTATTAACCAATTTTCTTAGGGCATTCATTAACTGAATAATAATTAAGGATAATTTACATTAGACTCTTCCAAATTTTGATTGGGATACCTAGTGTGTTAAACGCGTTTGGATATTATTTTAGGTGTTTATTTTGTTTGGACATTACTGTCATATTAAGGCGTGGTGGGGAGTTGTCTACTACGTGTTTTTTTTTTCTTCTTTTTTTTGTCTACGTGTTTTATGTTATGGAACGATAGTGATTTGGGTGGGTATCAAAATGAAATAATTAATGGCAAATAAAAGGGTAAATTATAAATATATTTTTTAAAATTTGTTTAAAATATGAATTATTTATGTGGTTTGGAATATTACAAATATCCCATTATTAAAAAATTTTGTTTAACAAAATTAAGTGAAAAAATGAAATTTCTAATTGTCCCCCTAAACAATAATAAAGTAAATTGCATTATTAATTGAAATAAATTTCTGACATCATTAAAAATTATTAATTGTTTTCATATTTTTCTAATAAAAGAGATTATTTGTTATGAAATTAAAAACTTTAAGAGACGTGATGTATTTTCCAGAATCACAAGACATAATTTATATTTTAACTAAATCTCAAAAGATATATTTATAATTTACCTTCAATAAAACAATAAGTGTTTGTGGTCCTGTGAGCTAGTGTTGATTTCTCACCAACATTATGCTTGATTTTCCTTTTTCTCATTTTTTCTTTCTCATTCTTATTGATATTTTCCCATATGTAATATATGGTTTCGTCATCAATAAAGTTTTTCTTTCTTGATATAAAATAAAAAAATAAAAAATAAAAAAAAGAAGAAGCATACACAGATAAAACAGTAAAAACACTTTACTGTAGAAGAAAAAAGTATGCAAATAAACTCAATTATCACTTACACTCTTAAAACATATTTAGAAATATACTCAAGTCCTTGCATAATTAACTCCCTATACAATAAACCCACTCTATATCTCTTTGTATAATCCTTTTATGGCATGTTTGATTGGATGGATTAGAGTATGTGATTGAGATTATTAATCTGTTGGCCCAATTATCCTATGTTTGTTTTAACATTTTGGTTTATGATTATTAATCCAATAGATAATTAATCCAACAAATTTGTAGGATTATTAGTAATGCGGTAAGGATGGGATTATTAATCCAATAGATATTAATCTAATAAAATAGTGAATATCACACTAATTTAATAAAATTATTAATATTTTACTATTAATTTTGTAAATCAAACATGACCTTAAGTTTTTCTCTATCTGTGAGTTCTGTTGGATAGACTTAACTTGTAATTATAAAGGCTTGATGGCCTCATCTATACATCAAATTCCATATTTTAATCCTTGCGGCTGGACGGCACCTCCACACACTACTCAGTGGGAACAAATCTAAAATGCTCCAAATATTAAATGCTCCAGGACAAACAAATCACTTGGTAATCCATTCCCATGGGTCAAATAAAGACAAACAATATCCCAGGTTTGTTTGGATAGATATGATCATAGGATTAGACTAATAATTTAATAAAATATATAATTTTTATGGCTGGTTAGAAAAATTGAGGTCCGAACATATTATCTCTCATACAATTGAATTTTAGGAGAGAATGTGTCACGACCCCAACCCGCCCCTAGTAGGATGGTGTCGTGATGGCCAGTAACCCGTGGTTACCGAAGGCCATCTTTCAAAAATCACACACAATCAGAGTATAATCTATGGGGCTAACAAGAGCGGAAGCAATAACAAAATACAAGTGGTCCACAAGAGCTGTGCATAAGTCAAATGGAATGGCATGCATCCTTACATAACTTTACAACTTAAACAAAATACATAATACGTCTTTACAAAAGAGCTTCACAAGCCGACATAAACAAAACACAATATATATACAAGTCAAGAAACATCATCCACAGAACTGCCGACATCATTACAAGACTGCCGACCTAAACACAAAATGCCGACATGAGCATTGCCGACGTAAACATGCATACAAAACATCGGGCACAAACACACATCTCGGCGTAGCCGACTTCTTGCTTGGAACCTACATATATATATAGAGGGTGAGTATTGAAACTCAGTGAATGGTACAAATAATAAAGGGTTTAATGAATGATCCCGAGGTTCGTGTTAAAACAGTACATACATATCATAGTTGTTTCAAAACATACCTATAGCATAGCTTATTCAAAACCTTTCGTATAACTTAGCTTGCATCAAAACATATACTTAGCATACTTGTGTCAAAACATGTACTTAACGTAACTTGCAAAACATGCACTTAACATAACTTGTATCAGAACATGTACTTAGCATAGCTTGCATCAAAACATACTTAGCATAACTTGAACCGAAACGTATTCTTAGCATAACTTGTATCAAAACGTGTGCTTGGCTTAACTTATAACAAAACATACCCACCCGTTCATAGACCGTCGGTGGCAAAACAAAGGTGCTACTTAGGCTTAACGTCCCCTAGCACGGAAAGGACGATGCTACTTAGGCTTTAAGTCCCCTAGCACGGAAGGACTATGCTACTTAGGCTTTAAGTCCCCTAGCACGGAAGGACTATGCTACTTAGGCTTTAAGTCCACTAGCACGTACGGACTCCAAAAGGTTGTGCTACCAATGCTTTAAGTCCACTAGCACGTACGGACTCCAAAAGGTTGTGCTACCAATGCTTTAAGTCCACTAGCACGTACGGACTTCCAAATTTGTGCTGCATAAGCTTAGAGTCCTCCAGCACGTAAGGACTTCCCGAGGTTGATAACCAAAACAGAACTTATACTTAGCAATCAAAACTTATTCTTGATACATAAAAATACGAGTAATCATTCATGCTTAACAAATACTTTTCAAAACAAGGCAAAACAAAGCTTATCAAAACCTTATAACATAACTTTATTAAAAATACCACTCACTTAGTTCTTGGGACGTCGGATTCACAGCAAAGGTCCAAGTCCTACAAACACATAACAAGTCTACTGAACATACTTCTCAGAACAAGTCTTACATGCATGCAAATGATCTCGGAAAACATGCTGGGAGTCAAAACACTGTTTTACATGTCAAGGGGACATGCTGGGTACCCACCAGGCCTTTGCCGAGGTCCCACACCTCCTGGCCGAGGTGTGGTTGCCACGGCTTCGGCGTGCAACTGCATGCCGAGGTTCATACAAGACAAACCAAAGGTGCAAGTGATCATGCAAGGTAGGCCAAGGTGAGATACGATGCTTGGCCTAAGTGTAAGGTCTAGGTAAGGATGATCTCGGCGACTACACTTCGGGAAGTGAAGTCTGGAAATCTGGGTTTCCACCCGTGAAGAACATGAAGAACATGAACATGTTGAATGCCAAAATCATAACTTGCTTATACAAAAATCTGGGTTTTCATGCTATGAGTTTGAAAACATGGACCTGGGTACCCATACTTGAAGATCATATGAAAACAAACATGAAAACATAAATCTTGGCATGAGCTTTCGGATCAAAACATGACTTTTCTTGAAGAACACTTGAACATCATCTTCTCTTTCTAAAACCGAACTTCAAGCAATGCATGGCTTACAAATCATATTCAATCGTGCAATGCAATAACATAAACATAAAGAACATCATACATCGATCAAGAATCTAACCTTAGAACACGAATCTAACGGTTTGATCTCTCGGAATCAAGCTTGGAAGATCTACTCTCCCTCAAGAACTCCTCTCCCTCTTCCTTAGAGCTTCTCTCTCTTCTCCAAGACAAGAATGTAACAAATGATAGGTTTCTCTCTCTAGCGGCTGACTTAACACTCAGCTCGGCCACGTGGCACTACCGGGTTGGTCCTCCTCAAAAAGGTGACTGATTGACAAGACAAGGCTCTGACAAAGCATATCTAACAAGCTTCACAGCAAACACCACGGCAAGTGATGACATCGGCAAAAGGCAAGACATCGGCAAAGCAAAGGACAATGACCTCAGCTAAGAACAACACTTCGGCAGTAAGATAATAATGACATCGGCTTGGAAGGACAGAGCCTCGGCGACTAAGATGACAATGATCTCGGTTAGGAAGGACAACACTTGACTGAACTGTGCCACACCTCGGCCTAGGTCATACCACTTCCAGGACAAGATCACTTGGGTTCAAGATAACATCTCGGCCCAGATAATACACATCTCGGCCTCGGAGAAACACACCTCGGCCCAGATGATAATCATCTCGGCCAATATGCCAGAACAAGGGTAGAGATCAAAGAAAGGGGATTCCAAAACAGTTAAGGGCTTAAGATGACCTCGGCTTGGATCAACCTAGGCTTCACATAACTTAGGCTTGGCATGACTTAGTCTTAACATAACTTAGGCTTATCATAACAAGGGAGGAACAAAGCATACATATACACTTAGGCAAATCAAATACATGCAAAACAAGACAAGATTCATAAATGTTAACTTATCAAGGCAAAAGTATATGAATGCACACTAACGTGACTAGGCCATAAATGTGGGTCGTTACAGAATGTGATACAAAATAGAAGATTAAGCATAGGTTCCGACTATTAATTATATATTATAATTAAGTTAATACAAACATGAGATAGGATACACAATCCAATCTTAAGAATGTAAATCTCACAAATGCAATGGGGTGTTGTTGTTGTTGGTCTTTTTTTTTTTTTTTTTGATTAACTTGTTTCAAATTTAAATATAAACTTAAGAGAACTTAAGGAGTTTGTGAAACCCACCACAGGTCTTGTTTTTTAATATTTAAACCATTCATTTTGTAAGATCTTTCGTGAATTGTGTTCATGCAAAAAATAAAAAATAGATCAATCCAATAATCGTATCATTTTTATTTTATTGTATTTATGTCTACAAAAATAAATATTTTATTTTCAAAAACATAATTGTAATTTATTTTTCAGAAGCAAATATGATCAAATGAAAATATTACAATTATTAAAAAAAAAAACCTAACTTTTTTTTCTAAATAATATATGTTAAGGACTCTACAAATAAACGAATCAAATCATTAAAATAAAAATCATGATAGGTCTCACAGGTTTCTCGAATTCTCTCAACTTGAATTTAGACCATTCTTTTGTAATGCTTTGTTGACTCCTTGTCAGCATTGCTCTGATTGTTTTTCTTCTTCTCTCATCCCTTCTCTTTTCTTCTTATTTGAATGTACTTGGGGATTTCTTAATTTATTTATAAATTCTTTTTTCGTTGATAAAAAAAACCAATAGGTTTGTTGCAGCCAAATATATTGTAGTGTTGTAATTTCTATAAAAAAAAAAATGCGTTATATAATCTTATTTCTTATCTCATTCTTTTACTGTTAGATATAAATAAATGGGTTTTCATGTATATTTATTAATATGAGTTTCATTATGTTGTGTCTAGATTGAGGAAATAAAATAAGAAATCAGATTAGATATAATTTATGGGATTAGATTTATTTTTTTTTTTTAAAAGTAAGAAATGAAATTATACAAGGAAATTAATTAAAATAAAATTTATTTAAAAAATATGTGACAAAAATTATTACACCCTGCAGCCCCCCAACTTATACACGACATCCTAATACATCCGTTTGGGAGTGGGTTGACTTTTTAGCTTTTTGGCTTTTTTCGCTATTTTAGCCTGGGTAAAAAGCTTGGCTTTGGGAAGTGCTTTTTGGCTTTTTGGACTTTTTTTGTAAAAGAAGAGTGTAATGATTATGAGTTGGATGTGATGTTTTGTTTTTTGTGGCTAAAATAGCCTATTTTGTCTTTTGTAGCTAAAATAGCCAAAAAAAAAATCTAGAATAGCTCTTCCCAAACGGATCCTAAGGCTTACCCTGCAAAAAGACCACTTGCTATGAGGCTTACCCTGCAAAATTTAGAGGGACTTATGTATACGTTTTAATAAATAAATTTATTATTTAATAGATTTTATGATAATTAATAATATTTTTTATCAAACATTATTAAAAAAATGTTACTAATTGTTATTTTTCAGTGATAGTTTAAAACTTTTGTCACAAAAAGTCACTAATTATAAGTTTCAGCGCAGTTTAAAAAAATCATCAAAAAAAATACTAATTTTCAACTTTCAATAACAATTTACGAAATTCATCACAGAAAAATGTTACTAATTATAAGTTTTAGCGACAATTTATAAAAATAGTAACCAAAAAAAGGTAATAATTGTCAATTTTTAGTGATATATACAAAAAATCGTCACAAAAATTATTTTAGCGACGATTTTACTAGAACTTATTTTCAATGAGACTTGATGAGAATCAAATCTGATTATTAGAACCTATTGATAATTTATCCCAAAATTTAATGCCTCATATAATGACCCCTAAAATTTTAATCCAATATTCTACTAAAAAGTGATTGGTAATTTATATCTTAAAAAAATCTTTCAATAAACAAAAAAATATATTTTTTCAAAGTCTTATTAACAAGTGTCCTTAGGGCACAAGAAAAAGACAAAAGATATGTCAATCCGGAGCTATTTATTACTCAATTCAATTAATTTTTTATGAATTTCAAAACAATTTATAATATTTTTCTACATTTTTAATATACTTTTTCTCACATTCTATTAATTTGCCTTTTTTAATTAAAAAATATAATTTACTTGTTTGGAGTGACATCATTTTTTTTAAAAAAAAGTTTCTAAATATTTTTATTTAGTTTTTATAGCTTTTTTTTAATTGAACCACTTTTGGAGTTTTGCGAGCCTAATTAAGAACATGAAAAAAAAAAAATTTGGGTAAATTACAAATATAGCCCCAAGGTTTACTTAAAATACAGATTAACTCATGTGATTTGAAAAATTACAAATACCCCTTCTTAGAATTTTTTATTTAACAAAATTAACTAAAAAAATAAAATTCATAATTGCTCTCCTATATAATAATAAAATTACCTAAATTATTAATAGAAATATATTTTTAATATCATTAAAAACTGTTAATTGACTTAATGTTTTATTAATAAAAGAAACAATTTGTTATGAATTAGAAACTTCAGGGGGTAGAATATAATTTTCAAAATCACATAAGATGATTCGTATTTTAATAAAATCTCAATGATGTATTTGTAATTTACCCTTACAAATTTGATCCATACCTTGCTTTTACTCCCCAGTGGACAAAATCCTATCTACGGTTTGAAAGGGAAAATGAGTGAAACCCCCTTTTTGGAGCATGCCCATAACCCCTAAAGTTATCCACACCACTCATGATGTGTTTTGCCCACTCATGTATGTGTGAGGCCTACAACATGAGTGTTGTGAATAACTTTCGAAGTTGTGAGGGTTCTCCAAAAAAAAAGGGCCTCTATCATTGTTCGGTTTGGAAGGGCCCTTAAAATGTTGTTTTAATAGTGTTTTGAAAAATAGCACTTTTTGGAATCAATTTTTTATGTTTAAAAAAGAAAATTTTGTTAAAAAAATATTTGAAAATTGTGGGAGCCGAATTTCATCAGATCCATAGGGACGAATGAGCGTGTCCGGTTCGGAACGTAATCTCTATTCGGCATATACCCTAGTCAATCGAAGAGCCGAACAAAATAACCAGTACCCCAGCCAGTAGAACAGAGGCTGAGTAGAGGTACATGTAACGGATTAAAGATGGGCCCAACCTAAAGGCCCAAAGAGAATACTATAAATACGGGATCACCCATTAGAGAAAGGTATGTGAGAACTATTATGCTTAACTTAGAATACAAGTAATCCTGAGTATAGAGTTTGACTTGCCCGTCAGAGTGCTAATTTCGGCACCCCCGACCGGAGTGTTTATTCCTTTTTAGGTGACTAGCAGAGGATCACGAGCATCCCCCAGGATCATAAGAGTATTTCCAAACCATTTCCCCACAAAAATCAATTTCTGTTATCACGAAAGTGGTTGATAAAAAGTCGTCTCAAAAAGTTAACAACAAAACTTGTAGCTACAAAATTTTAAAAATATCGCTAATAAATGTATTTTTAGGGAAAAAATAATTTATTCCCAAAAAGTTTTATTTTTTTAGACAAAATTTTGAGTAATGCTAGAGATTGTAAAAATTCTATCAAATGGGACCCACTTTGTGTGGGTTCCACATTCATGTGAAACATTTGGCAGAACTTTTGGAAAAGTTTTTGGGGTCTCTAATATTTAGCTAAATTTTTGGTTTCAAAATAATAATAATTTATCACTAATATCCAATTTCTTTGCTAAAAATATAATAATGATACTTTTGATAAGATGATGTGATGTGTTAGAGAGGTGATGTGATTTAAATAAGATGATGTGACCTAAATATGATAGTGATTTTTTAACTTTTTGTATTATTTAGTAGATGCCAAACCAACCCTTAGTCAGTAAAAAGAGATTTTATCCATAAATTTTTATCTCTAAAAACTTAATTTGTTGTAGTGACAATACCAGTATACCATGGAGTATAAAAGCACAGTAAATACTACTATACCGGTACTCCTTCCCAGTCCAATTTTTGACGATTTGTTATAAGAATTCCTATGTAGTTCATAAAATTAGATTGTCATCTTGTATTATTAGAATAAAAATGCTTTGAATTCACCTTTATCAATACATAATTTATTTCGAATATATTTATATTGTGAAAATTAAATTGATGAAATGTGGAGTTTATGAATAAAATAAATTTAAATTATTAATTTTTTTTTAAGATAAATTTTAGATCCATAGTCTGAATTTATAATGTTGTTATTAGAATTAGAGCAATGATTCATCTCCCCTTTTTCCCCCACCCCCTTTGACCCCCTCTCTCTCTCATTGGTTACATTTTATTTTTCTTTTTCTTTTTTTTCCTGCTCCTCCAATCACCACCCGCCACATGGCAAAGGGGGGTGAGGGGGTGACCCCCAAAAGGGGGTCTCAAGCATTATTCTTAGAAGTATCAAATATGACTTTTGATGTTTAAATAGTGTGAAAAAAACATACTTTTTTATTTGTCAAATTTTGCTTTTTATAAAATTATTCCATTGACTCCACTAAAATTAATCCGTTGATTCCGCTAATTGACCTGTATGCTTTGTTCACATTCCATTCATTCCACTAATTGACAATTCGTTCACACTGAACAAATTCACACACAAAAACATAGGTTGTTGTGGTTTTCACTTTTGACAAACATATATACTTATCTCTAAAAACCAATCAATCATAATCACCTTTGTTGTACAATTGACAAACATATCATCATGACCCACCCTTCTGTTTAATTTCGTGGCAATTTCCCTGGTTGGATAAATTACCAATAAATTCTAATAGCTGAACTAAATTTTTATTAAGTTCTATTAAAAATAAATTCTAATAAAATTATCGCGAAAAATGATTTTTTATAACTATTTATTATATATGTCGCTAAAAATTGACAATTAATGACTTTTTTTTGCCATAATTTTTATAAACTGTAGTTAAAACTTACAATTATTGACATTTTTCTGTGACAAATTTTTAAATTGTCACTGAAAGTTGAAAATTAGTGATAATTTTTTTAAACTATTGCTAAAACTTATAATTAGTGAAATTTTTTTAATAAAATTTTTAAATTATTGCTAAAAATTAATAATTAGTGACTTTTTTTAATAGTGTTTGATGAAAAATACCATAAATTTTTTACAGGACTTATTGAATAATAAATCCACCTATTAAGACTTATATGTAAGACCCCCTTTATTATTGGTGGGTTGATTTCATTGTGATGGTGTTTTGTGTGAGGAATAGGGAAAATGTTAGGCACTTATAATTTAAAACTTATAGTTCATCTACAATAACATGGAAGAGAGTTTTTTTTTTTTTTTTTTTTTCTCTCTCTTTTTTTTTTTTTTTTTTTTTTTTTGTTATGTTAAGGTATTTTGTGCTAGTTTATGCACATCAAACTAAATTTCCACAGCTCGAACAAACATTCTGAAGTAGAGCTTACGCCCTGTAGTCTGTAGCCCCAAGATATGCGCTTACTGGTTAAGGGATTCGAACCTGAGACTTGAGAGGAAGTAAATCTCCAAGCCCCAATTGTCACCCACTAGGCCAACCACCTTGTGGTTAACATGAAAGAGAGTAATTAGAGCCTTTGCCTTGCTAATTATATACCATTATTTTGTGGTGTGAGACTGTAAATTTCACTCTTATACTATATTTGAATTATGAGGTGAGAAAATAAAGAAAATAGCTGTGATTTTTTATTTTCACCTTCTTGTTTAAATAAATAATGATTAAAAGAAGATATGTATGTTGTTTTATTTTATTTACTTTGTATTTAGAGGAATAGGTGATGTTTGATAAAACTGAAAATTGAGAATTAAATATTGAAAATGGAATGCTAAATTTTTTGAGTTGGAAGATTGTTTGATAAAAATTTAAGTGTTGAACAAAAAATAAATTATTTGATATGTACAAGATCAAATTGGAAATTTATTATTTTTAAATTATATATTTCAATTTTTATGTTGTGATGGTGGTGATAGTAGTGATGGTGACAATGGCAGTAGCATTGCTGGTGATGGCTGTAGTGATGGTAGTTGTAGTAAAATGATGGTGTTGCATATAACAATGGTGATGAAGATGGTGGTAGTTGTGATGGTGATGGCATGATCGTGGTGGTAGTGGTAGTGATAGCAGTAACGTTAATAGTGGTGGTGGCGATAGTGGTAGTAAAATGTTGATGGTGCTTGTACCAAAAATAACAGTAGTGATGAAGGTGGTGATAATATTGGTGGTGGTGGCAACAGCAGTAGTGATAGCGGTGGTGGTGGTAAATTTATAATAGTGTATCGATATTTATATGTTTATTATCTATAAATTCAGTTAGAATTAACTAAATTTCATATGACTTAATTTTTCTTTTAAATTTTGGCCTACATTTTAAGAAGCACTTAAAATTTTAAATTATATCAATTGTGGTTATTAAACGGATTTAATTGATTATCACCAAATACATTCTATTTTAAGTGTTGAATCTAGTTATCAAATACCCTCTATATTAGAAATTTTTTTATAAAGAGTAATTTTAGTTTCTCATTCAATCTTTTTACTTTTTGTAAAAAACAAAACTTACATTTTTAGGGATTTGTCTTTCTCACTATTTCTTATCTCATTAACCATCCAAATAAGTAATGATAAATCTCATTCTCTCCATTTTTTTTCACTTTTTTTTCAAACCTCTTAATCCAAACAAAGCAATTATTGAGAATCGTTTGTTATGTCAAATGACATGTAACAGATTATGTCATTACAAGTGAAGTAGAGGAATTTATGTAGGTGTTTCAATCTTTTTTCTTCATAATATATTTGCAACCTAATGCATTTATTGAAAATGATATTTGTTCATACATTTAGATTGTATAAACAATATATAGATTCTGATCAGTATAAAATAAGGGTCCCATATCCAAAATAATATATTGACCCCGTCTGAGTCAATTAATTTTATTACTTTTTATCAATCACATAGTGTGTGAACGGGATTGAAATGGATTGCAGACGTTATTTGGGTCCGTGGGATTTATTATATATTTCGTTTTGATAATTATATTTTTTTCATTTTTTAGAGTTTTTTGCGTATATTATTTATAAAAAAATTTTTTAAATTAAATTGATTCAATAATTATAACATATTTATTTTTATGACATTTGTCTTAAAAAAAAAAAAAAAAAAACTTATTTTAAAAAACACACTTATCGTTTTCAAAGTCCAAAAAATATCAATTCAAATTATCAAAATAGTAGCTGTAATGGATCTCACGAGTCGGGACAGCGTTTTTCCAATCTAGATCTGACTCTAGAGAATTTCAGCAGTGTGTGAACAATCTTTTTTTTTTTGAACACGTGTGAACAATCGGACTCTATATTTATCAATCAAAATCTGGTTTCATTAATGTAAAATGTTATGGGTCCTAAATTTTTTATTAAATAAATGATCAAATATGGGTGTGGGTCCACAACACTATATAAGATATTTGGTCGTTTGGGAACAGGCTATTTTAGTAACTTTTTGACTTTTTACGAAAAGATGTGCAGAAAAGTAGAGAGGTGATTTGATGTGTTTTAGTTGGCTTTTTGACTTTTTGGCTATTTTGGCCACTCCCCAAACATAGTAGAAAATTTTGTATCCCTAACATTATCCGTCATTAATTACACCAAATGCCAAAAATCAGCAAGCATTTATTTCTTCAGTTTCATATCTCCATATAATATATATATATAGTCACCGTGTAGAGAAACCAGACACTACACCATAGAAATTGTATAGAAGGAGTTGCTATAGAGAATTAAACATGAAGAAGTCTTCATTCATCTACTTGGCTTTGCTGGTTTTTCTGCTGGTCATTTCATCTGGTTAGTATCTCTATCTTTCTCTTAAATAACTAGTGTATGTATAATTTTTAAAATGATAAATTGCACTTTTAACTCATGTGATTTGATTTAAATTCACCTTCATCTCAGCTATTTCAAATTGAATAATTTGATTTTTACATTTTTAGTCCAATTACAATTCCTTCGATTCAAACTGAACTGAAAACATAGGATCTCAATTGTTCAAATTGAAATATATAACAGGGATCAAATTGAAATTTCAATCAAATTATAGGATAAAAAACACAATTTATCTTTTGTTTAAAAATTCTGTGGTATAAGATCCCTTAAAATATGTATATCATATTGATGCAGTGCAGCCAAGATTTTAGAAAATCTATAATTTTTATTTTAAAATTAATATTTAATTTGGAATATTCTAGTTTAATACTATAGAATAGTGTAAAATTATTAAGTTTCCTAAATTAGTTTTTCTATTTTATGTTTCTTGTTTTACAAAAAATTAATACCTTCCCTTTTAGATATTATTGATTACCAATGGTTAATTTTTTTTCTTTTTTTAATAGCTTCCTAATTTAGTTTTCCTGAAAGTGTAAGATTCAAACTATATATTCAATTAAAACTATGGAATTAAAGTTGTAGTTCACCTAAACAACCGCAATTAATGATATAATTTATCAAAAATAAAATAAAATAAAATAAAATAAAATGAAATGAAGTGACTAAGAAAAGGAAAATGTGTTTTTAGGAGTGCCTGAAGCATATGGGAGGAGCTTAGCACAGGTAGCTGAAACAAATCCATGTGGTCCTACATGCAATGAATGTATCCAAGGGAAGTGCCTTTGTTATATAGGTCACTTGTGTCTAAGCAGCAGCAACACTGGTCATCAAAACTCAATTCCAATTACTACAACAGAGGATGGTGCCTAGAAAAGGGCAGCTTGATTGGCTGTGATCAAGAAATCTGTTTAATTACAGCTTTTGTCTTCATCCTTCAGTCTAAATGAATAAATAATAATAGAACAAAGTCTTTTGATCAAAGTTTCCACCATTATTTTAGATTATGGGTGTCAATCTTTTTTCCCTTTCAGATATTAGTTGATATGTATTTTTTTGTTTTTTTTATCTTTTATTATGGATACACTCCAACATATCGATGAGAATGAAAATTAACTGTGTATTACTCTATTCAAGATGCAATATATTTTTTTTAGTCAACAAAAAAACCTTTATTGATGAAATTACCACAAAGTATAAGAGTATTACATCAATAGAGGGAGAGGGGAGAATGCACAAATCATCATAGTATAGCTCAACAATCTCAACTAAGTTGACACCAAAGAACATGCCCAATCATAGGATAGCATCCAACCCCAGTTGGTGAGGGACCAACCAAGCATAACACAAAAGCAACACACCCAAGCAGCAGCAACGAACTCCACAGCAGCACAGGGCAAGCAACTTCACCACAGCTAGCTGTGCCTAATCTGACTAAGATTCTCCACAATATCATGCATTGAATGAGAAATCTCCTTAAGGTTAGACTTAGCCCAAAGATCAACCCTCACTTTCACAATCTCCACAAGTTCAGCCATGTTGTGCTGCCAGTTGTTGAACACACAATTATTTCTCAACCTCCATACTGACCATAGCAATGCCACAGGAACAAGTTCTTAAATTTTTTGGATTGATTTATTGAATTTAACTCCCCTCCACCGGAACAGAAACACCTTCCACAGTAACAGGTGATGCCCACTGCACAGCCCACCATTGTAGCATCTCTGACCATACTCTTCAGATCATAGGGCATAACACAAAGATATGGTTCACATTCTCAGCACTAGCTTTGCAGAATGGACACTCATTAACAACACTACTGTTGATTCTGTAGTTTTCACCCTTTCTCTCCAAGCCAGCCAACTAAGGAATTGGGCTCTAGGTGGAGCAACATTGCCCCAAATTAGTTTAGGGATGAGATACATATTGGTTCATAGTTAATTTATGATTTGATTAACAACTAATACTGCCAAATCAGGGTAGGTAGTCAATTTGACTAATATGAAGAAAAAAAATTAAATATAAATAAAATTAAAAATTAGAAATTTAACAACTAAATCAAGTTCAAATCACAAAATAATGATTAAGATTTTATAACACAAATTGGCTTGTAACATTTTCAGAGTCGCAAAACCTTCTCTCCTTATGCTGCCAACTTGCCAAGTATCCATTTTTCTATTTAAAAAGAAAAAGAAAAAAGAAAAAAAAGAAAAAATAGATGAATGGGAAGAGTGGGATTCAGACATTTGATTTTGACTCTAATGAAGAAGACTCTTACCACTTGAGTGACAAGCAATATATAATAAATATTTTATTCTATTTTTTATTTATTTAAATTGCTCACACATTATGTGTGCCAACCGCTAGTCTATATATATAAGTATTGTATTCGATAATTAAAGAGTGTGGGAGGGAGAGAAGAAATAAGAGAGAATTACAGAGCGAGTTTGACAGAGAAAAGAGAAGCTTTTCATCTTGGTGTGGTTTTTTCTTTTCTTTTTTCTTCTTCTTTTTTTTTTGTTTTGTTTTGTTTTTTGTTTTAAAAAAATTTATCGAGTAAAATAAATTTGTGTTTGAGTTTAGCAAACCAAAAACTCCTCTCTCTAAGTGTGTTTTAGACTATTAGAGCATCTCTGAGGGAGTAGGCAAAAGAGCATCCTGAGACATTTTTACTAATGCAATTGGTTTTGCCCTTCTCCAAGGGGCTATGCATAAAATGTCCATTTTGATTTTGGCTCTCCACAACTAGCTAGACTTTGTTAAGAGGCAAAAACGTTTCCCGCTGAAATTGCTCCTTCCATCTGATCAAATACTCTTCTTTTGGTTGGTTTTGTGTTTGTATATTGCATCCAATTGATTTGGTTTTGTGTTTCTATATTACCATTTGAAAATATATTTTTTTTAAAATAATTTAATACATTTTTTAAATGAAATAATTTAATTACATATTTAAAAATATATATTTACAAATACCACGTCAACATATGCAGCATGTCATAAAAAAAGTATTTGTTCATTTATCCGTGTTTATAATATTTTTCTTCCAAAAATTACTTAAGTAAGTTTGATTGATTAGCTAAAATAAAGAGTATAATTAGAGTAAACACTGACTTATTAGTTATGCAAAATAAAAATTATCTTCCTATATACTTTTACAAGACATTTTGCCTCTTACCCTTAGAGTTGCTCTCACAAGTAGTTCTAAAAGCCTCCTCCCACCAACACAAATTACAAAACTGTGTCTTCATGGGTTTAAGAGTTTAACGTGTGAATCACTAGAACCTAAAATCTAGATTTATGAACCAAATGCCCTGAAAAATATTAATCTTAACATAAATATTAATATTATAATTACATGAACTATAGAATATATTTCAATAAAATATTAATAAAATCAATTTGTAATATACATCTCAAGACTGCCAAAACACATACTGGCCAACAACTTCTCCCTCTCTACTTTTGTAACGCCCTCAAAATAAATCCGTAAATCACATGTTCATGATACAAGAAAGAGATATCATATTCCATATATCAGAGTATTCTTACAGAAAGTATTACATGTTGACAACAAAAGTAAATGCCCTAGGGGCTTACAACTTTCCAAGTCAACACTTGGTCCAACAAAAGAAGAGTTCTAACTCTATATACAAAATAAACCATTGGCTTGATTTACATGTAATGCACAAAAGATAATAACAAAAGATCTCTAAGCCTCCCAAGCTACGTCCTTGGAGGTGGCATGTCACCTACACCTGAAAATGATGTCCCATAAAGGGTGAGCCAAAGCCCAGTAGAGATATACTAAACCAAGTATGAGAAATAACTAAAATATTAGCATTCGATAAACGCTTAACAATTGTAAACTAATTTGCAGCACTTTCCAGTTCCATGACGAATACATCCATGTTTCATTCCACTTTTCTTTACTTAACCAATTCACATTCATAAACATGGCTCATTATCTAGCCAAACTATTAAATGAGACTACAACTCATATTAAAACACTTCCATTATCCACAATTCAAATGAGACTACAACTCAAAGTATTAACATTTCAATACTTCAATTCATCTACGTTATGCAAACGCAATTAGGATTTCGGGACTTTCACCCTGGACACTCCGGCCAACTTAGTTATCAATGGAGTCCATCCCCTATCTCCCCCCAAACGGGTTTGAGAGTACATCCCCTATCTCCTCTCAAACCATGGAGTACATCCCATATCTTCTCCCAAACAAGATGCATATGCAATGTATTTAAAAGCTCTATCATATACAATGATCAATCCAGGCACATATTCAATGTGACTATTCAAACGTCATATTCAATGACATAACACATTTGATTAGTTTCAGTTTTCCCTAATCAACATACAGTGTCTACAACAATGAAGGCTATCCTCCACCGATAGCTCAAAGCAGTTATTTCTAAACAGATAATAAATTTATCAAACAGATAAAATCTCAACGCTTTCATAGGTGAGTGGTTTATTTATCCAACTACACCATTCAATTCCATAATTTCCCAATTTCATGATTTCCAACTCAATTTCATATTTTCCCAAATTAATTATTCAACATAATTAGGGCATTTTTCCCATTTTTCAAATATTGATCCTAAGACCAAATTCCACCAATTTAACAACAATAATCCCATTTTCCAAAGTCTCACATACACATGGAGTTTAACAATTGAAAACCCCCTTTTTACAACTTTAAAACAAACCTTAACTTTTCCAAAATTACCATAATCCACCATTTATACAAAATGACTAAAATCTATGTCAAAACTCATAAGAAGGAGTAGGATATCCCTACCTCAAATGAAGAGACCAAATGGAGAAGATGAAGAATAGCCAAGATGCTTCAAACCCAATGATTTTCGGATCAAAACGTAACCCACACCAAGCTCCACACTTTTTACAAAGGGACTAGAGTAGACACACCCAGGAACCAAGGGTATGTAGAGGGAGAGAGAGTCGGATCTAGGGTTTTGAAGAAGAAGAGAGTGAAAAAGTGTATAAAAACACACTGCTGCGAACCGATATACTCGAGGCTCGCTCGAGCGAAAGAGTGATCGCTCGAGTGACCAGACACAAAGAAACCTCGCTTGAGCGCACAAAGCCTCGCTCGAGCGAACAACACGAAGCTTCAGGTCTGCAACCCAGAAGCACGCTCGAGCGAAGGAAATCTCGGTCGAGCGAAGAAACCCAAGACATACAGCTCGCTCACTCGAGCGAAGGAAAGCTCGCTCGAGCCAAGAAACACAACCTTCAGGTCCAAACTTAGACGCAGACCCACGCTCGAGTGAAGGACCTCTAGCTCGAGCGAAGAGACACACCAGACCAAGCTCGCTCGAGCCAAAGCTGCGTCTGAAAAGAAAACCTGAAGACCCACAATACTCGCTCGAGCGTACAAACCCTCGCTCGAGCGAATAAGCAAAAACACAAGGCTCACTCGAGCGACAAAGTTCTGGCTCGAGCGAAGAGACCAAAAATTGGACAGCAACCTTTTGTTTCTAACCACAACCAACCTGTTACAAATCTACCCAACACATCCTAAAACTCATATACAAAGAATTAAAGGACGGAACGAGACATAAACAACAATACTCAATCATGGAACTCAAGTCCGGAATACTGCTCGTAAAGGGGAAAACCCGAGATCGCTATAACTTTGACTCATCTGCTATCCACAATCTACTAAAAGAAGTAGAACATACAGACAATTTCTCAGTTTCAAATTGAATGGTTCTTTGACCAATTGAGACTTCTTTTCCGTTACCTCCTTGTTTTTGGTAATCCCAAGTAGCAAACATTTTGAGCTGTATTTACTCATTTCCATGTACTCTTGTATATCATTATGAGGGTAAGTGAGTGACTATTTGCAGTAGGAAGCTTTTTTTTTTTTTTTTTTTAACTTGGAAATGCCAAAAGACTTACATAGCATCCGAAGATAAAAGAGTTCACAAAACAAACACAAAAAAGAGAATTTGTAAAAAGAAAAACAGATTTATTTCACTCAAATAATATAGAACACAAACAAGGAATGGAAATTACCCCTCTTTCAAACACTCACTCTCTCTAACTCTCTTATTCTTCTGCTCAACTCCCAACCTAAAACACTATTTATAGACAAAACTCATAATGTAAAAGCATTAAATGAAACAACAACAATTGTATTCAAACTATAACTCTTCAATCTTCGAACCAATAGCCATCTTTGAGTCCATATCTTCAGCGTCCATGCTTCCTACTCCTAGCTAGGCCAATGCAATCAGGCTTATTCACAACGTTTGCCACCCAATCCAGTGGAAGCAAGCCTTTGAGATTTTGAGAAGCTAACCAATGAGCAACCTGATTTGCACCTCTAGGAGCCTAATGGAATGATATGTGGCATCTGAACTAGTGGTGTAAATATCATGAATGATGGCTTGACAGTCCCATGGAGGCACCAACTCAGAAACACTCAGCTCAATGACATTTTGGTTGTCATTTTCCACTTGAACATGCGAGAGATTAAGGGGTTTGAGAAAAGGCACAAGTCATTTGAACTGCTTGAGCTTCACCTTAAGTTGTTGAAGAAGCTCGTATTGGAACAATCTTCTATGTCCAATAAATAAATCTAAACAAAATCAAACAAATAAAATAAATAACGTACCGAATTTATTTTAATCGAGCCAAATGAATATTTAAAGACCAAGTCGAGTGTGTGACACTCTGTCCTTAAGGCAGATTCACCCCGCTATGGTACTTACAGTTATGTGGCATCTATTTCCTAGGATACAATGATCTTCACAAATTTGTAGTAGCACTCCAAACAAATTTGTTCGGCGAACTAAAACCTTGTGTTGTATATTCTCTTTAATTTTCTCTAAAACTAGAATGAAGAATAAATAATGCAAGGGAGAAAATTGGACAGCAAAAATACAAATTTCAAATTGATTTTCGGATCTGGAAAAATGCTGGAACATATCTGGTTTTATAGACCTGAACAAGGGCAAAATTTGAAGTGAACAGATGGGTTTTTGAATTGAACAGGTACTGTTTGAATTCCAATCAATCTGCTGGACAGTTTGATCTATTTGAACTGTACAGATTCAAATCTGTTAACTGTAGCAGTTTCAGGCAGTTATGAATTGAAAAACAGTTTGAAACTGTTTAGGAAATTCCGACAGAAGTTGGTAAACAATGGACAGAAAATAAATTCAATTTTTAAATTAAATTAAATTTTCCCGCAATAATTTTTAAAAAAAATTCAAAAGAATTTTGTCCAAAAAATTAATACAAGAACCGACCCAACCCACACCCATACCTGCGCCCGGCACGGCTCGGCTCGGCTCGGCTGAACATACTTAGGCGGCGGCGCACGCGCGCGTGTGTGGTGGTTTTGACTAAGGTTCATTTTGTCCATAACTCCTCCCTTCTACAAACTTGGGGTGCCCCTTGGGGCCCAACCCAAGTATTGTACTCTAGAGCTTATATACCACCAAGGATCCTCTAGAGTATTTTTTTTCCTAAAGTTTCTTAAAGTGGTGTATTGTGTGGTTGAGATTTAATGCTAAAAAATTGATGTGACTTGTCATTAAATCTCAACCACACAATGCACCGCTCTAGGAAACTTTAGGAAAAAAAAACTCTAGAGGATCCTTGCTCCTTATATACATACACAAGCTCTCTCAAAGTTTCAATGTGGGACAACCTATTTCAAGGAAACCCACATTTAATTCTTTAAATGTCCAATTCCACGAACCCGAAAATGACGTCAACTTCCCATTCACTCATAAATGGTTTTGACAAACTGTCTTCACCGTGTTCCTTGCCGCATGGCAAGGAACACGTCACCTTTTCGGACCCACCCTAAACAATGTTTTGGGCCCATTCAATTTTGGGCTCAAAGTTGGCCCAAAATAAGCCTTATAAACCAAAATTTCCAACAATCTCCCACATGAATGGAATTTGATGGAGAGAAAATGCAACAACATGATCAAATTACAGAGAGTACAGAAATTGAAAATATTATGCAAAGGATAGATAGCTTTTGGCTTTGAACCTTCCCTTGTGAGACACTATCGGAATTACTAGCTAACCAGTGAACAAGATGTCTTGAACTGTTCAGCCGTTTGTGTAAACCAAGACAATAGAACTCACACAGTATATCCCTAGACACAGTTTAGTTCTCACTATTGTGTTCATTTTGGCTCTAAACAACTTGGTCTTTCATGAGTGCTCTAAAGACTTGTAGCCCTTCACAAATCTCATAGAACCGGCCTAGTTCACACTCACATAGGTGATTCTTATGAAGAGTATCCTGCCATACTCCACTAGGTTTACCTAGATATAAGAATCATTAAAAGTATTTAACCTAAAAAGCTGCAGACATCACTATTTCATCATAGAAATGGGTAGGAGTTAGACTCCCCAGTGATCCTTCTGAGTTATACACAACTTGGTTGTCCCTTTGAACCTAGATCTTGGGATCTCCAGTCAACTAGGTTAGATTTCCGTTGTGGTAACTCTTATATAATAAGCTTAAGTCCCATTCCCCTCGATGAATTCTCAACTAGCTCTCTTGCTAACCCTTTGGTTAGTGGATCCGCTATGTTGTCTTTAGACTTCACATATTCAATGGAAATAATTCTATTAGAGAGTAGTCGTCTTACGGTATTATGTCGACGACGAATATGTCGTGACTTACCGTTATACATATGACTCTGTGCTCTACCTATTGCTGATTGACTATCAGAATGTATGTATATAGTAGGCACCGATTTTGGCCATATTGGAATATCTTCAAGGAAGTGGCGAAGCCGTTCTGTTTCTTCCCCTGCTTTGTCTAAAGCTATGAATTCTGATTCCATAATAGACCTAGCAATGCAAGTCTGTTTGGAAGATTTCCAAGATATAGCCATCCCACCAAGAGTAAAGACATACCTACTGGTAGACTTTGAGTCTCTAGTATCCGATATCCAATTTGCATCACAGTATCCTTCAAGTACTACAGTATATCTAGTATAATTAAGCCCAATGTTACGAGGAAATCGAAGATATCTAAGAACCCTTATAATAGCTTTCCATTGTTCTACTCTTGGATTACTCGTATATCTACTTAATTTACTTATTGTATAAGCTATATCTGGGTGAGTGCAGTTCATCAAGTACATTAAGCTTTCAATAATTTGGGCATACTCTAATTGAGAAATATTTTCCTGTACATTCTTAGAAAGAAACAAATTAACATCCACAGGTGTTCTAGCATGATGATCATCATCTTTGCTAAATTTGTCAAGTATTTTCTCAATATAATGAGATTGTGACAAAGCATATCCTTCTAATGTTTTGGTAATTTTCATACCAAGAATTACATCAGGAACACTCATGTCCTTCATATCAAAATGTTTATTCAACATTTTCTTGGTAGTTTTAATCATATCATTATTACTACCCATGATGAGCATATCATCTACATAAAGACATACAATGACATAACCTTTTTCTGTGTTTTTAATATAAACACATTTGTCACACTCATTAATTTTAAATCCATTTGACATCATTGTCTTGTCAAATTTCTCATGCCATTGCTTTGGCGCTTGTTTTAAACCATGTAATGATTTAACCAATTTACACACTTTCTTTTCTTTTCTTGGAACAGAAAAACCTTTTGGTTGTTCCATGTAAATTTCTTCATCTAACTCACCATTTAAGAAAGCAGTTTTCACATCCATTTGATGAATTTCTAGATTGTACAAAGACGCAATAGCAATTAGCATTCTAATGGATGTTATTCTAGTAACTGGTGAGTATGTGTCAAAATAATCAAGACCTTCTTTTTGTCTAAAACCTTTGACCACAAGTCTTGCCTTGTATTTGTCAATTGATCCATCTGCTTTCAATTTTCTTTTGAAAATCCACTTGTACCCAAGAGGTTTACAACCTGGTGGCAAGTCCACTAATTCCCAAGTGTGATTTTGCAAGATGGATTTAACTTCACTGTTGACAGCTTCTTTCCATAAAGGAGCCTCAGGACTGGACATAGTCTCTTTAAAAGTTAAAGGGTCATTTTCTAACAAAAATGTTAGGAAATCTGAACAAAAAGATTTTGAGGTTATAGCACGTTTACTACGCCTAGGTTCCTCTTGATCTAACCCTTGCTCTTGTTCTTGATCATGTTCTTGATCCTGACTAGTAATAGCATCATGAGATCTTTTATTGTTACTAGTCTCTTGTCCACTCTTATTTGGAAATACATGTTCAAAGAAAGATGCATTTCAAGACTCCATAATAGTATTTACATACATTTTGCTATGTTCTGATTTATGAATGAAAAATCAATATGCACTACTATTCTTGGCATAACCAATGAAAATGCAATCAATGGTTTTAGGACCTATCTTAGTCTTTTTAGGACTAGGAATAGCCACTTTAGCCAAACACCCCCACACTTTTAAATATTTGTAGGATGGTACTCTCCCATGCCACAATTCATAAGGTGTTTGATTCACTTTCTTTTGGGGTACTTTATTTAAAATATAATTAGCAGAAAGTATTGCTTCCCCCCACAAGTTCTGAGGTAATCTAGAACTTATTAACATGACATTCATCATTTCTTTTAAAGTCCTATTTTTCCTTTCAAGAATTCCATTTTGCTAAGGTGGGTAAGGAGCGGCGGTTTGATAAATTATTCCATGTTCTTTACAAAACTCACCAAAAGGTGATTCATATTTACCACCACTGTCACTTCTTAGTTTTTTGATTTTCTTACCAAGTTGATTTTCAACTTCATTCTTATATTGAATGAAAGTTTCCAAAACTTCATCCTTGGTTCGAATTAAATAAACATAACTATATCTAGTATAGTCATCTATAAAAGCGATAAAATATTTTTTCCCACATCTAGTTTGAATTGATTTAAAATCACAAAAGTCACTATGGATTAATTCAAGTGGTTTCGTATTTCTTTCAATTGAATGAAAAGAAGTTTTGGATAATTTTGCCTCAATGCAAATTTCACATTTATGATTTGAATCAATGTCAAATTTAGGAAAACATTCCATATTAATTAATCTATGTAAAGATCCATAATTAACATGTCCTAGTCTACCATGCCATAAAGTTGAAGACTCAAGCAAGTAAGAAGAAGATGTATTTTTATTAACAACTGAGAGTACAATGGTCATTACATTCATCTTGAAAACGCCATCATACATGTAACATTTTCCTACATACATCCCATTCTTAGCAAGTACAAATTTATCACTCTCAAACACTAGCCTAAACCCATTCCTACTTAATAAAGATCCAGAAACAAGATTCTTGCGAATGTCTGGTACATGCAGCACGTTGTTGAGAGTGAGTTCCTTTCCAGATGTCATCTTCAGAACAATCTTCCCTTGTCCTTCAACTTTGGAAGTTGAGGAGTTGCCTATAAAAAGTTGTTCACCATTGTCCAATATAGAATAAGATGTGAACATCTTTTTGTCAGCACAAATGTGGCGAGTAGCACCAGTGTCCACCCACCATTCTTTAGAATTTTCGACAAGATTTGCCTCGGAAACAACTGCAAAAAGATTAATGTCATCTACACCATTGGAAATATTATCCACTTCAGTCATATGGGCTTGAGCAAGCTTCATGCTTATTCTTCTTTTGCTTTTGCCTTTGCTACGGCAATCTTTAGCCCGATGTCCCTCTTTGTCACAGATGTAACATTTGCCGTTAAATTTGTACTTTTTAGTTCCCCCTCATTTAGAGCCTTGTGGTGAACTTTCCCCAAAAAACTTTCGTTTATTTGCTTTTGGAGCATGTTCCACCACATTTGCCTTAGACTCCATAGGATGCTTACCAGCCTGTTTTTCAGAATTGCAGTTGTCCTCCTCAATCCTCAAATGCACAATCAATTCTTACAAAGACATTTCTTTGCGCTTGTGTTTGAGGTAGTTTTTGAATTCCTTCCAGCCTTGTGGTAATTTCTCAATTAAGGCTGCAACTTGGAAGGATTCACTGAGAGACATGCCTTTTGCGTGAATGTCATGCAGAATGAGTTGGAGATCTTGAACTTGGCTGATCACAGTCTTAGAATCAACCATCACAAAATCTAGGAATTTGCCAACCACAAATTTCTTTGAGCCAGCATCTTCTGTTTTGTACTTTTTTTCCAAAGACTCCCAAAGTTCCTTTGCTGTCTTGATAGGACTGTAGACGTTGTATAATGTGTTGTCAAGTCCGTTCAAGATGTAGTTTCGGCAAAGGAAATCAGCATGTTTCCAGGCATCGATCGCAGCAACCACTTGCCGATCAGTTTTATCCTCTTTCAAAATAGGAGCATTCTCACGGAGAAAACGAGCCAGGTTCAAAGTTGTAAGATAGAATAGCATTTTCTACTGCCATCTTTTAAAGTCAATTCCAGAGAACTTCTCTGGCTTCTCACTGTGATTTACCGGTATCGTCACAACAGGAGAGGAGGTTGGCGCAATTGCAGCTACCACACTAGTACTTGTTTGGGCATTAGTTTCAGTAGCCATGAATTCTAAATTATAAAACAAAATTATAATTAAAATTTATACTACACAAAAAATTAATCCAAATTCACAGAATTAAATTTTGTAAAAATAAAAGAAACAAGAATGTAACTTTTATTGTTCAATTAATTTGGAAATAAAATAAAATTTTATTTAACCAAATTAATTTCACAAAGAAAATTAAATTTTCTGTAACACTTCAATAATTAAAAAAAAAAACGAATTTATTTTTAATTAATGAACACTTAGAAATTACTTAAGAAAACCAAAATTAATTTCTGACTAACTTCACAAATAAATATTCTAAATTGTTAATGACACCAGTATATTACTACTAGTTGTCAAAGAAAATAGACAGTACATTACTACTATCTGTTTAACAGTATATCACTACTATTTGTTTTCCAACAAAAATATTACTTTGTAAACCCACAGAAAATAATTTTTGTAAGAAGAAGAAAGAAGAAAGGAAATAAACGAAAAGTTCTGTAAATAGAATAATTCGAATCTGTCTTAAGATTGTTTGAACAATCTTCTGTGTACAATAAATAAATTTAAACAAAATCAAACAAATAAAATAAATAACGTACCGAATTTATTTTAACCGAGCCGAATGAATATTTAAAGACCAAGTTGAGTGTGTGGCGTATATCTCCTAGAATACAATGATCTTCACAAATTTGTAGTAGCACTCCAAACAAATTTGTCCGGCGAACTAGAACCTTGTGTTCTATACTCTCTTTAATTTTCTCTAAAACTAGAATGAAGAATAAATAATGCAAATGAGAAAATTGGACAGCAAAAATATAAATTTCAGACTGATTTTCAAATCTGGAAAAATACTGGAACAGATCTGGTTTTATGGACCTGAACAGGTGCAAAATTTGAAGTGAACAGATGGGTTTTTGAATTGAACAAGTACTGTTTGAATTCCAATAGATTTGCTAGACAGTTTGATCTGTACAGATTCAAATCTATTAACTGTAGTAGTTTCTGGCAGTTATAAACTGAAAAATAGTTTGAAACTGTTTAGGAAATTCGAACAGAAGTTGGTAAACAATGGACAGAAAATAAATTCAATTTTTGAACTAAATTAAGTTTTCCCGCAATAATTTTTGAAAAAATTAATAAAAGAGCCGACCCACACCCTGCTCGGTTGAACGAACGGCAGCGGCGGCGCGTGTGGTGGTTTTGGCTAAGGTTCATTTTTTCCATAACTCCTCCCTTCTACAAACTTGGGGTGCCCCTTGGGCCCAACCTAAGTATTGTACTCTAGAGCTTATATACATACATAAGCTCTCTTAAAGTTTCAATGTGGGACAACCCATTTCAAAGAAACCCACATTTAATTCTTTAAATGTCCAATTCCACGAACCTGAAAACAACGTCAACTTTCCATTCACTCATAAATGGTTTTGACAAACCGTCTTCAGCGTGTGACTTGCCATGTGGCAAGGAACACGTCACCTTTTTGGACCCACCCCAAACGACGTTAGGGGCCCACTCAATTTTGGGCTCAAAGTTGGCCCAAAATAAGCCTTATAAACCAAATTTTCAAACAGCTTGTACTGTAGTAGTGATGCCATCTACTAGGTTACCCCTCCAGTCCCTCAAAGTGACAACTAGAGGTGATTTGGAACTATCCTTAGCGAAGCTAGCATCACAATTGAGTTTGGGAAGACCTTGAGCTGGAGGAGTCCACCTCAAAGGACCAAGAGCACTTTCGATAGAGCCTAGAGGAGAGGGAATGGGGAGCTGAAAATCAGAGACTTCCTTTTAAAGGGCCACAGCTTGATCCAAAATGAGAGAAGGGTTTAAAGGATTATGATTAAAAATCCAATCATTACTAGCCTTTCAAATGCACCAACCGAAAATTGCAACCTTGCCCACCAAGCCCAACCGATCAACTAGATTAGAGCTTTGGTCCGGTGGGAAGAAGCTTGATCTCTCGAGTGAAAGAAGTGTCGCTCGAGTGGACTTGGATGTCTTGCAAGATCTCAGACTGTGTTTAAAAAGTACTGCAAGGGAGTTTCTTCGCTCAAGTGACCATTGTCTCTCTACAGCATCTCAAGAAAATCTCAGAGAAACTACAATAATGAAATCAGAGCTTGAGTGACCAATGTGGCGCTTGAGCGACCAAGGCAGTTATAGTCACTTAAAAGTGCGTTTCTGGATCAAATCTCTAAAGTGAGACTCTCTAATATTCATTCTTGGAATGCGAGAGAGAGAGAGAGAGAGAGAGAGAGAGAGAGAGAGAGAGTTCTCTAGTGTGATCCATTTGTGTACCTTGATGAATTAGGAGTGATCTATGGATCAACAAGCTTTACATTAAATATCATCAAGGGATTTATCATTCAAATACACTTTCCTGGAGAGATGTTCATCGGAGGATTCCAAAGCACTTGAAGTGGATTACGAAGTGGCTCATCGTCATGAATTCAACATTGGCGCTATAGATTGAACGTTAAGTGAAGCAATTCCAACATGAAGATAGTATTGGAAGAGACACAACAAGTTGAGTTCAGTTAGGCATGAATTTGTTAGGTAATTGAGGATTCTCTTATACAATTTCATTGTTTTTTTAGTGAATTATTTTGTGATTTGGCCTGTGATTTTTTATCATAATTGGAGGAGTCCAATTATAATTTTTTTCACATTAAATCATTGTGTCATCTCATTGTTGTTTAATAATAGATATAATTTCAATTTATCTTATAATTGGATTAGATCTATGATTATTTGATTGGGAATTATTATTCAATATTGCAATTCAATTCTAATTACAAATCACAATCTTGGAAGATTTTAGATGTTTCATTTTTGCTGATTAAAAAAAAAAAAAAAGATTTTAGATGTTTCATCTTCATATCACAGTTGAATTTTTCGAATCTAATAAAGAGAAAACAAATTACTAGTCATTCTCGACATTATACTAAAGTAAAATTAATTAAATAAATAAATCTAATTATTCATAACACGATCAAGGTATGATACGATTAGTGGGTGTGAAAAAAAATTGTCAAACTGCAACAATTCAAAAACCCACCGTGTAATGACTTAGATTTTTTTTTTTTTAAAATCATTACATAAATTAATTGAATGGTCTAGTAGACCATGTAGTTAGTGATTGTTTTTGCCAAAATGTTAAAAACACGATCTTAAAAACGAATTGTGATTCTCTCCATTCCAAAGTTTTAATAAATAATCTCTATTACGTTATTTTAAGGTTTGTAATGATTCTTTTTAAATTAAAAATAATGATAAATTATCTTAATTATTTTATTACTCTTAAATAAATGTAATGGAGAGGATCTCACGTGAGATCAAAGTAACTTGCATTGACACAAGGGTCAGACATTATTAAAAAAATGTTATTCTCCTCATTACCAATCAATAAATAAATAGTTGAAAACATTTCCAATTGTATTGATGCTTTTGAAATATGATTGCAAGTGTGAGTTTAAAATTGATAGAATTAGAATTGCAAGAATCACAATATAACTTTGTTAAAAATATGACGACTGCTGCTACTATATTATCCATAAAAATAAATAAATAAAGTCCACAAAGATCATACATGTGAGGCACATGTTGCCTTTTTGCTGCGGAATTCTAATTGATTTAAACGAAAGGTAAAAACAACGTAGAAGATGTTGATCTTAATATTCAATACCACAATTGGTAAGTACAACAGTGTTTTTATACAAGTTAACACACATCTTAACCTAACCTTAACCTTAACCTGACTTATAACTACCTAACATTCTCTAGTTAACTACTCTAACAACCTAACAGCTTTGGTTAATATCTATAACAAACTAGCTGAGCAATGATACACGTGCATTTAAGTGGAAGCTACACTGAGCTTTGTTTGAGCTTCTTGAACTTGCTGCACTGAGCTCTGTTTGAGCTTCTTGCACTTCTTGTTCTTGAGGCTGAGCAGATGGTGCTATAAACCTTATCATCCCCCGCCAAACTCATAGAACTAGGAAAGACTAAGAGTTTGCTTTGAAGATACTGGAAGCAAGCCACTGGGAGAGGTTTAATGAAGATATCTGCAACCTGATCCATAGTAGGAATATAAGCAATGTGCACGGTCTTAGCAGCAACCTTTTCCCGTACAAAATGATAGTCCACCTCAATGTGTTTTGCACGAGCATGAAAAACAGGATTATGAGCCATAGCAATGGCTGAAAGGTTATCACACCACAGAGTAGGAATAGGGGCAGAAACATGAAGCTCAGCAAGTAACATGTCAAGCCAACATAGTTCAGCTGGAGTCTGAGCTAAGGCCCTATACTCAGCTTCTAAAGAGGATCTGGACACAGTGGGTTGTTTCTTAGCAATCCAAGAAATAAGATTGGGACCAAGATAAATGCAGTATCCAGTTGTAGATCTCCTATCAAGAGTACTACTAGTCTAATCTAAATCTAAGTAGGCATTAAGAAGAAAATGATCGCGAGAGAAATGCAGACCATGGGCCAAGGTACCTTTCAAATATCTGAGCAAGCTTTTCACAACAGCAAAGTGACAATTTAAGGGAGACTGCATGAATTGACAAGTAGTGTTGATTGCAAAAGCCAAATCTAGTCAAGTGATGGTGAGGTATTCAAGAGCACCTACCAAGCTTCGATAAAGAGAAAGTTGAGAAAAGGGTGAGACATTATCAGAAGAGAAAGTGGAGAATTTAGAAGCCATAGGAGATGAATAAGGTTTGCAATTACTCATGCTAGCTTTGGCCAAAATCTCTTAAGCATACTTGGACTGAGAAAGGATATAACCTGAGGTAGACTTGATGACATAAATGCCTAGAAAGTAATTAATAAAACCAAGTTCCTTCATGGAAAATCTAGCATGCATTTATTGAATGAGAGATTGGATGTAATGAGGATCACTACCTGTGAGTATAATATCATCTACATAGATGAGAGGGATAGTTATGGAAGTGGAAGTCTTTTTGACAAACAATGAAAAATCACAGTGACTTGCAACAAAATTTTGAGAAAGAAGAAAAGTAGAAAATGTAGAAAACCAAGCTCTAGGAGCCTGTTTTAAGTCATAGAGAGCTTTGTATAACTTGCAGACAAGAGAAGGTTGGGTGGAATGAATAAAACCCTGTGGTTGAGTCATGTACACCTCTTCCTCTAGAACACTATGCAAAAAAACATTGGAAATATCAAGTTGTTTAATGGGCCAATTAAAATCAAGAGCAAGCCAGAGAAGAACCTTGATAGTGGGTTGTTTGGCCACAAGACTAAAGGTTTCATAATAGTCCACACCTTCTATTTGAAGAAAACCTTTAGCTACTAGTCAAGCATCTAAATTTTTCTTCAATTTGCAAACCTATTTGCAACCTATAGCTTGTTTACCAGGGGAAAGAGAGACCAAAGACCAAGTTCCCTATCTTTAGAGAGTTTCATACTCATCTAACATAGCAGCTTGCCAAGCAGGAGAAACAGTAGCCTCTTGATAGGTTTGAGGTTCAAAAGTAGCAGTGGAGGTAGCAGTGAAACAAGTGGGATTTCTGGTCTTAGATTTGGTAAGCATAGGATAAGTAGGATTAGGAAAACAAGTGAGATCAATAAAAACAAAAGGGATAGGAATTTGAGATTTAGCAGGAGTTGGGACAAATAAATCAGAAGGAGTTGAGAAATGTAAAGGCAGAGGCAGAGCAGGTGAATGCTGATGGACAAAAATAGGTGGTTGCTGAGGCAGAGTAGTTGACTGCTGAGGGACAGATATAGGAGTAGAAGAAGCTGTGGATAGAGAAGAATTGGTAGGAAATTTTGAAGCAAGAGAAGGATGTGGTGCAGAAGACAGTGGAAAAGACTGCAGGTCTAACGAAGCATGCAAAAAGAAATCAAGCAGAGTAGGAGAGACTGAGGAAGAAGGCTGAGATGAGGACTGGAAAGGAAAGGATGATTCATCAAAGACTACATGTCTAGAGGTATACACTTTTCCAGTTTGAGGGTCAAGACATCTATATCCTTTGATAGAAGGCTGGTAATCAATAAATACACAAGGAATAGACTTGGTTTTATAGTGATTTCGGTCCTGACCCAATCTTTGTTGTATTCCGGACTCAGGACTGGTGGTTTAATATTGTTATTGATGTTTTTTTTTCCTTCTTTTCCTCTTTGAATTTGAGTTTTGGAATATCTTAGGCGTGTTTAGAACAGGTTGGTTGCTAGTTGGTCTTGAATGTTGTTGCCCAAAATTTTGGTCTTTTGCTCAAGCGGGCCTTCTCGCGCTCGAGCGAGATTTGCAAATACTCAATACTTTGCACGTCCACAAAATACTAGAGGGGTGTTTTCCACACTCGAGCGGGTGGAAGCTTGAGCGGCTTTTCTTGCGCTTGAGCGGTTTGTCTGCTGTCTGTAAAAATACTGGAAGTGTGCATTCTGCACTCGAGCGGAACAAAACTTTGTGTCTGACGTTCAAGCGTCAATTTCTCCGCTCTAGTGGACTGTTCGTATATCAAATCGCAAAAGTGATGTTTTACATCGCTTTTTCATTTCTTTCTCTCGCTAAAACTTTCCAAAAACCAAGATTTGGACCCTCTCTCTCTAAAATACACACTCTCTCTACATTTTGGCCTAGATCTAGTGATCTCACCACCCTACTCCCTTTGATAAAAAGTTAGAGCATCCTGCGGGCTTCTATTTGATCCGAATAAAGTCAAATTTGGGCGTCTTTGAAGTTTCTCCACTTCTACACTTGAGGTAGGGATATTCTATACTTTGTTATGATCTTTAACCTAGTTATTTGTTGTTATGTATAAATAGTGAGATTTGGGAGTATCTTGAGTAAATTTACAGTTTGGATTCAAATTGAAAAAAGAGGTTTCCATGTTGGGTCACATAAATGACTATGGGGTTTTGGATATGAGATTATCTTGTGTTAAAATAGTGGATTTTGACATTTGGGTTAATATTTGAAAAAGTGAGAAATTTGCCCTAATATGAGTTAAATAATTATTTTGTATAAATAATGAAATTGGTGTGATAAATGTGAAATTGGGGAAAGGTATAAATGAGTGGTGTAGTTGGATTTGTTTAATCACTCACCTATCGGAATTTGATGAATTATCTGTTAAAAAGATTGTATATCTATTTAGAAATATCTGTATTGGACTATCAGTGGATGATAGCTATATTTGTTGTAGAAATTGCATAAGGATTAGGTTAATTGAAACTAATCATTTAAGTTGTGTAATTGAATATGATGGTATGATTAAGGCATTGAATATGTGTTGTGGATAGTCATTGAATATGATGATGCTTTAAATACATTGTATATTGTGGGGGCCGAATATCGGGAGACGTAAAGAGGCCGAATAGTTGGACCTGGAGAGTCAAAATTCATATATCGCATTCGGCCCCATCTTATACACAATCCACAAGGTACCCTATTCGGCCAAGTAACCAGTTGAGTAAGGGACCGAGTGAAGGGCGACTTGCAACAAAAGGAGCCGAGTAAATAGTTAAACGACGAACTGAAGGTGGGCCCAGCCCTAAAGCCCAAGAAAGAAAAGATATAAATAGAAGAATATCATCCAGAAAGAGGTATATGAGAATTATTGCGCTTAACTTAAAATACAAGTAACTGAGAGAGTATACACTGACTTAACCGTTAGAGTGCTAATTTCGGCACCCCAGACCGGAGTGTTTGTTTCTTTTCAGGCCATCCAGGTCATCAGCTGAAGATCTCGAGCGTCCCAGTGGATCAAAAGAGTATTTCCAAACCACATCACCACAATTGGCGCCGTCTGTGGGAATACTTAAATACATTCTCCGATAGTCACTGACGAGACCACACAGAGAGACGACCTTACTCTAACAAACATGCTTGGACCGAAGACTATCACCGCAAGACGTGCCTTGAACTTCGACTCACTTGCCCAGAACTCGCCCTCGACTTCAGCACATGAGACAATGCAAGCAATCATGGCACAGGCGAAGCAAAATAAACAGAGGCTGGAAAACATGATCGCTGAGAATGAGTGCCTCCGTCAGGACTTGGCCTTGGAAGTAGCAAAATCTAATCAAGCTACACGCCAAGATCCGGGACAACCTCTGAGAGCGGGTGGTCGAAGACCTCAAGTTCGGAAGCAATATAGTGACAGCGACTCTGACTCATTATCCCAGAGCCCAAAAAGAAGGGACGACTCGAAACTACCAGTTCCTCTGAAGAGAGTCCACATGTAAGGCATAAGCGAAGACGAAATGGTTCGGACGAAGAAGACTAGCACGATCCCTTCGTGCGACGGATCGCAAAGGCAGCGCTACCTAAGAAGTTCAAAGCCCCATCGTTCACTCTGTACGATGGGAAATCGGACCCCACTGATCATATCCGTCATTATAAGCAAGCCGTGACGCTGCATGCAGACGACGAGGCTCTCATGTGTAGAATATTTCCGAGCAGTTTGGGGCCATTGGCTATCAGATGGTATTATAAGTTGGAGCCGGCGTCGATTAAGAGTTTCCATTAACTACAGAAATCCTTCAGCGCAAGATTTATCACCAACGAGGTCCAGCCGAAGCAAGCCGACTCTTTCTGGGCAATGCAGATCCAACTGGGAGAAACCTTACGAGCGTATTCGGCGCTATTGGGAATGCTTTAATCTTGTTGATGATGCTTGCAATGACTTCATGGTCATTACCGCCTTTAAAATGGGTTTGCATCCTGATAGTGCTTTTCACAGTTCCTTGACTAGAAGACCCCCCAAAACAGTCTAGTCGTTGATGAAGAAAGTTGAGGAATACTGCAAAGTGGAAGATGACGCCTTGTGGGTTAAAGCTGGAAACATGGCCAACAAGACGGCCCCTTTTGAAATTGCTCAGCCGTTAAATTCTGTACCACCTCAGAGCCCTGAACCATGACATTGGGCTAAATGAGACAAGAGACGAGATTCTCGCCGATCAAGTGACCAATGCTCCTACCGAGCAAATGAACAATTGCAAGTCGATAGCAATCACACAAGGCGCGTAGACAAGAAATATACAGAGTTGTCAGAGCCAATCAGCGTGGTTATGTCCAAAGTCTAACACCTTCCGTTCTTTAATGGCCGTCCAAAATGGTGGGACCACCCGACACGAGAAAACGGGATAGGCGGTGCGAGTATCACAAAGATCACGTCCATGATACTGAGAGTTGTTATGCATTGAAGGATCACCTGGAGGAATTGGTACAAGATGGTCGGCTACAACAGTACATCCAAAAAGGAAACTTAACCAAAGCAATAGCCTTACAACAGGATTCACCTCCACTCGGCATGATCCACATGATATACAGCCTACCAATGTCATCCGTGATGCATACGATTCAATCGAATCCCGACCCTCAAAATCAACTCACCTCCGGCTAAATGGCCCCATGAAGCTGCAAGCATTGCTTTTGATGATTTAGATTTGGCCGGGAGTGACACTTCCCCACATCGATCCCTTGGTAATCGAGTTATGCGTAAACCGATTCAAAGTTGCGCGCATACTCATTGATCCGGGGAGCACATCGGATGTTATGTATTACAAGACATTCACCAAACTCAGCTTCTCCGAATAGGATCTTTCTCCAGCTCCTTATCCATTGTTCGGCTTCAACGCTAATCCAGAATACCCGTTGGGGAAAATCACACTACTAGTACGAGCGGGCTCCCGAACAGTGATGTGGAATTCTTGGTCGTCAAGCTGCCATCGCCGTGTAATCTCATCATGGGGCGAACTTGGTTGCATACTATGCAGGCCGTGTTAAAGCACCTATCATCAACTGTTATGCTTCCTGACAGAACGCGGCATTGAGCAAATCCGTGGCTTCCAGAAATCGGCACAAGCATGTTATCTCCTTTTTGAAAAGACGCCAAAAGAGTTGCAAGTGAATTCTATTGAGGTGCCGGATCGAGAGAGCCTCGACGATGTTGGGGCGGCTCCTCAGTGAAAAGGCCACAGAAACCCTAGATCGAGTTGAAATTGACGGAAACCCAGACAGGTTCTTCATGGTCGGCGCCTCCCCTGACTCAAGCCGATAGGTAGCAGCTAATTTCCCTTCCTGCTCGGCAACCTTGATGTATTTGCATAGACTCCATATGAGATGTCGTGTGTAGATCCGTCTGTTTCACAGCACCGTTTGAATGTTGACCCTAAATGCAAGCCGATTATTTAGAAAAGTCGGCGGTCAGTTGCAGAGCACACTGCCACCATTGTTAAAGAGGTTGACCCGGTTGCTTAACGCCGGGGCAATCAGGGAAGTGACCTACCCTACATGGCTCTCAAATACTGTGGTTGTGAAAAAGAAAAATGGGACCTGGCGAGTCTACGTTGATTTCACGGACCTAAACAAAGCCTGCCCTAAGGATTGATTTCCCCCTCCCCATAATAGACCAACTTGTAGATGTGACGGCACACCATCAACGTATGAGCTTCCTCGATGCTTACAAAGGCTACCATGCATCTAGAGGACCAAGACAAAACTGCATTCCTCACCCCAAGAGGAACCTATTGCTACAAGGTTATGCATTTTGGGTTGAAGAATGTAGGGGCAACTTACCAAAGACTAGTCACTGCCATGTTCAAGAAGAAAACTCAGCCACACTATGGAAGTGTATATTGACGACATGGTGGTCAAGTCCAAAGAAGAGCTCTAGCCGATCTGGAAGTGACATTCAGCATTTTATGCAAATACAAAATGAAGCTGAACGCTTCCAAATGTGCGTTTGGGATCGATTCTGGAAAATTCTTGGGTTACATTGTCAACCACCGTGGAATTGAAGCCAACCCCAGGCAAATCACAGCAATTTTGGAACTCGGCTTCCCTCGATCGGTCAAGGAAGTTCAGAAGTTGATGAGGATGGCCGCCGCACTCAACAAGTTCATAAGTCGTTCCACGGACCGCTGCTGACAATTCTTTCATACTCTACGGCAGGGTAAAGCTTTTGAATGGACCTCTGAGTGCGAAGCCGCTTTCAACGGTCTAAAGACTTATCTCCGATCAGTTCCACTATTGACAACACCATCTCCTAGCGACCCGCTTATTTTCTATCTGGCCGTCTACGACCGAGCCGTCAGCGCCGTACTATTAAAGGAAGAGCTTGAGGAGCAACGACCAGTGTATTATGTGAGCAAGGCAATGGTTGACGCCGAAACACGTTACCTTCCGTTGGAAAAACTGATCCTAGCCCTCGTCATGGCAGCAAGAAAACTGATGTATTACTTCTAGGGGCATAGCATCGGGGTACTAACAGATTACCCCCTTCGGTCAGTACTACCTAGTGCAGAAGCATCAGGGCGCATTTCAAAGTGGGCTCTCGAACTCGGCCAGTACAATATTCAATTCCTGCCTAGAACCTCAATCAAGGGGCAAGTACTTGCTGATTTTGTGGCCGAATTCACTAGCGGTCTAGCCGACTTCAAGTCTAAACAAATTCAGCCCAAGCCGAATTGGAGAATTTATGTTGGGGACATTTGGCAGTTGTACTATGACGGATCATCTAACCAACAGGGTAGTGGAGTCGGAGTCGTAATCATGGCTCTCCATGGCGCAATAATTGAGCAGGCCGTCAAACTCAGCTTCGAAGCATCGAATAATGAAGCCGAATACGAAGCCCTGCTAGCCGATTTGCGGAATGCACACCTTCTGAGTGCCCAACGTTTGCTTGTATTTTGTGATTCAAAACTGGTGATCAATCAGCTGAAGGGGGAGTACGTAGCCAAAAACGACTGTATGGCAGCTTATATGAAAACGGAAAATTCTTTGCTAGCAAAATTTGACCATCATGAATTGAACCAAATAACCCGTGACCAGAACACACATGCAGATGCCCTGGCTTGCCTAGCCTCCGCCATCAACTCAGAGATTAAACGGACTATTGAAGTAGGTTTCATCCCAAAGCCGAGCATTGGCCCTTCTGAGGAAGTCCAGGTCAATGTCATAGAGTCAGGACCGAGTTGGATGGACTCCATTGTTGCATTCCTGTCTTCTAAACAGCTCCCAGCGGATAAGAAAGAAGCGCACAAGCTACGAAACAAAGCCCTGCAATACTACTTGGATCCGCAAGGAAAGTTTTATAAAAAATCCCTTTCTGGTCCATACCTAGAATGCGTCCATCCGGACAAAGTCAAAGAACTTCTGACCGAAATACATGAAGGTAGCTATGGCGCCCATTCTGGCAGGAGCTCTTTGGCTCATCGAGCTGTGATACAGGGGTATTACTGGCCGACAATGAGAGCCGATGCTGAATATTACGTGAAAAAGTGTGAACAGTGCCAGAAATTTTCTCATTTGACCCGCCTGCCCGCTGAAGAGTTAAACTCTATAACCAGTCCTTGGCCATTCACCCAATGAGGACTTGACATCGTCGGACCACTGCCTCATGCCTCGGGTAACAAGCGATTTTTGATTGTCGCGACAGATTATTTCACAAAATGGGTAGAAGCAGAGACACTAACGCACATCCGAAATACCGACGTGAAGCGTTTTGTGTGGAGAAATATTATAACGCGATTCGGCATTCCAAGAGCACTTATTTCAGATAACGGCACCCATTTTGATTGCGGTGTCTACAGGGAACTGTGCAGGAAGTATGGTATTCGGCCCTACTATTCCTCCTCGGCTTATCCACAGAGTAATGGCCAAGCTGAAGCCTCTAACAAATTTATTTTAGACGGCATCAAGAAGAGGTTAAAGAAAGCTAAAGGAAGATAGGTAGACGAGTTGCCAAGTGTGTTATGGGCTCATCACACTACTCCAAGGCGGTGCACTGGGGAGACGCCATTCGCTTTATGTTTCGAAACGTAGGCAATCATCCCTTTGGAGATTGGCCTCCCAACCTTGAAGTCAAGAGTTTTTGATTTGAGCCGAAACAACATGATGTTGGCCTCGAATTTGATTCTGATTGAAGAACGGAGAGACCGTGCCCTGGCATCCATGGCATGGTACCAACAGCAACTTGCTAAGTCATATAATCAGCGTGTTCAACTGCGCCGCTGCACGCCAGGAGAGTTGGTCCTGAAAAAAGTGCTCCCAGCTGCCAAGAATCCGGCCGACGAAAAATTGGGTCCTAACTGGGACGGCCCTTATCAGATCGACTCAGTAGCGACAGTAGGGGCATATTGGCTCAAAGACATGTCTGGGAGAAGTCTGCCACGACCTTGGAATTCCATGCATTTACGTAAATTCTATCATTGACCCGACTTATGGGGCATGATACTTGTTTTGAATGGTTCGTGTAGACTGCCCAAACTCGCTCTGCGCGCCCCCTTTTCAGAGAGGGCACGAATTTGGTTCTTAGCTACTACAGTTCGGACTCCTGTCATGGTTCTGAATCTAATCTCACAAAGTGCGATGTAAGACTGATAAATCACCAAAGAGTCCAAATCCGGCAAATCGTTTTGGAAAATCGATTTTAATAAAAAAGCGCCAAACATGGACTGCTTTGCCAGATTTTAGAGTCACCACCAAAATATTTTGTTTTGGGAAATTTAGGAAACCTTGACTCATGCCTAAGGCCACGTGTCCGTCATCACCAAAGTTGCCTCGGCTCGGGAACTTGGATAGGAAGGGGGAAGGTCATGAAATGAGCACCCCCGCTCGGCCGATCAAAGGATTGGCCTCTACTGATCATGATATGTTGTTTTGAAAACACATGTGTTCTTACTTCAGTTATTTAGCTAACTTACTACGTGATGCGCATAGCACACAAGTATAGACTAAATCACAAGAATTGGAACAAAACAGCTCGTGTTTGTTTTTCGAAAAGTGGTTTGAAGTTGCTACGCTTGAGTAGGATAAAATGCGAATTTGCCACCCTCAAGTGGGCTTAGAAAAACATGATTTGCCACTCTCAAGTGGGCTTAAAATGCACATTTTGTTGAATTGTTCCAATTCAAGCAATGAAGCCTTCATCCACAGGCATTCATGCAGTTAAACACTTAAGCATGGCAAGCATGCTATCATGGCAGTCACTTACACGTATGCAAGGATGCTAAAGCATAAACACTCATAGTGTACTCCAAGCCAAAATAGAAACCAATTAGAAATCAATGCATGATCCTAATTATACAAGATGCCTAATGCAACACATGCAAAATGTAACTAAAATAGGCTCAACTATCTAAGATGGCATATGAATGCAACACTTGATAACATGCTATTAGATACGTATTCAAGTAAGTATTGAAATACAATGCAGTTTGAATGATACGCCGAGCCCGGTGCATGCAAGACAAATGAATGATGCACGCATGAAAAGCACAAGGTATGTTAATTGAAAAATGCCCTAAACTAACCATCAAAAGCTGATAAGTAAAAGGGAGAAAGAAATGGGGGTTGGAAGACATGCACACACACACGCACCCTTATTACAACATTGCTCTTGCGAAAGAGGGTTCGAATGAATTAGTTAACTAGCTACGCTTATTAAACTAATTATTACAAATCAACTAATTAACTATGCTAAGCTAATTAATTATTACAAAACTTTAACTAATTAAACAAATCAATTAAGTTACAAAGCCAATTAAACTTAACAAATAAAGCCTTAAAATATACTGCCACAGCTCTGTTTGGAAAATGAACATGCATGCACTCGATTTCTTGCCCCGAAAAGCTCTCCGGATGCTCTTTAGAGGCTCTGTTTGCAGTGTGTCTTCCAGTTCTTGTTGTTGAAACTTACCAAAACAGTGCTGGAGAGTGCTCCAGTGGCTTGCCGGCCATGAATGGTTGCTGCCGACCCCCTTGCCGGCCAAGGGTGAACATTGTCGGCCACAGATGAAAGGGTGCTGGCCACTGGTGTGCTATGACACCAAGCTGCAATAGAGCACAAAATAGAGAAAATGGATGGTCTCCCTAGAACATGTATGTACTATGCCCTTCTATATCATCTCAAAACATCAAGGGAGAGGCATAATTGGATCCAAGACCACCAATCAAGCATCACAATGCGTGATGGCCAAAGATCCAATTTGTAAAAACTCAATAAATACATGACAAACAAGACACTTAGACCATCTCCTTATCATGAGAGATCAAAGGCAATGGAGACCAAGGGAGATTGGCTCATTTCATCACTTCAAGTATGAAATGAACCAATCTTCCTCGTGTTCAATACGACATCCGATTGAACACAATGCAAAGCAAGCAACATGCTCATCTACCAATGCTAAGGTTGCATGCACAAGACTCTATCATGGAAGCAATGCATGCAAGACATGTTATAGAGCCAAGAAAACTAAAGCAAGTGAAGGGCATTACACGTGAGGTATGCACTGTCAATCTCGAATGGTCAAACTAGCTATGGATAGACCTACACCATGCCTAATAGTGGCAAAATCATGCTGGAAATGAAGCACCAAAAGCTACCACAACATGCTCATGCAATGGCTCGCAAGCTAGGCATTCAACACAACTCTCAAACACAATCAAAGAGTGATATGCATGAGAATATGGCAATGCTATATGCTCTAAAATCAAGGGTTAAATGATGCCAAATCACATAAACACCACAAATAAGGCATGCTAGAAGGTTCAAAACTCAAGACTAGCTAAGGTACTTGCACTATAGCCATATCAAGCAAGCCCCAAAGGACCAAGATCACTCAAAACAGTCCTAAGTTAGGCCAAAACAATGCTAGAAACATGATGAAGTGTAGCCAAAACAAGCTATAATGGTAAGCCAAAACACTAAGCATACAAGGCCAATGAGTGGGATTACACTACAAGTATCAAAACCAAGCAAGAGGTGGCTCCACCAACCGAAATCAGAGTTGTAACATGGCAAAATAAGACCCAAAACATGTTGAGATGGTAGCCCAAAAGCTTAGACAAGCATGCATACATATTGGCTCACAAACAAGGCATGAAGACACAACTCTCAAACACATTGAAGGAGTGGAAAATGTGAGAGTGTGGCAATGAAATATGCTCTGAAAACATGTGAGAAATGAGGCTATACCATGCAAACATCACATTCCAAGCATGCTAGGGACCTCAAACACAAAGCTAGTGAAGTCAACTATGCCATAGCTATGCAAAGCAAGCCATATATGACCAAGACCACTTAAAATAGACCTCAAGCATGTTAAATCAGTGGCAAAAATGTGCTGGAGTGAAGCTAACACATGCTAGAATGATGAACTAAAGCATGAAGCCTGTCAGGCCAACAAGCATGATTGCATTACAAGTACCAAAAGCAAGTAACCAAGGACCAAACCAACCCAAAAAATAGTTATGGCAGGTTCAAAAAGTCACAAAAACATGCTTGGGCTCAGCTTAAAAGAAGTAGAAAAGCATGCTCAAGTACAAGGCCAACAAGGCATGGAAGCAAGACAGGAAGAGAGGGGACCACCCCCTCTTATTTTAAACCTCAAAAACACCTTTCCACCACTAAAATTCCTCTGAGTTTCAGTGGTAGAAAGGCCATGCAAAGGCCAAAACAAGAGCCTCAAATGATGGCTTAAAAGCCTAAAAAATAAGGCAAACAAGAGGGTGAAACACCCCTAACTCCCACAGGGCCTCAAACAGCCATCTTTAACACTTAAAAATAGAACTTTTTGTAGTTGAAAGAAAGGCCTAAAATAGTATGCAAAAGGGACCAAACACTTGATCAAAATAAAGCTTAAAGAGGGAAAACACTCACCCTTGAAGCACAACTTTAAGACAGCAAGTTCTCTGAGTTAAAACTAGCTTTTTGAGTCCAAACAACACCCTCAAGTACCTCAGCAACAAGGTAATGGTGTTTCACTAGGTGTTGTAGTGCAAAAGTGAAAAGAAAATACACTTTGAGACACTATTAAGCACAATATAGAGAGAGAGAGAGAGTGAGAATTCCAGAGAGAGAGAGAGATATCTTGTCTCTAAAAATGCTGAACCTGTGGAAAAGGGGAGGAGCCTCCCCTTATATACAGCAATGCAATGCAAAGCTTGCTTAACAAGCTTGAAATGGCCTTCATCCTTCCATACACGTGTATAGAGGATGGTTCAGTGAAAAACAGCTGGCTCAAAAGATCTAAACTAAAATCTGCTGAAACAAGGTGTCCTGCTGGCCATCGGTGGTGGCCGGCAGTGCCTCATTGATGGCCGTCAGGCCTTATCAATGGCCGGTAGGGCCAAATCCATGGTCGGTAAACCCATCCCCATGGTCGGCAGGCCATTACAAACAACAATATGAAGGGACCAAGGCATGGTCCAAAAATGAGATAGAATGGAAATAAGGTTTGGTAAGAGCAAACTTGGCATTCCGTCGTGAAAGTTGAGCACTCAGCGAGCAATCAAACTTGTAATCGGATGTACCTGCAAGCACATCCAAGTCTTGAGGACGGTCAAAAATGGGTGTCTATAGTTCGCCATGTACATATTTCACTTTTGCAATGCAAAGTTTCCAATTTTCTCATCACACAATTTAGTTCAAAAGTCTCCGGATTCGAAGCCCCATTGGTGAATGACATTTTTGGGCCGATTAAGCCTCCGGATTCGGAGCGCCCTTCGTGGATATCACGATTGGCCAAGCCAAGTCTCTGGATTCGGAGCCCCATTGGTGCATGACACTTTTGGGCCGATTAAGCCTCCGGATTCGGAGCGCCCTTCGTCGATATCACGATTGACCAAGCCAAGTCTCCGGATTTGGAGCCCTATTAGTGCATGACACTTTTGGGCCGATTAAGCCTTCGGATTCGGAACGCCCTTCGTGCATTACGATTGGCCAAGCCAAGTCTCTGGATTCGGAGCCCCATTGGTGCATGACACTTTTGGGTCGATTAAGCCTCCGGATTCGAAGCGCCCTTCATGCATCATGATTGGCCAAGCTAAGTCTCCGGATTCGGAGCCCCATTAGTGCATGACACGTTTGGGCCGAATAAGCCTCCGGATTCGGAGCGCCCTTCGTGTATCACGATTGGCCAAGACAAAAAGCCTCCAAATTCGGAGCCCCATTAGTGCATGACACGTTTGGGCAGAATAAGTCTCCGGATTCGGAGCCTGATTAGCGCATGACACTTATGGACCGAATAAGACTCCGGATTCGGAATGCCTTTCACGACAAAAGTTAAAGCATACAAACATTCAAAATGAAATGCTTCGTAAAGTTGAGTCGGCAAAAACTGTATACACAAGTTAAAGCATACAAACATTCAAAATGAAATGCTTCGTTAAGTTGAGCCGACAAAAACCGTATACTCAGTAAAGCATACAAACATTCAAAATGAAATGCTTAATTAAGTTGAGTTGGTGCAAACCGTATAAACAAATTAAAACATGCAAACATTCAAAACGAAACGCAAACATTTAAAACAAAGTATTTTATTAAGTTAACCAATAGATACATAGCTGACGCCCAATCTGTGTCGGGGTGTTTACAATATGTTCAATTCTATTCAGCGTCACCCTCGTCATCGCTCTTCTCAATTTCGAAAGTGCCAAAAGGAAAGTGATGACGTTGGTATAATGGCGACGCCGATTCAACTCCTGCTCCTTGGAGTGCCTCTACGGCTTGGAGGGCCTTAATCCACCCATGCCTAAAGTCCCGATTCTCGAATCGGCATACCTCCTCTACGAGTTTCTCCTTGGTATTTTCTATCCCGACTTTCTGGCTATCGTGGAAGCCTTTTTCATAACCCATGGACCTTGCAGTCTCTACTGCAAACATGCTTGCCGTATCTCTATCGGCAATCGCATGACTTATCAGCCGTTGGGTCACTCTTTCCTCCATGACCGGGTTAGATTGACCAGCCGCACATGGCTCGGCAATTCAGGCCTTCCTTAGCTCACACTCGGCCTTCTCCGCACGAGCCTCCAAGGTTCGAATTCGTTTGTCCTTCTTCTCTATCTCCCGCCGTGCGGCGCGCAGACGCATGCCTACTTCATAGGCGGTATACAGCCCTCTCACTACTCCGTGGATGCCCTCTCGAAACACTTCAAAATCCTGTCGACCAACCATTGACTGCTGGACTTCCGGTGGAAAAATTTGTCGAGAGAACTCGACTACTACACCAGGGTCGTTAACAATAGAATCTGCCTCCGTCATCGGTTTATTCCCCACAAAAATTGCAAAACTCGACGGTCGTGGCGTCGCGTAGGACTTATTTCTCGGTCGCGGTCGAGGGGAGCTATCCTGTTGCTGTTTTTCCCTTCGGGGTTATTTGCTTCGACGACTTGGGAGCTGACGTTTTTCCCATTCCCTGGACGTCCTACTTCCCGTGCGTGTGGGCTCGTTGCTGCAATTCATTTCAATATCAAGCTCAGCCAATGTCCGCTCTTCTCATCTGCTGTTGAAGAACAGTCTATTTGACATTCGCACTTATCTAACCTTCCGCAACAAATTGGTTTAAATTGAGTCTGAACACAATAAGTGGAATTATGGGGGCGAAGAACCCACCCCATTTATTCCTAACGTGTGCAGTGCCCCCGAGGCAATTTCATTAATGCTAAACTCCAAAAGGATGCCGATCGACGTGCGCCGTAGCCACTCCATGAATTAATGATATTCGGCTTTCGGAGTTCATAATTGGCTAGGGCAAGGGCAAATTTATTTATCTAATTGGCCAAATATCTAAGCCCGATGCCTATCGATTTATGCCGCAGCCATTCCATGAACTAATGATATTCGACTTTCGGAGTTCATTAGCTGGGGCAAGGGCAGATTTATTAATCTGATCGGCCAAATATCTAAGCCCGATGCCGATCGATTTATGCCACAGCCACTCCATGAACTAATGATATTCGGCTTTCGGAGTTCATTGGTTGGGGCAAGGGTAGATTTATTAATCTGATCGGCCAAATATCTAAGCCCGATGCCGATCGATTTATGCTGCAGCCACTCCATGAACTAATGATATTCAACTTTCAGAGTTCATACATTGGTTGGGGCAAGGGCAGATTATTAATCTGATCGGCTATTCAACGAGGATAAATTACTAAATTGCCTAGTTATCTAATCGGCAAGTGTACACGAATGTTTTACATTAGTTATCTAAAGTAATAACCATTCATCAATAGCAAAATCAAGCACAAATAATAGCAAAGTACAAAGGAAATTTTCATTAGTAAATTGGGCATAAACTGTAGCCATTTTACATGTGAAAACTACTAAAAAGCTACAAGTTCGCATGGAAATGCCTAGCAAAAACTTAAAAAACTATAGTCATTTTACACATAAAAACTACTAAACAAAAAACTGTAACAATACATTCAAAATCCTTAAACAAAAACAACTAAAACGTCGCCCTAATCAATCCTTGGAGTCAGACTCCAGCGGCTCAATGTCCACTTGCTCGTATGCAATCGGTATAGCCAATGTCACATTAGCAGCAGTAAGTGCTTTGAGCCAGCCGTGTTTGAATCCCCGATTTTCAAATTTGGGGACTTCTTCCACATAACTTGTGAGGGCAGCGCTTTGCCCAACCTCGTACGCCTTGGAAGTGTAGACATCCCATTTTTGACCATCCTTGAGACTTGGACGTCACCGTTTGAACACTCGGTGATCATCCATGTTCGTGTTCGTCCTGAGTTCTCGGAGGTCTCAGCCACGCACCTTGCCTCAAGACCTCTCGACTCGACTGTTTTGTGTTTGGTTTTGCACCAAACACTTGTGTTTTGCTTTTGAGGGGCAGGGAATGGCTTGTTGGCCATCCCCACACCTCACCAGCCATGGCTTGAGGCCACCGGCCATTGTTTTGTTGCCATCGGCCAAATGTTTGGCCGGCTGGCACTCTTTGTGGTCGGCCGACCATTGTTTTGGCCAATTTGTCATTTTTGGCTGGCCGACCACTGTGCATCTGCTGTTGGCAGATATTTTATGCCAGCTGTGATAGTTGGCACCCACTTTGCACCCCCTCCATACACGTGTATGAAGGGATTTCACTCTTGCTTAGCTTGTTTTGTAAGCTTTGCAAGAGTGAATCTCTATAAAGGGAGACCTTCTCCTCCCTCCTAAAGGTTCTAAGAAAATTCCAGAGGGTCTTAGATTAGGGTTAGGGTTTGTGTATACATCTATCTCTATATCTTCTTCCCTTGTGAGTTTTGTGTGTGTTTAGGTGTGTTTAGTCTTACTTTTGTGCACAAACACCTAGTGCTACACCTTCCCTTAGTTGCTGAGGCATCAAAGGGTTGTTCTTGGAGATTTTTGGGTGGATTCAAGCTTGGAAAACCAACTGGAGCATTGTTCTTGAAGAGGTCTACAAGGGTGAGTGTTCTTGCTCTTTATTCTCCATTTTTGCATAGGCCTTTAGCCATCCTTGCATCTATTTTTAAGCTTATTCTATAACATATAAAAGTTCTAATTTTAAGTGCTTAAAATAGTTGTTTCAGGTTGCTTTGGTGTTTGGGGTTGTTTGACCCCTCTTAGGCCTTGTTTGGCCCCATTTTTGTGCTATTTTGGTGAGCTCCGGGACCACCTTGTTTTGGCCTCCTCACCACTAAAATCTAGAGGGATTTCAGTGGTGGGGATGGTGCTTTAAGGTCCTAAGAAGGAGGGCCATCCCCTCGCCTTGTTGCCTTCAATGTTGGCCATTTTAGCCTCATGTGTGAGCATCTTATTTAAGTGCATGTTGGCCATGTCTTAAGTGTTATTTGTGCTTATTTTGTCATAATATAGCACTGTTTTTAATTGGTTTAGACACACCATGCTTGCTTTGCATACTTGTCTTGTAATGCCATGAATTTGCCTTAACATGTACTTAGCATCTAGACCACTATGCTTACTTGTTTTGGCCAAGCTTTGTGAAGCTTTTGTGCATGTTTTAGTATGCTTAAGGTTTGTTTTTGCTTATTTGGGCCATCCATGACATGCTTTGTATAGCCACCTTGCATTTTGGTTTGTTAGCCTTAGGTGTGCGAGTGTTGAGCATGCATTACTTGGCTCATTTCAGTGGTTTGGAACCACTTACCATGTCATTTCAGTCCATATGGTATGCTTGTATGCTTGCATTTGATGCTCCTTTAATGCTTTAAAAGGTTGGTGTTTCATGCTCCATGTTTGTACCATTGTGCATGCCTCTAAGATTAAGTCATTTAGATGCCATCTAAGTGGTTTTTGGGGCTTACTTTGGCATGATTTGGGATTGTTTTGGTCAGCTTTGATCATTTGCTTCATGTGTCACATGACCGTAGTTTAAGTCCTTGGGCTTGGTTGCATGCTTTGTTTGCATTGGTAGGTTGATTTGGCATCATCTTCAACATATTTTCAAAGCTGATCATGTATGTTATTTGTCCTCTTTTAAGTGTGCTTAAAAGTCCCCTCTTTATGCTTGAGTGTTGGTCCATTTGTATGCATGTTTGCATGTGCATTTGTACCTCATTTCCATAGCATTTGGCCACTGTTTTGGGCTTGTTTGAGAGTTGCCTAAATTAGCTTAAGTCCATCATTCGCATGTTGTTGCATACTTAGCTTGCATGCCTAGGTTGCATTGCATTGAGCATTCATGCCTTGCCTCTTGAAATCACCATGATAGAGGTTGGGCCCCTTGTTTGCTTTGGTTTGCATTTCATTTGATATTGAAATGGCACACTTAGTTTCTTGGGCCATCACACATTGAAATGCGCGATTGGTGGTCCGAGAATCAAGGACCATCCTCCTTGGAGTCATGAACATGATAAGGAGAGTGTTGGTGCACACATTTGCTTGAAATGTATTGCCATGCCATGTTTGCTCTCTGCTGCTGTCAAAACAGGATTATGCAAGCATACATGGCCGACCGACCACATCCAGTGCCGACCGGCCATGAATTGGTGGCCGAGAGCTCAGTATATGGTCGATGACCACTTTGCCATGGTCGGTGGTGTTTCCTCTTGGCCGGTGGCATCCCACAATGTTCAGAGAGTGCTCCTTGGGACTTGTGCAGTCTTCAGAGTAGAAAAACAGTGAAAATAGAGGCAGCTTGTGCATGGCGGTGGATTTCCGAGCGAAGCCAATCCGAGCATGCGTGCATCTCTCTTCCCGAGGCTGTTTTACCGCTTCATTAGCTTAGTTAATTTGCTTAACTAGTTAATTGGTCTATAATTATTTAATTAGCTTGTTAGTTGATTAAATTGTATTATTCTTTCGGTCCCTCCGAGCGAGGGCGAATTTGTAATAAGTGTGCGTGCGTGTGATGCATGTCTTCCAATCCCCACTTCTTTCTCCCTTTTACTTACCTGCTTTTGATGGTTAGTATTAGGACATATTTAATTTAGCATCCTTATGCTATGCATGCGTGCATCCATTCATTTGTCTTGCATGCACCGGGCTCAGCGCATCATGCTAACTGCATAGTATTTCAAATCTAACTTGAATACGTGTCATTTGTTGCATTCCACATGCCATCCTCGGATTAGCCGAGCCTATTCTAGTTGCATTTTGTATGCGATGCATTAGCCACTTAACATGGACTTGGATCATACATTGATTGCTAACAAGTTCTTTGTTTTGGCTCGGAGTACTCGGTAAGCTTTTTATGCTTTAGCATCTTGCATAAGTGTGAATGTTAACATGACAGCATGCTTACCATGTGTCTATATGCTTATGTGATATAAACTGCCTGAATGCCTGTGGGTGAAGGTTGGATTGTTTGAGTTGGAACAACTCGTTAAAATCCGTGTTTTAGCCTACTTGCGAGTAGCAAATTTCAAACCATTTTCCAAACTAGCAGATATGCAATGCTTTGTTTCAAATTAGGTGATCTAATCTATACTTTTGTGTTGTGCGCATCACATAGTAAGATTAGCTAATTAACCAGAATAAGAACGCATAATGTTTTCAAAACTAGATATCATGGTTAGTAGAGGCCGATCTTTGATCGGGCGAGCGGGGGTGTTCATAGCTGACCTTCCCCAATCGTATCCAAGTTCCCGAGCCGAGGCAACTTTGGTGATGACGGACACGTGGCCTCAGGAAAACGAGTCAGGGTTTCCTAAATTCCCCCATAAAAAATATTTAGGTGGCGACTCTATATCTGGCAAAGCAGTCCATGTTTGGCACTTCTTTCAAAAAATCTATTTTCCAAAACGATTTGCCGGATTTGGACTCTTTGGTGATTTATCAATCTTGCATTGCACCTTGCGAGATCAGATTAAGAACTGACACAAATCGAGTCTGAACTATAGCATGAGGCCCACGAGGGCGCATCTACAGGAAGCCTCGGAGTCGACTACTTCCTTCGCCTTCTTCGATTCTTCCAAGTTAGCCTCCAGTTTGGCAATCGCCTCTCGGACTAACTTGAGCGCATTTTTGCTCGCATTCGCCCTCTCCTCGGTGGCCAATCTGAGCTGGTCTGCATTTCTCGCCCTTTCTATCTCGGCCTCGGTCTCGGCCCTGGCACCTTCCATCTTCACCCTCGTTGCTTCAAACTCGGCCCTGCTCCTTTGTCCCTCAACTTCTGACTATAAACGGCCAGTTCGTTTGATGGCGTCATGCTGGCGACGGCCTATCTCGGCTATCCTTCCGATCATCTGCAAAATAAGAAGTTAAAACCAAAACAATATATGCATAAAAGGGAAAGACGAGATCAAGGAATATACCAAAAGAGCCGATTGAGCAGCTAACGCTATTGTCAACAAATCCGGCTTCGCCGGGAAAGCCGCCTTGTCAGCCGGCAATGAGACCGACGCAACCATACTCAACGCCACCGCTGGATCTTTCATAGCCGACACGTCAGAGGAGATCGGCATGTTTTTTTATCTTTGGTTGAATGACAAAAGGCACAACCACATCCAACTCCTCTAAACGTTGCCATTTGTCAACCTGGTTTTCTTCAGAGCCGACCTCGACCTCGGCAGAACGTTTTTTCATCCTTTGCTCAGCATCCTGATCCACCTGCACAACTGTCTCTGACTCGGCATTTCGGGTTTGAGCCGTCTCCTCCTTGATAATAGGCAAGGAGGGCTCAACATCAGCGGCGGGTGGCATATTCGATCGAATGGCCTCTGCTCTCCTCCGTGTGGCCATTCTTTCGGCGTTTTTCTGTTTGGCGAGTTTAGTGAGTGACAACTTGGCCATGTCTTCGGGGTACACGCCGGGAAGGTCTTCTAACCCAGTAAAAATGTCATCGAATGGAAGGTCCCCTTGGCCTGAAGTGGACGGAGGATTGGCTGAATTGAGGTCGGCTTCCTCAAAGGCCAACTTCAAAGCCTCGTCTACTTCAGCTTCGGATTGGCTTGCCTCTTCAGCGACCCCAGCTACGTACCTCCGCTTGCTTCGAGTCGGATCCGCCCAAACCAACTTGCCGAAAGTTTTTGAAATTGGTTAAAATAAGAGCTGTAAGAAACTCTTTGCCCCTCGAAATTGGAATGTTTTCTGCCGCCGAGAACGTTATATACATTAGCTCGTACCGAAGAAGAATGTGGGCTGCCCTCCCTTGTTTCTGAAGGCTTGGACGGTCGAAGTATTTGAGCGCGACTTCAATTTCCGCAAGAACGGCGTCGTCGATTGAAATCAAAACTTTCTTCAAGTCGTTCCCTGCACAAGCAAAACTATGAGACCGCAAAAATGAAGCCTTGTAAATATAAGAAAAATGAACGCAAGGAGCTATATGGCCAGCTGGTTCACCCCTCTGTCTAAGAATAGGATCTAGGCGGTCCTCGCCTTCACCGAATTTCTAGTTACCTCGGACAACGACCATGACATCATCGACTCGCTTGCCAAAGCTGGAAAGCATAGTCACTAATTGATGGTCGGTGTCCTTGGCCCTAAGGAAATAGCATCCATGCCGGCCAGAAGACTTGGCCAAGGCATAACAGTGCTGAATAGTAGGTATGCCGAGGTTAATCCTAAGGTGACGGTTTAACTCTATAATCCCCATTACGATTCTAAAAAAGTTGACATTTTGTTGGGAAGGGATTATGCCCCAATGGCGAAGGACAGCCCTAAGGAGTGGGTGAAACGGGAAACGGACTCCGCCCTCTGCAATTGATAAGAGAGGGAAGACGATTGTGCTTTCATCATCCCTCTCCATATCAAGAGTGCCGTCTGTCAGAAGTGACAGACGGACGTCATCAGGGATAGAAAAATGGCGTCGAAAGCCAAAGACTCAATCTGCAGAGAGGAGGTCATTCAAATGCTTTGCCATTTTCGTCAGCCTATAGGAATATGCTAAACTAAAAACAAACCAGGAAAAGGGGATTCAAAGCAGAGAGGAAGAGAACTTACAAGAGACGGAGAGGATAATGAAGGATAAAAGGAAGTTGCAGAGGTGAGCCGGAAGGCAGTCCAAAAACTTCAAGCATCCAACAATGTGTATGTATTTGAAAAGACAATAAAATTTTAAATCACAATAAATGGAAGCGTATGAAGGGGCGGGAAGTTGAAATGATGAACGAAAGGCATGTGCTCTGACATCCGCGTTGGAATGAGGTTAACCGTCGAATTTCAGCTCTGACTTTCGAGTTCGAAACCAAACACACCAGCTAACTGTCATTAGTGGAGTGTTTAGGGGCAATTGTGGGAGCCGAATATCAGGAGACGTAAAGAGGCCGAATAGTTGGACCTGGAGAGTCAGAATTAATATATCGCATTCGACCCCGTCTTATACACAATCCAGAAGATACCCTATTCGACCAAGTAACTAGTTGAGTAAGGGACCGAGTGAAAGGCGGCTTGCAACAAAAGGAGCCGAGTAAATAGTTAAACAATGAACTGAAGGTGGGCCCAGCCCTGAAGCCCAAGAAAGAAAAGATATAAATAGAAGAATATCATCCAGAGAGAGGTATGTGAGAATTATTGTGCTTAACTTAAAATACAAGTAACTAAGAGAGTATACACTGACTTCACCGTCGGAGTGCTAATTCCGGCACCCCCGACCGGAGTGTTTGTTTCTTTTCAGGTCATCCAGGTCATCAGCTGAAGATCTCGAGCGTCCCAGTGAATCAAAAGAGTATTTCCAAGCCACATCACCACATATATGTATAACGTTTTGAGAGAAGAAAGAGGATGTGCTCCATTGTTGGAAGGAGCTAGGGATGGACTCCATTGAAAACTAAGTTGGCCGGAGTGTCTAGGGTGAAAGTCTTGAAATCTTATGTATACATGGGTGCCGATCCCGCGGATGAAATTTTCCTTAAAATGACAAGGTTGAAGTGCTTGTATGATAGTTATGTTGATTGAAAACCACTGAGTTGTAGTCTTGGTTGGGTATTTGGAAAATTATACAATTGGTATATGACATGAATGAAATGAATTGACTTGAAATGAATAAATAAAAATGGATTGAGATGTGATTATCAGTGCTAAATGATCATGGAAAGAATGTAAATGGGTCATAAATATTGAATGTTTATCTGACACTCATATCTTAGTTAAACTTCATATATTGTGTTAGACTGTTTATACAGGGCTTTGGCTCACCCTTACTTGGGAAACCATTTTCAGGTACCTGTGACATGCTTCCTCTAAGGACGTAGCTTAGGAGGACTTAGGAGCTGGAGGCTCTATTTTTGTTATTTTGTGTTTAAATGTTTATTTAAGTCAGGGGCTTTATATGTATGGAGCTTGTGACTCCCTTTTTGTTGTAACCAAGAAAACACCTTGGAAAGATGTAAGCCCGTAGGTCATTTATTTTGTTGCTATTAATCAGTGTTACATGCTATAGATTTAGGATGAACATTTATGAATGTATAATGCATGTAATACCTTTTGTAATACGAACTCTAATGAATGAAAGCATACCAATGCTATTATATTCATTTCTTATACGAGTTGGATTATTTGTATTATTAATTGGGGGCGTGACAGGTTTGAAGTTTATGAGAGTTATAAGGCTTAAGCCAAGGATAACATCTACAACCAAATGTCCTTAATAGCTTATAATTAGGCTTGTGTTTGAATAAAACTTCATAAGGAGTGAGATTATTCAACTTAAAAGTAGGATGCCAATTGACAAGAAAAACAGCTGTAGCAAGAGCATCAAACCAATAAACCAAAGGAAGAGAAGAGTGATGCATGAGAGTGATAGTTGTTTCTGTGAGATGCCTATGTTTTCTCTTAGCCACACCATTTTGAGAGGAAGTGTGAGGACAGGACAATTGATGCTCAATCCCTTTTTGTTTAAGAAAATCTTGAAAAGCATGACTAAGATATTCACACCCATTGTTACTCCTTAAAATCTAAAGTTTAGTAGTGAATTGAGTTTCAACAAAAGCTTTAAATTCGAGAAATTTAGCAAACACTTCACTTTTATAATTGAGAGGGTAATTTATGCATAAATTGGGCTGAAGTAAGTAAGCCCGTGGGAATGGACCAAGATAGATATAGTCTTGCGCCGAGCCACGGACCAAGGTAATTATCTCAGTAGCCTTGGTCGCTTTAGTCCGGTCAAAGCTGGACTATCAGTATGTCTAGTCTATCGGTCGCGACTGAGGTACCTATTTGAATTGAACCGAGATAAAGGGCAGCTCGACAGAGGCGATTCCAAAGACTAGGTTGACTGAATTGGCTTATTCAGCACCGAGCTATGTTTGCACAATTATATTTTGTGCCAGCCGAAGTAAAAGTTTCAACTATCTCACTTTGATAAGCAGTGAGTAAGCAGTTAATAGGATAAGCTTTATCCTTGGGAGTGTGATTTCTAGGAGGACTCTACTAGGAAGAATTGAAGTCCTACTAGGATTGTGCCAGGCGGAATCTGTAAAAGCTCATGACAGGACCTATGTATAGTTATCACAATTTCTACTCTAAAAAACATAGAGTTTTTTTTTGTCTATTGTCTATTTATTGACTCAGGCATCAGAGATGTATCTGGCACACACCCGCCGGCAAGCTCACGTTTGTATTTTCAGGAAGTAAAGCGACGACGTTTAGAGGAGTGCAAACTTGATCAACAAGATTATACGAGAAGATTATTTCGTGCTCGTACAATTGGCACTATCAGTGGGAATAATAACGAACAAGACCTTTTGATCAAGTTTTCCACATTAGTTGAAATCAATGGCACACAACAAGGATTTGCCATAATCTGCTATTGATGGGCAAACCCCGGAGGGGGACAGGAGGCGCAAAGGTTTACCTTCTATCCCACATATGGCAGAATTAGACCCCCAGCGACGGAACTCCCGGGGGACACACGGGAGAGAGGGGGTACCAGTCCTCTTCACTCTCAAAGTCTTGAAAGGCAGATGCGGAGGTTGGATCCTCAGGCTTTGGAGGATTGTGTGAGGGAGCAAGACGAATTAATAAGGAGGATGGCGGCAAACATGGAGACTATGAAGTGCTAGATAAAGGGTAAAGGGGTGGCGACAGAAGAGGGATACAAAGGCAGCACACTCTCTTACCACTTGGAAGATCGTGACAGACAAGTCACACCATCACAAGCTGAAAGTAGGAGCCTCAGAACAGGTGACACTCAATCAAGGACTTCTAGGACTCGTTACTCCAGGTCTGAGAGAACGAGGACTAAAAGGTCATATATGGAAGGAAGCAGCTATCAGCCCTCGCATACGCACCAATGACATCTAGGCACACAGAGTTGCCTAGGTCAGCAGACCTACGAACAGTGCTAGAGGAGAGGGCCCGATGGAAAGATGACACTAGGGCTTGCGACCCTCGTAGGGTTTTAGGCCTACAGTGATTGGCCCCTAGGACACATGGGAGTGTCGAGGTAGGGATGCTACTACCGCGCCTTGCGTACGAACCAGCAGATAAAGTGTTAGCAAGGTTACAGAGCTCGCCGTTCGTTTTGACAATTGAGAACGCACCGCTACCCTTAGGCTTCCACCAGCCCAAATTCAATACTTATGAGGGGAAGTCAGATCCCTACATGCACTTAAGCCACTTTTTCCAGGTTCTGGCAGTATACCGGCGAAACGAGGCTCTAATGTGTATCCTGTTTCCTTCCATCCTTGGTGTCCTGGGTCTAACATGGTTCGAAAGGCTGCCAGAAGGTAACATAGCCTCATGGGCGTAGTTGGCAGAGGTGTTTGTGAGTAGATTCAGAACAAATACCAAGACACCAGCGGAGATTGACCAGCCACTCTTCATTGACATGGGCGAGAAGGAAACATTGAAGTCTTACAACAGTCGATATTGGGAGACTTTCAACCAGATCGGGGATTGCCCTACAAACCTCGCCATTGCACAGTACAAATGAGGTTTATAGGTCGGTAACAAGTTGAGGGATTCAATGACGATGATGCCATCCCTCACAATGGAGGCCCTAATGGAGAGAGTGCATCAACATATCCAGGTAGAAGAAGATAGTGCCCGCGCTAAAGCAAAATCTGGCACGACAGCGATGCCGGATAAAAAGACTGTAGCTAAAATCAACACAGTAGAACAGCCAAGCAAGAATGGGCGAGGCAGACGAGCCAACAGAGAGGACCCCCAAACAAGGAAGTTGAGAGTCCGTACTACCATTAACACATTATTCAACAAACCTATCTAACGAATTCTTAGTGAGATATGCGATGAACCCTTCGTTCGGCGGCCAGCCAAGTTGGGAGAAGCACAAAGTGGTTACGATGAGAGGTACCGTTGCACCTTCCATGATGAAAAGGGGCACCGAACTGAAAATTGCACACCATTGAGGCAACATCTAAAGGAGTTGGTGGCTGCTGGTCACCTGGACCAATATATAGAAGGGGGAACACAACCAGCTCCCCAGGACCACAGCAAGCTGAGCGAGAAGCCAGTCGACGGCCACCTCAAGGCATAATCAACTTTATACATGGGATCGTTGAACCTGAGCAGGTATGTGAACTTAGAGGGATGATCAAAAAGGTTGAGCACTTAAGGGAGGTACTAAATGCACAACCTATCGTCAAAAGGGGAAAAACAGAGGCAACGAACGTCATATCCTTCTCAGACAGGGATCTAACGGGGCTACATTTCCCTCACAATAACGCACTAGTGGTCACTTTATGCGTCAAGAATTTTGACATCAAACGGATTCTAATTGGCCAAGGAAGCTCATGCGAGATAATATACTATGAGACCTTCAAGCAGCTAAAACTAGAGGACAAAGACTTGGCACCTGTGACATCTCTCCTTGTTTGTTTCAACTCAATGCCAAAATGGCTAGTGGGCAAGATAATTCTGCTAGTCAAGGCAGGAACAATGACAAAACAGGTGGAATTTTGGGTATTGAAGATCTCTTCCACTTACGACATAATCTTAGGAAGAGCGTGGTTGCACGCCATGCGCTCGGTGGCATCAACCTACCATCAGGCATTACGGTTCCCCAACGAAACCAGAGTGATTGAAGAAGTCTTAAGAGACCAAATCATGTCAAAGCAGTGCTTCGTCACGGTAAACGGAAGCCGTGCTGCAAAAGGGTTTGTACAGATGGTGGAGGAGCCAAAAAGCAACAGACTGTTTGCAGATGTTGGCAAAGCAGCCGAACAAAAGGCAGTGGAAGACTTGGTAGAGGTAAGGATAGATAAAAAGAACCCATAAAAGTTCTTTTTGCTCGGCTCGTCCTTGTCCAGCACTGAGAGAATAGAGGTCATGGAATTTTTAACCTCTAACATCGAAGTGTTTGTCTAGACACCGTACGACATATTTGGTATTGACCCTAATTTCATTTGCCATCAACTTAATGTCCATCCAACTGCCAAACCAATTATACAGCGCACTCACCGATCAGCACTCCACCACGCAGAGATAGTAGCGGAGGAAGTGGAAAACTTCCTGGAGGCAGGAGCAATCAGAGAAGTACACTATCCAAGGTGGATCTCCAACACTGTAGTAGTACCAAAAAAGAACGGAAAATGGCACATTTGTGTGGACTACAAAACAATCAACAAATCCTGCCCAGAGGATAGCTTTCCCCTACCACGAATAGACCAACTGGTGGACCTAACAGCAGGGCATAACCGACTTAGCTTTCTTGATGCATATCACGGTTACCATCAGATCGCTTAAAAGGTCATGGTGCTCCATGTCTTGTGGAAGACAGACACTTTTTGACAGGTTGAAGGCAAGGGTGTGGTCCTTATCAGCAACCACCGAATCTGTGGTGGTTATAGCACGGTTCTTGTAAGATAGTGATGGCTCCCATTCTGAAGGGCTTGATCGGTTGGAGTGCACAGGCTCTGGGATTGGCAACGTAACCCCAGGAAGCATGGTGTCCTCCTCATCAACCAGACATTGCGGTTCGGTTGTTGCAGTATGTGCGCACTTGCTTGGTCGAGATGTGGAGGCCCTGGTAGTTGGAAGGACGACCACGGTTTCACGTTGTTGGCCAGACGACTCTAGACCGGTTGGCACTTCACCGGAGGTCTGCTTGGTGATAAGCGCTCGCACAGCCCTCTTCTTTGACATTTCTTCAGCTAGAGGGATCAGGTTGATTTAGGGAAGAGTGGGATCTGGCTCGGGGGAAGGCTCTAGAAGGAAGTCGGTAACTCTAGTTTTCCTCCTTCTACTGTATCGGTAGGTCGGTTCGAAGCCTAATAGCTCGGCCCAATCACGATGTCGGTACTGGAGTGCAGCTCGAAGGGCGTCCTAGTTGGCGTAAGTATAGTATGATTTGAACTGGTTCAAATCTACAAGAAATGAGGACAAGGGTTAGAACGATGGATTAGTTAGGAATAATAAAGAAAAATTGAACCGGGGTGTGCTTACCAGCAGTTCCTTTATTCTAGTTTATATTGTAGCCCGGTATCTGGGCTTCCTGGTCTTCAAAATTACAAGAAACCCAAAGAAAATCGTCATCATTTAGATCTTTGTCTGGTGTGTTTTTTACAATTTTTTCTCGGCCTCTTTTTACTCTAAGGTAGTACACCCAGCCATCGTCATTTTGGGCGAGCGAATATTGATGAAATAGCTCGGCCAATCTGAGGTTGAGGCCGAGCCAATGGTTTAGTTTGGCAATTCTGTTTATTATTCTATAAGTGTTTGTGGAAAGTTGGGTGGCGCATAATCTTGTGTGGCAAAGGAATCCGCATACAAGGGGTTGTACAGGGAACCGAAGCCCAACTTCTACGATTGATATCACGGTGAAAGGAATGAAGCCCGGTTACCCTAAGGGGTGGTGTCTAGCTCAGCTAGAGAGAGGTGGACATCATCAAGAATTTGGTAATCTCAGAGGAATTTAGCCATGGCTCCAGGTGAATTCACTAGGAGCCGGTATTTACCCATTTAACTCAAAACGAGTGGTTTTTTTTGTCAAAAAGGATGCGACAGTTTAGATCGGCACTATAGTGGCTTCTGGTAGCTCAGTTGAGCAAAAAACACCCAGGGGCAAAGGGAGGTGTGCCTGGCCAACCTAGTCAAGTCTGCAAAGGTGAAAATAAAGTGTTATGTCCAAATTACTGGACCGGGCTAAGTAAATGGGTAATATAAAAGTAAGCCTAGCTCGGCTACAAATGGTTACAGACCATTTTGTAGCTTGGCCAAGTGGCAAAAGCCAACTCAATGTTTTTTTAGTACGATCGGTGATTAGTGCGTCCTAGTTCGGTCAAATACAGCCTTGAAAGGTTGTAAACAAGTTGCTAGCTCGGTCATAGCACGATTTTGGATCAAAAAACATGTTTGACATTGATTCAAAATCTGGATTGTGAGTTTTTGGGCACAAGCGTGGGGTTTTTTGGTTGGTGGTATTTACTCAAATGTTCAGTTATGGATACACATGCATATATATGATGAATGAAAACTGAATGTACAGAAGTTGGTAACAGAGGAACTTACAGATTCGAGGCATAACCAAGCAACTTTCAATCTATAAACAGGTGCGTCAGAAGACAGTTAAAATAGGTGGTATAGGAAGAACAGGGATAAAAGCTTAGGAGGCAAGGATTTTGCAAGAGAGAAGGTGAGTAAGTGAAAGTGTTTGATTCAAGGGATGGGTTTTGTGGAGGCACAAAAAGGACGGGACTTTTCAAATATTTTTTGGTAAATGTGTGACGGCTGTCACAGTGTAGAGATGCAATGGAAAGGTGCCACGTATCCCAGTAAAGATGTAATGGCAGGTACGTGAAACGATGGGCTGTGCAACCGGCGTGTTTTCTGGACACTGAGCTACTTACTCATGATAGTGTTGCCTTGCTCGGTAGAGTTGGGTATTCTAACTCGATTAATTTGAAATTTTTAGCATGACTTGAAGATAATAATCCCAATCATACTTCACAAGATGGAATTAAGGGGCAATTGAGAGGGTAATTTATGCATAAATTGGGCCGAGGTAAGTAAGCCTGTGGGAATGGACTGAGATAGATATAGTCTTGGGCCGAGCCACAAACCAAGGTAATTATCTCAGTAGCCTTAGTTGCGTTAGTCTGGTCAAAGCTGGGCTATCAGTATGTCTGGTCTAGCGGTCGCGACCGAGGTACCTGTTTGAATTGAACCGAGCTAAAGGGCAGCTCGGCAGAGGCGACTCCAAAGACTAGGTTGACTGAATTGGCTTATTCAGCACCAAGCTATGTTTGCACAGTTATGTTTTGTGCCAGGCGAAGTAAGAGTTGCAACTATCTCACCTTGATAAGCAGTGAGTAAGGAGTTAATAGGATAAGCTTTATCCTTGGGAGTGTGATTCCTAGGAGGACTTTACTAGGAAGAATTGAAGTCCTACTAGGATTGTGCCAGGCGGAATCTATAAAAGCTCATGATAGGACCTATGTATAGGTATCACAATTTCTACTCTAAAAAACACAGAGCTTTTTGTCTATTGTTTATTTGCTGACTTAGGCATCGGAGAGGTATCCGGCACACACCCACCGGCTAGCTCACGTTTGTGCTTTCAGGAAGTAAAGCGACGACATTTGGAGGAGTGCAAACTTGATCAATAGGATAACATGAGAAGATTATTTCGTGCTCGTACAATAATGAAGAGGAAAAATCCAAGTAAATTTGTTAAAATCATTAATGAACAGCACATAGTACTTAAAGCTTGAAACAGATACTGAAAAGGGGCCCCAAACATCAGTATGAATGAGGGCCAAAGGTTTATTTACAATAGAATTAGACAAAGAGAAAGGCAACCTATGGCTCTTAGAAACACAACAATGTTCACATAAAGGAGAGCCTTTATTAACTAAAACAGAAGACTTAGGAACTAAGCGATGATGAGTCACTATGTGATGCAACTTCTTGGAAGAAGGATGACCAACTCGAAAATGCCAAGTTGGTGTAACTGCAAGAGATGCAGCAGTAGAACAAGAAAGGCAGATGTGAGAAGAAGGTGGCACAGCAACAGAAGAAGAATGTGGCATAGCAGCAGAAGAAGAAGGTGGTACAACAACATAAGAAGATGAAATGAGTGGATAAAGCCCTTGAGAATAGGAGCCTTTATACAGAATTTGTTGTCTAGCCTTGTCCTGAATGATAAAGGAATGCTCATCAAATGTAACAATATAATGGTTATCTTTAGTCAATTAATTAACTGAAATCAAATTAGAAGAAAGAGTAGGAACATAGAGCATGTTAGTGAGAGGAAAGAGAAATAAAGGTGTAGGAAGAAGACCTTTACCAGCATGAGCAATAGGAAGAGTGGATCCATCACCAATGGCTACTTGCTCATGTCCTTGATAGGGTTGATAGAAAGAGAGATGATTAAGATCATTAGTCACATGACTAGTAGCTCCAAAATCTAAAAACCAATTGACCTCAGAAGTGGAGGAAGGAGCAGATGCTATATAGGCTTTAGAGTTGCCTAAATTTGGTGAGGTCTGAGAACCTATATTCTGAGCATTCTGAAAAGCTATATCCATCATATGCCAACATTCTAGGGCAATGTGATAGGACTTGCCACAAAGTTGACAAGTCACTAAGGGAGTAGATGAACTGCTTGCAGGAGCATAGCTATAGCTATTATAAGCTTGTCTGCCCCTCTAAAAAGTGCTGAAGCTATTACCTCTCTGAGAATAATCAGATTGATTAGCATGACCTCCTTGAAACCTGTCTCCATCATTTCCTCTGAAATTACCTCTGCCTTTATAATGGCCTCTATGGCCTCCTCTATTAGAAAAATTACCTTTGTGTGTGTTGTAAGGAAAAAGGCCTGAAGTTTCAGCAGCTTGCATATGCTTAAGAGAAGCCTCTACATGAATTGATTTAGAACAAAGCAGAGAGCACAGTTGATCTATTGGTTTCATGTTTTTCTAATAAAAGAGATTATTTGTTATGAAATTAAAAACTTTAAGGGACGTGATGTACTTTCTAGAACCACAAGAGATAATTTATATTTTAACTAAATCTCAAACGATATATTTATAATTTACCTTCAATAAAACAGTAAGTGTTTGTGGTCCCGTGAGCTAGTGTTGGTTTCTCACTAACACTATGCCTGGTTTTCCTTTTTCTCATTTTTTCTTTCTCATCCTTATTAATGTTTTCCCATATGTAATGTATGGTTTCTTCATCAATAAAGTTTTTCTTTACTAATAAAAACAAAAACAATAAGCATACGTTCACAGATAAAACAGTAAAAACACTTTACTATAGAAGAAAAAAGTATGCAAATGAACTCAATTATCACTCACACTCTTAAAACATATTTACAAATATACTCAAGTCCTTGCATAATTAACTCCCTATACAATAAACTCACTCTATATCTCTTTGTATAATTTTTTAAAGTTTTTCCCTATTTGCAAGTTGTGTTGGATAGACTTAACTTATAATTACAAAGACTTGATGGCCTCATCTATACATCAAATTCCATATTTTAATCCTTGCGGCTGGATGGTACCTCCACACACTACTCGGTGGGAGCAAATCTAAATGCTCCAAATATTAAATGCTCCAGGACAAATAAATCACTTGGTAATCCATTACCATGGGTCAAATAAAGACAAACAATATCCCAGGTTTGTTTGGATAGATATGATCATAGGATTAGACTAATAATTTAATAAAATATATAATTTTGATGGTTGGTTGAGGTCCGAACATAGTATCTCTCTTACAATTGAATTCTAAGAGGAAATGTGATACAAAATAAAAGATTAAGCATAGGTTTCGACTATTAATTGTATCTTATAATCAAGCTAATATAAACATGACACTACAGGAAATTAGGAATTTAACGGCGTTTTATTAAATGTCACGTTTTTTAATTTGTAACGGCGTTTTATAACCGTCGCATTTTTTTTAACCAAAACGGCACTGTTTTCTAATTGGAGGCGTTTAAAAATGCTCCAAATGCGGTAGATACACGCGTCCCTTTTTGAAACCTTATTTTTTAATCTGAGCCCTTTCTCTCTCTTATACGCACACATCTCTCTCTCTCTCTCTCTCTCTCTCTCTCTCTCTCTCAGCGACGAAGAAAACAGAGGAGATAACTTTAGGAAGAAGCTTCCTCTCTTGAAAGATCAATCAACTATTCTTGAAGAGAGCTTCAAAGAACACAATCTCCATCAGCTGTTCAGAGCAATTTTGAAGCGATTTCGAAGATTCAGATCGATATCAATCGGCTGTTCAAAGTGATTTTGAAGTGATTTCGAAGATTCAGATCGATATTAATCGGCTGTTCAGAGCGATTTCGAAGATTCAGATCGATTTTGAGATTCAGAGCGATTTCAAAGCTCCGTCGTCACCGTCATCTGCACCGATGAGGTAGCGAGCTCCACCCTCTCTCTCTCTCTCTCTCTCTCTCTCTCTTTAGATCTATGAAATCAATGTTTTGAAGGCATTCTTACTTGATCCTCATTTGCAGAGATTCAAAGAGAGGCATTCTGACTTGATCCTCATTTACTGAAATCAATGTTTTAAGGCATTCTTACTTGATCCTCAAGCTCCAACGGCTGCGAATAGTCTACTTTGTTTCTAAACTTTAATCGGTACTCTCTCTCTCTCTTTTGAATTTTAATGCATGTATAACATTTGTATACATCAATATGTGTGTCTGTTGAATTGCTCAATAAAAATAGATTGTTAAATTGTTGAAAGCTGGTCATGGCTAAGTAGATTGGGTGGGAAGATGATGTGAAACTGAGTTTCTGATGCCATATAAAGGACTTCCAAGAAATTGTACTTGCAAAGATCCCCTTTCCTAACCCATGAATAGATTTGATTTGTTAGGTTCTTTTTTGAACTGAAAGAAACTTCTATACTAATTTTCAACATTTAGGATAAGTTTGAACGAAAAGAAACTTCTACACTAATTTGTGCAATTGTTTAGGTACTTTGGTCGGAAAGAAATGCAAAGATTGTCTACAATAAGTTTGATAAATTGGGAGAATAATGGGATAAGGTTTGTTATCTATCTTCATTTTGGGTGTCAGCCTCACCTTTTTTAAGGAGATTCCTTTGTTTTTTATTTGTAGTGGTTGGAGAGTCGTTTGTGATTTGTAATTTCTTCTCTTTTTTCATTTGTATCATTTTGGTGGATTTTTCATCCTTTCCCCTTTAACCGATAAATTTCATTTATATTTATCCACCAAAAAAAAAAAAAAAAAAAAAAAAAAAAAAAAAAAAACCAAAGCATTTTGCATATGTAGCTTTATTCTTATTCTTTTTAACCACTTACTATCAAATTTTTATAAACGTAGGAATTTGTATAGTCTGAAATTTTTGAAAGCTATAGACCAACTCTTCTTCCATTACACAGTCTCAACTATGACATTTATACTTCTGCTGAATTAGTTAAAAGACCAAAAATAGAAAAGGAAGTATCTTTCTGTTGCAGTAAGGAATTCTTATAGGTGGCGAAGGGTTTTGCCTTGTAATGAGGGGCAAGCATTGAAGGTCTTCTAAGGCATGGAACTGTCTTTGTATTGACTAAAATGATCAATACTCTTTCCTCTATTTTTTTAGTTGAGGGAGGATTGCAACTTCCGTGAATTTTATAAATGATATGTACATGGAAGTGGACATGTAATATCCTAGGTTTGGTTTTTTTAGTGAACAGGGTTCACCCCCTTAAGGTGTTTTTCATAGTTTATAACATTTTATTTGCCTATCCAAAAAAAAGGGAGTGTCACATAAAATTGCCTTCCAACATGCAGATGTCAATGTGAATTTTCATCTCTAAGCTCACTTTAACAACTAACACTGTTACGGGAATAAGAAATAATTCTTTTTAAAAAAACTGCTTAATGGATATCACAAAGATAACCACAACATTAGAAGAGCCATCGAAATGTAACCTACAGCAGTTATTTTATCTATCAAACCATTATGTAATGGTGTTACATAATATTTGAGGCCAATTTTCATATGTTGGTTACTTCTAGAGATAATGAGTCGTAACATTTGTACTTGACAACTCAGTTTTCACAATATTTGACTCCAAGTGCATATTTAGAAGTGTAGCGAAAATGTTAGTTGAGTTGTGTGAAAAGGCATGGTGTTGATTTGGTGATGGTATCTGTGCCTAATGGATAAATTTTTTGAGGAATTGTTAGTGGATGAATGCAGCAAGCAGCTTAGGCACTGGTCTCTTGAGTTCTATTAGTGGATGAGATTTGTGGATGTATAATAACAATGGTCCTTTTTAGACTAATTTTATTTCAATTACGGTGCCTAGAGAATAATGTATAAACCATGCTCTGCAATACACAACACTGATAATTGATAAGAAAACCTTGTCTTACAATTAATCAATCGAAGAACAAATATATAAAAAACTAATCTAATAGAATGAAACACTAACAACCTAAAGAACTAAATTATCCTTAATGAAAAATATAAACTACAATTCATAACCCCCCTCAAACTGAGGATGCGAGTGCAGAAAGCATCGAAAGTTTGCCAAGAAGAAAACAAAAATGAGCAACAGTGTGAGTCTTCGTAAAAAAATCGGCCAACTGAAGAGAAGAGGGAACAAAAGGAAGAGTAATAGTGCCAGCCTGAAGATGCTGTCTGACAAAGTGACAATCTATTTCAACATGCTTGGTCCGCCCATGGAAGACTGAATTATGGGGAATCTGGACAGCATTCTGATTATCACAATACAATGGAGTTGGACCAGAAAGAGAGACACCCATATCAAAAAGAAGCCACCGAAGCCAAACGATCTCGGAAGTAGCATGAGCCATGGCACGATACTCGGCCTCAGCGGTGGAACGAGCAACAACAGACTGTTTCTTACTCTTCTAGGATATGAGAGAATCGCCGAGGAAAACACAAAGACCAGAAGTGGATTTGCAATCAGAGATGCCACCTGCCCAATCAGCGTCAGCATAGGCACGAAGAGTCAACTCTGAAGAGGCAAATAATAGCAAACATTGCAACAAAGTGCCACGAAGGTAACGTAAAGTAAGAAGTAAGGCAGCTCAGTGTGTGGAACGAGGAGCAGAAACAAACTGACTGAGAATGTGCACAACATAGGAGATATCCGAGTGAGTAATGGTGAGATAAACAAGGCACCCAACCAACTCGCGATACAAAGTGGGATCCTCAAGAGGAACACCATCAGAAGGAGAAAACTTAGCATGCAACTCAAGAGGAGTGTCGACAATTTTGTCATCAGTGAGATTGGCACGAGAAAGAATATCACGGGCATATTTAGTCTGAGAAAGAAGATATCCAGTAGGAGAAGTAGCAACCTCAATACCAAGAAAATACCGAAGAGACCCCAAATCCTTCATCTCGAACTCCTGAAACAACTGATGCTTAACCTCCTCAATAGTACTAGAATCAGAGCCAGTGATGATCATATCATCCACATATAAGGGAAGGAGAACAAGGCCAACAGAAGTACGCCGAACAAAAAGAGCACAATCATGATGACTAGGAAAAAACCAAGCTGAAGTACAACAGAGTGAAGTCGCTCATACCAAGCACGAGGAGACTGCTTAAGACCATATAGAGCACGACGAAGATGACAAACAACACCATGAGGGTGAGAGAGACCTGGTGGAGGGCACATATATACTTCTTCAGCAAGATGCACATTCAGAAAACCATTTTTGACATCTAGTTGAAACAAAGGCCAGTGATGGGTAGCGACAACAGAACTAAGAGTGCAAACAGTAGTCATCTTGGCAACAGGGGCAAAAGTCTCATCGTAATCAATCCCATACTCCTGAGAAAATCCTGGGCAACCAAACGAGCTTTGTACCATTCCAAAGACCCATCAGAAAGGGTTTTGACCTTATAGACCCATTTATAGCCTACAAGATTCTTGTCAGCAGGTAATGGAACCAAATCTCAAGTCTGAGTGTTAGCCAAAGCAATTAACTTGTCATTCATGGCAGCAATCCAATTGGGATCATGATAAGCTTCCTTGTAGGACCTGGGCTCAAAATATGTATGAAGACAAGAAAGAAAAGATTGATAGGAAAGGGAAAAACATGTATTACCAAAACTATACCAGCTCGGAGGATGATGGTCTCGCTGTGGAAAGCGGTGTGCAGGAGGAGCAGGATCCAAAGAAACAGTTTGAGGGACAATAGAGCTAGAGACAGGCGAGCTCGAAAGTGCTTTGCGGCGCTGATAAACAAGAAGGGGAGCGGAGGAAGCAGGAGCTGGAGATGAAGTAGCTGACAAGATATCAGAAGTACTAGTAAGAGGCAAAGCAGAGACCTCAAGATCAGAAACAAACTCATCAGGAGAAACATCAGGAGGAAATGAGTCAACATAAACCAATTCATCCTTGGTAATAGGGACAGGGGTGGAAGGTATAGTGTAGTAGGGTAGCTTTTCTAAAAAGGTGACATGCTTAGACACATATAACTTTTTGGTGGTAGGATCATAGCACTGATAACCTTTCTGATTAATGCCATACCCTAAGAAGACACATAGGACACAACAGGAACTAAGCTTAGAGCGCGCCCGTTTAGGAAGGAGCACAAAGCATGTAGAACCGAAAATACGAAGAAGAGAATAATTGGGAGTAACACCAAAAAGACGCTCATAAGGAGATGAGCCTGAGAGAAGAGGAGTAGGCATTCGATTAAGAAGATATGCAGCAGTGAGCACAGCTTCTCCCTAGAAAACAGAAGGGACAAAAGACGAGAGCAACAAAGAGCAAGCTGTGTTAAGGAGATGGCGATGTTTGCACTCAGCTCGACCATTTTGTGCAGGAGTGTCAGAACATGAAGACTGATGAATAGTGCCATGAGTAGCTAAATAGTCCTCAAACTCAGACAAGTAATACTCACCCCCCAAATCAGAATGAAGAACTTTAATGGTGGTGGAAAACTGAGTGCGAATCATGGAGTGAAAATTAGAATATATTTTGTAAAAATCAAATTTTCTAGTCATAAAATAAAAAACCCAGGTAAATCGACTGTAATCATCCACAAAAGACACATAATATTGCAAACCACCCTTGGTAACTATAGGGACAGAACCCCAAACATCAGTATGAACCAATTGAAAAGGAGAAGATGAAATAGAACTACTTTTACTAAAAAGGAAGAGCAGACATTTTAGCCAATTTACAACCACGACACTCAGAAATATCATGCATGGGAAAATTACCTAAATGTCCAGACCGAACTAACATCCTCAAATGATCACTTGACATATGACCTAACCTAGAATGCCAAATATAAAATAAAGAGGACTTATTGTTTAAACAAAAAGACGACAATGCAGTAGAAGACGCTTCTGGAGGAACATGCAAACTATCCAAGATATATAGTTCTCCAACTCTACGCCCGATCCCAATCTGCCTCTTGGATACCCGATCCTGCACAACACAATAAGAAGAAGAGAAAACAACATCAAAACCGGAATCACATAATTGACAAATAGAAATAAGACTGAGTGAGAGGTGAGGCACATAAAATACAAGAGAAAGAGACAAATGGGAAGAGGAAATAGAACCAATAGAGTGTATAGGCATAGAAGAACCATTAGCGGTAGCAATAGTGATAGAAGAAGAAGGTGAGACACAATTACTAAGGAGAGATGCAACAGGGGTCATATGATGTAAACAACCAGAATAAAAAATCCACGAAGTTTGGATATTACCTAAAGAGGATGAAC
>CM069912.1:110521774-110570004 GCA_036172215.1 Camellia granthamiana
TCACAGTAGGAATATCTGTATTGATTATCTGCTTTGGAATTTAAATTGAAGGCCTTATCGGCCCACCGAAACCAAAATTGATTTCGCCATTGTGATTGGCATAATTTTTAGAGCCTACGGTGAAATTTAATTGAAAAATTGATTCAGGCTAGATTAAATTGATTTAATTAATGAATTAGTGCCCAAATAGTTATTATTATTAAATTGGGACCTAGTGGGATTTGTTGTATAGGAGCACTACACCCCAATTCCTCTATTTATTGTATTTTGGGCTGATCTTGGACTCAAGATTAGAGAGAGGGGCCGGTTTATAGAGAGAGAAAGGGGAGAGACTTGTGTAATTTTGGCTCAAGGCTTGGGAATTTGAAGGTTAAGCTCAAGAATTGGCTAGAACTTGGGTGTTTAAGGCTCCTAGGTGTGTAATCATCCCTTGAATCATGGGTTTGTTGTTTGCAATTTGTAAATTCAGAGTTGAATGATGATAAAGAGCATGAATTGAGTGGATTTTGTTGTATTTGAAGTTAATAGAGGTATGCATGTAGGAAATTGCCATGAATTTCCATATTTGAACACAATGTGTATAATCCATGTTGAATCTTGTTTGAAATCCATGTATTTGGCCACCTCTTCACCAATTAGGCTGGGAATGATGAGCATCTCCCACATGCATGTACAAATCATAGGGGTGTAAGTCTTGAATGTTTGAATTTGAGCATGTTGGTGATGAGTTGAGATAATTTGGGACATGCATGTAGATAATTCAAGAAATTGAGCTTCCTAGTGTTGTAATTTGGTATGGTATCATGTTAGTATGTGTATATGTGATATTTGAGCCATTGCATGCAAGAAATGTTGTTTGAAATTCGAATTGGAGCTCAAGAACACAATTTGGAAAACCCAGAAAATTGAAGTTCGCTCGAGCGAGGGAACCCGCCGCTCGAGCGTGAATTACGTGCTCCCAGTACTTTTTTTTTGCAGACTTGGTGTTCGCTCGAGCGGGGGAGTTCACGCTCGAGCGGAGAGCTAAGTAGACAGGCCTTCCACTCGAGCGTCCTATTTTACGCTCGAGCGTATTTTTGATGCAACCAGTACTTTTGCAGGCCTTAAGGGTCCGCTCGAGTGGGGGAGTCCACACTCAAGCGGGGACCCTGTTTTCTGAAATTTTGAAAATGCATTATGTGTTCTGTTTTCTGTTCCCTTTTTTTATTTCTAAGCACTCTTAGGCCATACATTGAGCATTGTAATTGAATTAAAGAGATAAGAATGAAGCCTAAAGAGGGAATATGTGAATTAAAGAACGGATTGAATTATTGGTGACCCATATGTGTTATGTGATATGTAGGGTCAAGCTCCAGGGGCAACTCCACAAGCCGATCACTGTGAGTAATATCTGAAATATGTTGTTGTCCAATTGCTTACTTCTATGTAAGTTTGTAAAGTTCACTAATTTGAATGATGGACCAGTTTGATATGGAAAGTTTGAAAGGCTAAAAAGCCAGTTTGATATGAAAAGTTTGAAAGGCTTAAAAGCCAGTTTGATATGAAAGTTTGAGAGGCTTAAAAGCCAGTTTGATATGAAAAGTTTGAAAGGCTTAAAAGCTAGTTTGATATGAAAGTTTGAAAGGCCTAAAAGTCAATTTGATATGAAAGTTTGAAAGGCCTAAAGGCCAGTTCGATATGAAAGTTTGAAAGGGCCTAAGGGCCAGTCTGATGCGAAAGTTTGAAAGGGCCAAAGGCCAGTCTGATAAGAAAGTCTTAAAAAGGCCAAAGGCCAGTTTGACATGAATGAATTGGGCCCAAGGCCGTCTGATGTATAATGTTCCAATGTATTTTCTTTATTTGATATTATTCACTGGGCTTTCGCTCACGCTTATTCATGTGTTTGTAGGTGAGCCAAGAGAGGTCCAGACCCAGCCCCAGTGAAGTCTGTATGGAACAACCAGGTTTTGGAGAGTCAGCCCATGTGTCTCACGCACGAGACTTGCCTTTGCCTTTTTGCCATTTGTTCTAAGTTGTCATGTTGCCAAAGCCTTTGTATATATCTGTATATAGTTTGCATGGGTTGACTTAGTTTTGGATGATCCTGTTTGTACAGAACTTATGCTACTGTATTTCTGTTGTGAGTTATTAATGTATGTATGCCTGGTTTGTTTGGGTGTGCCATGTAAGCATAACTCTATGGACAAAGTTTTTAAAATTGCTTCTGTTAGCCACCATTAACTCTGTTAAAATACATTTGGTTTGGTTTGAGGCCGTAGGTAATCCATGATTACTGGCTGGTTATGTTCTTAACCCACAGGACGGGTTCGGGTCATGACAGTTACTACTGGTCCACCATAGAAGAAGGTTGTATTGGTTTTGTTCGGCGATGCCACAAATGTCAGATCCATGCAAACCGCATGAATATCCCGCCGTCGAAGTTATACAATATGACTTCGCCATGGCCATTTTCAGTTTGGGGAATCAACTTGATCGGGGCTGTCACTCCAAAGGGGTCTAATGGGCATGAGTTTATTCTGGTCGCGATAGACTATTTCACAAAGTGGGTTGAGGCCCAATCTTATGCGGTGTTGAAGGCTTCACATGTTGCAAAGTTGATCAAGAACAACATCATCTGTCACTACGGGGTCCCAAACGAGATTATTTCAGATAATGGTTCCCACTTCAAGAAGGAAGTGACTCGACTTGTTGGAAAAATACAACATGGCTTTTCATAAGTCATCCACATATCGGCCACAGACCAACGGAGCAGTTGAGGCCGCTAACAAGAATATCAAACACATACTGCAGAAAATGATGGAAACCTTACCGAGACTAGCCAGATAAGTTGCCATTTGCTCTCTGGGGCTACTGGACTTCAATTAGAACGTCTACTGGGGCGACTTCGTATTCATTAGTTTATGGGATGGAGGCCGTTCTACCTATTAAAACTGAGGTTCCGTCATTGGAGAGTGCTGGCTGAGTGTCAGATAGCTGAAGCAGATTGGCAGTAGAGCAGATTTGAAGAACTCGTGCTCTTTGACGAGCGAAGACTAAAAGCACTGTACCACGTTCAAGGTTATCAGTGCAGAATTGCCAGGGCTTTTAACAAGAAGGTTAAATCTCGAAATTTGAAAGAGAGATTTGGTGCTCAAAGACAACCAAGCTCCCATCCACGACCTTAGGGGCAAGTTCAGACCCAATTGGAGTGAGTCCTTACATCATCAAGTCTATCTGGTCGGGGTAGAGCTGTTGTTCTGATGGACCTAGATGGCCTAGAGTTCTCACAACCGATCAACATGGACAAGTTGAAGAAATATTACCCCTGAGTGGCTCGCTAGGCCGAAAGCCTAAAAGGGTGACCTAGGCAAAAGTTAGAGCATGAAAAATTTGAAATAACCAAAAACTAAGCTCGCAAGGTTGAAAACCCGCAAAGGGCGGCCTTGGCAAAAGTTAGAGCGTAAAAGGAGAGTGAAAACACCCGAGTGAACCCGAGCCGAACTACGTAAGGCTTGATTCTCATCTTTAGGATATGTAGGGCAACTTCATCCTGAAGTCCAGCCATAAACTTTTCCCCGATCAACTTTGTCCATTTGGTCATCTCGGTCATCTTTGTCTATTCAGCATCCAAGAGCTTCGGTTGTGATCTCCGGTGCAGTGCTATTCAGACTAGGGGCAACTTTCCAGTTGCTGGGATCCGGGGTTGTGCATCTCGGTGACAGATCTCAGGCGTGTCCAGTTCTGATCTATATCGAAAATGGTTTTGAAAAGTTTTAATAAAAGTTGATTTTGCTCAAATTAATCTTTTTACAACTTAGACCATTTTTGGACCAAAGAGGAAAATTTTCAGTATCCACAACCTTCAATTACATTGATTTCAATACAGAGTTCTCCTACTCTTAAATACAAATTGAAGTTGCTTTTTATTACACTCATAAAGAAAACTTGAAAGTTCTGTTAAAGCAAATAAATCAGGGGCATAGTCAAGTGTTCCCGTGTCTCCTCCCAGAGCTGGTCGAAGCTTCTGATTCCAAGCTGGGTCCAATCTGTGCCTCTTCATTGAGCCAATCTATGCACTCATCAGACAAGGTGCAACTGAAGTTGGGAGGCGGGGGGCAGGAGCTCTCTAGTCCTCCATGCTGTGGCATACCGAGCAACGTTGTGCACCTCGGACCGGGAATGCAGCAGGGTATTCTATCTCCCTCTGCCGGGCAAATCTGATCATGGCCAAATTGGCGCTGGAACCGGAAAGGAAAATAGAACACGTAGTGTGTCAGGCCAATCAACTGAATCCCAGTCTACGAGACATGCTGTAGCTCATTGCCAGTAGATTGAGCCAAGGACAACGCCAAGCAATACAGTCTGCAGACAAGCTGCACATCCAATCGAACCACCATCCTTCATCAAGGGCATCGAGCCAGTACGTTGTCGGAAGAAATAACCGCGAGCCGGAGTATGTGGGGCAGGGGTCCACAATCTTCAATTTATCCATCAACCACACTCTGGGGGAGGGATGAAAAATGAGAGATTAAAGAATAGAGAGATGTACGATGAGAGAAAAGTGAGAGAAAGGGTTTTGTGAAATAAAACCCGAGCTTGAGGGCCGAGTGATGTGAGCAATATACATGTGAGATAAGGTAGGAAACATTACCTACAGCAGTAGTGGACTCCCTGCAAATCTAGTCAGTCTCTTCGGCGATAAAAAGCATCCAAGCCCATCAATGTCTCGGCCAATGACATGGCAATACAGCTTTTGCCTTCCCTTAAGCCTTGGGCAACCTCGATCAACCAGACGCTAGATCCTCCGGAGCCTGATGCGAGCAAGAAATGAGATAGCATGCACAAACAAAGAGCATGTCGCCGAAAGCCTTGCCAATGATGGTCACCATGGTGGCTGACATCGGAAACTGACAAATCAAACTCAGAATATCCAGCATTCCGTCACAAATCAAAGATCGAGCATCGTGCATAGTAAGCCCACACATTCGACCTTAAGGCTTGGGTGGTGGCCGAAGCGGAGCTGGGGCAAGATTTCTTCGTTGCGCTCAGATTCCATCAAAGCTTGAAAGTCTTCGAAGGTAGGACAGTATCTCTTGCCCGCCAAAACTAAAGACATGTGTTACCGGATTCCAAAACCTTGCCGCGGCATGGAGAGAAACAGAAAATGTAGCGGGGTGTGACTCAACGTGAATAGTGCATTTATGCCAAAACGTTAGAAAATTCAGCTTTTTCCGAGCGATCCAAGTTGGCAATCCAATTTGCGAGATTTTGGGCAAGAAACTCTTCAATTGGTGCAAACCAGTGTTGAAATGAGGAAAACCACGAAGCTGGGGGATTTTGTAGAAGATAAGATGTGAGTGGGAGACAGATGGCAGCATTCTGGTGGTCCTTGCCATTTTTGGCCGGTCGACCAAAATAATGCCGGCCGACCACCATTTTGGCCGATTGGCTTGTGAAAATGGCCGATGGCCATTTATTGTGGCCGATGGCCTCCTCCTTTGGCCGATGGTCTTCCCTTTTATCCTCAGGACTGCCTGTTTTCTGAGTATGCTTGAAAAATTATGACTGGTTCCATTTCCGGTGCCTCGGGTGATGATTTTGCGAAGTCACACCCTATTTGCTTATCGAGTTGTTGTTACATTTGTTTGATCGAGTTGTATTTCGTCCTCTTTAAGTCTTTGTTTTGCTTATCGAGTTGTATTTACACTTGATTAACTTGTTAAGGTCTTTGTTTTGCTTATCGAGTTGTTTGTCGTTAGTCGGTTCACTACCGGATTATTATGGTGCATGTGCTTAATTTTCAAAACGAAGTTCAATCTCATTTATATTGTTATGTAATTTGATGCGATGTGATGCAATGTATAAATGCAAAACTTTTTCAACAAAAAGCTTGTTTCATTCCATCATCTTTTCAAGTACGTAGTTTTGAGGAAAATAAAAACCTGCCTGAGGCAGTACAAAGTGCTCAAACTACTAGCTAAAAAAGGAAAATAAAGAAAAAAGAAAGAAAAAGCAGGCGGGGTGTCTGGATCAGCATCAATCATATCAAGCACGAGAGTTTGTCGTCGTCCTCTTCCCGGACGAAGGTCCAGGAATATCACCAGCAGCTCTGTAATATGAACTCGGAGCTCGAGCCGTCTTCAGTCTCATCCTCAGATGAATTCACCTGCCGCCTCAGACTTATCGTCTCCTGGAATCGGTACCCGTAAGCTGCTCCCAACAGGAATATGCCCGGCCTTGGTACGGAGGCGAATTGTGGTCCCTCGCCCCAGCTCCCCCTGCTCCTCGGGCAGATTTGGATGGTCCTCTTAGACCACTCCCTGTGGCCGATGCAGCCTCCCACACCCTTATTTGGTCGGTTATGTGGTTCGAAACCTTCAACACTCGAGACAGTGCAAGAAAATGCGCTTTTGAAGCTATATCGGCTTTCGTGTTAACCTCGAGCCATTGTCTTCTGTGTGCTATCCTCGGTGCACACAAGGTGTATCCTTTCTCGTATCCTTTTGTATCTTGCAAGTTCCGCAGATCACTTTAAACTTGTTATATTACAATGCTGTGTTATAACTGGAATAAGCGCACTCGTTACGCATCTTTCTTTAAACAATGCCTCATCTTGTTTTTGGTTGCATCTCAATATCGCAAAATAACATGCCTTCACCATACTTACGTTGAACATATTTTATTCTTTGCTATACACATGGCATGCGTTTCCGCGCGTGCTTTACTTACATGTGTATATTTGTTCTTTGTTTTACACATTGTACACGTTGTCGCGTGTACTTTACTTACATGTGTTCAAGTGCCTTTTATTTCACACATTGTACACGTTGTCGCGTGTACTTTACTTACGTGTGTTCAAGTGCCTTTTATTTCACACATTGTACATGTTGTCGCGTGTACTTACTTACCTGTGTTCAAGTGCCTTTTATTTCACACATTGTACACGTTGTCACGTGTACTTTACTTACATGTGTTCAAGTTCCTTTTATTTCACACATTGTACATGTTGTCGCGGTGTACTTTACTTACATGTGTTCAAGTGCCTTTTATTTCACACATTGTACACGTTGTCGCGTGTGCTTTACTTACATGTGTTCAAGTGCCTTTTATTTCACACATTGTACACGTTGTCACGTGTGCTTTACTTACATGTGTTCAAGTTTCTCTTTCTTTTACACATTGTACATGTTGTCGCGTGTACTTTACTTACATGTGTTCATGATTATCTTCACTTTCACACATTGTATGCGTTGTCGCGTATGCTTTACTTATATGTGTTTGTGCTTACTTAGCATCGTTATGCTTGTTTCAAATCACTTTGTTATCCTTCTACTCGGCTTGCGTTGTCGCACATGCCCTCCTTGCATTGTTATGCACACTTCACCGGCGTTGTCACGCATTTTCTCAGCTTGCATTGATATGCATGTTTCTAACAAATCATACCTGTTAAGTTCTCTTTCTTTTTTAGGCATGATATTGTATGTACGGTTCATTTGAAGCTGGTGCAACCAGACGAACCAGACAGGTATTGTATTCTCCGCATGAGACGTAGCGAGAGTTGAATAATTCTCTTACTTCCCTTTCTGCATGAAATATAGTTAGATTTGTGTTCCGCCTGCTTAAACTGTTGCATTTATCGTATGTATTGGCTTCGTTACAGCTCTCTTTTGCATGATCATAAGTTATATTCGGCATCGTGGCATGTTCCTTGCATCTTGCCCCTGCCTACGGGCACAAACTTCTGCTATCTTGTATGCTTGTCTAAGTCTTTCGGCCTCATCAAAAATGGGTCGTCTCTGGGCTTTGACACTCACCTACCCGTCATTGTTATGACTTTGAGTTCTGTCAAAGAGGGGCAACTGTAGACACCCCATTTTTAACCGTCCTCAAGACTTGGACGTCACCGTTTGAACACTCGGTGATCAATCCATGTTCGTGTTCGTTTTGAGTTCTCGGAGGTCCCTAGCCGCGCGCCTTGCCTTAAGACCTCTCAACTTGACTGTTTTGTGCATTGGTTGTGGACCAAGCATTTGTGTTTCTGCTTTGAGGGAAAATGGTGGCTTGTTTGCCATTTCCTCAACCCACTGGCCAAGATTTCTCACTACCGGCCAATTGTATTCGCCGATCGGCACTGTATTTGGTCGGCTGGCCATGTGTGTTGGTCAACCGGCCCCTTTGCTCTGGCCAAGACCTTTTCTTTGCCTTTTTCAGGCATTGTGCACTGCCCAGCTGTGCCAGCTGGTGAGCACAAATCCTGCCCTCCATAGGATTTCATCCTTACACTTAGCTTCCTTTGGAAGCTTGGATTTGCATTGCCTATAAAAGGAGGGCCTCCCCTCCTTTTCCAGGGGTTGATTCATCTGATATATAACTTATATATCTATATCTCTCTATATCTCCCTCTCCCTAATAGTTGTGTGTGTAATAGTGTTCTAAAGGGGTTTTTTGTTCTTAGTTTTTGCACTAAGACACCTAGTGTTACACTATACTTTGGTTGCTGAGGTTTTTAAGGGGTTAATTTTAGAGTTTTGAGTTGGTTTCTGATCAAAAGGAGGTGCTGGACTTGGTGTTCTTGAAGTGTTCTTCAAGGGTGAGAACTTACTCTTTTATTCCCATTTTTGCTTAAGGTTTTAGACCTATTTGCATATTGTTTTGAGCTTAGTGTATAATTGATAAAAGTTTTGTATTTTCATGCTTGTCATAGTAGCTTAAGGTTACTTTTGGGTTGGGGGTTGTGTACCCCCTCTTAGGCCTTGTTTGGCCTCTTTTTGTGACCTTCTTCTTGAGCTTTGGACCCCTTTTATTTCGACCTTCTCACCACAGAAATCCAGAGGATTTTCAGTGGTGGAGAAGTAGTTTTGAGGTCTTGTATAGGGGAGGGACACCCCTCTCCCCTTGTGACTCATTTGCTTGCATTTAGGGCTCATAAAGGTAGCATGTTTGCATAGCTTTATTTGGCTCCATTTTAGAGGGTATTTGTTGTTAGTTTATCATGTTAGACCTCTGTTTCATATTGGTTCGATGGCCTATTGTATGCATCATGCACTTGCTTTGTAATCCCTTCTATTGTCATAACATGTACCATGCATTTAGATCATCATGCTTGCACGTTTTAGCTTGACTTCATGAAGCTTTTAGCCATATTGTAACATGTTTAAGCTCTGTTTGATGTTAATTCAGTCATGTTTGCCATGTTTTGTATAGCCACCATGTATCCTAGGTTGTTAGCTTTGAGTGTACGAGTCATGAGCATGCTTTATTTGGGTTATTTTAGTGATTTGGAATCACCTATCATGCCATTTCAGTCCATGCTCCATGCTTGTATGCTTGCATTTACCCTCCTTTCAATGCCTTGAAGAGTTGTTCTTTTGTGCCTTTAAATAGGTCATTGTGCATGCCCCTTTATTTAAGTCCTTGGGCTGCTCTATTAGTGGGTTTTGGGGCTTCTTTTGGCACATTATAACTCTGATTTTCCTTGATTAAGTCATGCCATGCTTGGTTGTAATGGGTATAGTGCAATTCCTTCTTTTGGCCTTGTGTACGCTTTGTTTTGTACTCGCCTTTCTTAGCATGTTTTGGCCTTATTCCATGCATGCTCTAGCCTTATTTTGGTCTGCCCTTAGACTGTTTTAAGTCATCTTGGCTCTTTGGGGCTTGGTTGATATGGCCATGGTTTGAACCCCTTTGTTAGCCTTGAGTTTTGGGCTTTGTTACATGCCTTACTTGCATAGCTTGTCTGATTTGGCATCATCCTTTACACATTTTCAGAGCTTGTTATGTTTGTGATTTGTCCATATTTGTCTCTTCTTAATGTGCTTGAGAGTCGACTCTTTTCATGCCTAAGTGTTAGGCCTTTACATGTACACGTTTGGGTGTGTTTTGTCCATCATTCCTTGGCACTTTGGCCACTGTTTTGGATACGGCTGAGGCCTATCCATCCTTAGTGTAAGTCCATGAATCATGCATTTATGTATTGTTGCGGGCTTACCGCATTGCATGCTGTCGCATCCTTGTGGTTGGTATCATTGTTGCATGCCTATGACTTTGTGTACTCCCATATCTAGGTTGCATTGTAGTATTACATACTTGTTGCATTGCCATGATGTTTGCATGTTAGGTTGCATCACATTGTCTTTGACATACTTATGTTGCATTGCCTTACATTCCCATGTTGCATTGCATTGGTTACATGCTTTGCATTGTATATGGCATACATACATTGCATTATGTTTGGTTTGGGGTGTCAAACCAAACATGAGGAATGAGGGACGTTCGTACTTGAAGTGACGAAATGCACCTCAATCCTCGGTTGCCGACACTCTTGATTCAACATGATAGAGTGTGTAGCATTCATTTGTTTTGTTGCATTCATTCATATTGATTTGCACCTTTGGCACCTTTGGCCATCATGTATCAAAATGCGTGATTGGTGGCCCGAGGGTCGGGGGCCATACTCCCTTGAGTTCTTAGTATGATAGGGAGGGTGGTCGTGCATACATTCGGCTTGTAAATTCCATGCCATGCACTGTCTGTCCTCTGTTGCAGCAAAACCAGTGTTCTACAGGAAGAAATGGCCGGTCGGCCGCTTTTAGTGCCGGCCGACTACCAATACCCAGCCGATGGCCCCATATTTGGTCGATGACCATCCTTCCATGGTCGGTATCCATGTCTCTTGGCCGGTGACCTCCCGCAATGATTAGGGAGTGGTTCAGAAGCAACCTTGGGATTTGTGCAGCTTTCAGAAGTGTAGAACAGTGCAAACAGAGGCAACATGTGGCATGGCATTGGGTTTCCGAGCAAGGCGAATCGAGCATGCATCATCCAATCATTTCGAGGTGGGGCTGCGGCGGCCTTTTGCATTTCATACTTAGCTTATTTTGTAATTAATTTTTTAATTAATTAAAGGTCTGTAATAATTAATTAGCTAGAGTAGTTAATTATTTATTTGGTTTGTATTATTCTTTCGGACCCTCCGAGAGAAGGCCAACTGTTATAATAAGTGTGCGTGTGTGTGATGCATGTTTTCCAACCCCACGTCTTTCTCCCTTTTATTTACCAGCTTAGGATGGTTAGTTTTAGGGCATGTTTCAATTAGCATCTATATGTTCGCTTGTTTGTATTCATTCATCTGTATTGCATGCACCAGGCTTGGCACATCATGCTAACTGCATTGTATTTCAATTCCAAGTTGAATACATGTATCGATTGTTGCATCTCATATGCCATCTTAGAATAGCCGAGCCTATTGTAGTTGCTTTTTTGCATGTATTGCATTAGGCATTCTTAGCACAGTTAGGATTCATGCATGATTTCTAATTAGCTTCTTTCTTTGGCTCGGAATACTCGGTAAGTGTTTATGCTTTAGCATCCTTGTATGTGTATGAGTGACTACCATGACAGCATGCTTACCATGAGGCTAGGTGCTTATGTGATATAACTGCCTGAATGCCTGTGGGTGAAGGTTGGATTGCTTGAGTTGGAATAATTCATCGAAACTCGTGTTTTAGCCTACTTGCGAGTAGCAAACTTCAATCCATTTTCAAAATAAATGGATATGCGATGCTTTGTTCCAAATTAGTCAATCCAATCTATACTTGTATGCTGTGCGCATCACATAGTAATTCTAGGCTAAATAAACTGGAAGAAGAACGCATGTGTTTTCAAAAACTCGATATCATGTTTAGTAGTGGCCGATCGTTGATCGGGAAAGCGGGGGTGCTCATTGCATGACCTTCTCCAATCGTACCCAAATTCCCGAGCCGTGGCAACTTTGGTGATGATGGACACGTGGCCTTAGGCACGAGTCAGGATTTCCTAAACTCCCCCAAAATAAAATATTTAGGTGGCGACTCTGTATCTGGCAAAGCAATCCATATTTGGCATTTCTTTCTAAAATCAGTTTTTCAAAATGATTTGCCAGATTTGGACTCTTTGGTGATTTATCGGCCTCGCATTGCACTTTGCGGGACTAGATTCAGAACCGTGACATTTGAAGCCCAATGAACAAAACGGGATTCCCTCCCGGGACGTTCGGGCACATCTACACCTATCCCAACAGAAGCCTCGCAAAGGGCTCAGCCGGGGTCCTACGATGCCGAGCTGAGGGAACCTCTCGAAGAAACGTGGAAGTTATGAGTATATGCATGTGCAAGTTGCCACCTCAGCTAGTCCCTTATACCTAGAATCACGGAAAGAGTTAAATCAAAGGAATGTGGTTTGTTATCAGCATGACTACAATGAGTATAAGCACCTTTTAACAACTACCAGATGGTCCCCCACCGAGGGCCATGCTAAAGGGAAACTGGGCGGCACTAGAGCTCCATGAAACCATCTTGGGAAACAAGCGAGGAACTCTATATATACTACATAAACTTCACATTGAAGGTAACTAATTCAAGCTGAACCCTACTTACTTGCAAACTTAACTCTCTACACTTCTTCCCTGATCACTGATTCCCACACCAAAGGGGTTATCCGGCCAACCCTGGCCAGGCAGCTCTTATGGTGCTTCTTACTGCAGGGACCTTATTCCCTGGATAGTCCAACCGAGTGCGAAGCCCCGATCCACTTTCATCTAGTGCGGTATCCGGTACGCACAGTGTAGACACCCCATTTTTGACCGCCCTTAAGACTTAAGCACTACTGATGGTTTACTTGGTGGAGAAATGTGTGCAGGGCAAAAGTTCAGTTTCTTCGGCAAGGAGAGAGAGAAATCTCAACTTCATACCCCTTTTGGACCAAAACAATCTTGATCAAAAGATTTTAGATCTTGAAACCCTCTCTTTCGAAATGTTTTGAAAATAAAGTTTTTACGATGTTCCAACACTCGCATTTTGTTAAAAGTCGTGCTTTTCGGTAAACCGAGCAAGGACAAAATGGAAATGAATAAAAGAGAGATGAAATCTTTGAAAAATATTTCAAAACACTTTGTTTAGGGGTTTGGAGTTGAAGAAAAGAGGAAAGCAGAGAAGAAAACTAGTTTGGGAGAAGTTCGACATGAATCCGGATAGGACCAAAACTGTGCAGCTTCACCAAAACAGGCATAACTTTTTACACAGTTGGAACTTTGATGCAAGGCCGACACCATTGGAAAGCTTACTTCCGGGGCTTCAATTTGGACACAAGAATGACTTGAAAAGGAGTCCATATAAAGGAGTTATGGCCATTTGAAGTTGGACCTGAAAAGCAGAATTTTCCTGCCGACCAGAAAAACTAGCTGGCTGACCAGGAAAAGTGGCTGGCCGACCACTTTTTCATGAAAAGTGGTCGGCCGACCAGAAAAAGTGGCTGGCTGACCACTTTAACTGGTCGGCGACCTTCCTGCATATTCTACAGGTGTTGTGAATGCCAGCTGTGCCAGCTGGAGTGCACAGATTGCATCCTCCATACACGTGTATGGAGGGATTGTATCTTGCTTCAAACTTCTTCAACAAGCTTGGTGCTTGTTTTTCTATAAGAGGAAAGGCTTTCTCTCTTGTCTCAGGTTTTGAAGTTGGCTCAAGGCATATACACACATCTCCCTCTCTATATTCTTCTCTCCCTCTATATTTTGTGCCTTAAAGAGTGTTATTCCTTCACTTTTGCACTAAAACCTCCTAGCCAAACACTCTTACCTTGTTGTTGAGTTGCTGGAGGGTCTTGTGGGAGCTCAAAAGTTGGTTTTGGCTCAAGAAATCTGCTGGTTTTGCAGTGTTTCAAGGGTAACCCCTTTTCTCCTCTTTAAGCTTTGTTTTTGGTTACTCTCCTAGCCATATTTGCATGATGATTTGAGCTTAACTTTCTACTAGAAAAAGTTCTTTTTTTCAGTCCTTGTGATGTTTGTTTAAGGCCTCTTGGGTGTTGAGGGTCTTCTACCCTCTTGCGTGCCTTATTTGGCCTTGTTTTGTGCCATGCCTTAAGGCCTTCGAGCTAGTCCTTGCTTGGCCTTTTAACCACTGAAATCCAGTGGATTTTCAATGGTTGGCATGTGATTTTGAGGTCCTAAATCAGAGAGGGGTGATCCCTTCTCTTCTTGTATTGTTTGCTTGCATTATTGGCCTATCAAAGGAGCATGTGTTTCTACTATTTTGAGGCTTAGTTCATGTACTTTTTTGTGACTTCTAGGACCTTCCTTGACTCTGTCCATGGCTGGTTTGGTCACCTTTTGCATGCTTCTTGTATGTGTAGTGCAATCCCATTTGTGGCTCATCAAAGTAGCATGTCTTTCTAGCATGTATGGGCTCCATTTTAGCAGGTTTTTGGTCATTATTTAGCATTTCATAGCTCTGTCTAAAGTTGGTTTGATAGCCTCTTGCATGCTTCATGTATTTGTAGTATAAATCTTGTTTACTAGCTTTGTATGCATGTTGTTTTGGCTCATCATTCTAGCATATTTTGGCTATGCTCCAACATGATTGTATTCATATTTTGGGCTTTTCTAGGACTATTTTGGGCTGCCATGGTCATATCACTCATGTTTTGTATAGTTATAGTGCAAATGCTTTGGCTAGTCTTGAGTTTTGAGATCCCTAGCATGCTATATTTGTGATGTTTGCATACCTTGGCATCATTTGGCATGGAATTTTAGAGCTTATATCTTTGCCATACTCTCATGTTTATCACTCTTTAATTGTATTTGAGAGTTGAGCTTTGTGCCTTGCTTGCGAGCCATCATTTGGGCATGCTTTTTCTTGCTTAGCATGCTATCATTTCAGTCCATTTCAGCCACTATTTTGACCTGCATTAGGTCTGTTTTTAGTGCTTTAGGTCATTTGAGCATTGCTTAAAGTCCTTGACTAGCTTTGTATTTCAAGTCTCTTGGCATGCTTTATTTGAGCTATTTGCATGATATGGCTTCACTTTGCATATAATTTCAAAGCATATAGACTTGCCATGCTCCCACTTTTGTCACCCCTTGAGTGCCCCTAAGGGTTGTGTTCTTGTTGCCTAGCTTGTGGACCAATATGTGTGCATATGTGTCTTGCTTTTTGGTGCCTTAGTCTTGGTGTTATGGCCACTGATTTGGGCATGACTGAGGTCAGTCCATTTTGGTTTAAGTCCATCGAGCATTGTGTATTCCATATGGTTCATTGCGTTGTGTATGCCATGTCCATTCGCATTGTGTATGCTAGTTGTTGTTCATATTGTCGCATGCTTATGTTGTCTTGCATTGAGTATGCATGCATTAGCATAATTTGCATGTCATTAGCTTTGTTAAGTTAATCATGTCACATTGCATTGAGTAGGCTATGTGGTTCTTAGCATTGTGCATTGTGCATGCCATTGGCATTGAGTATGCTAAGTTACATTGCATTGCATGTTTGCATGCTTGTCCCTTGCATGTGGTTTGCATGCTTGTTTTGTTGCATTGCATGTTTGCATGCTGGAGCCGCATTGTGTATGCCATGTTTTGTTGCATTGTGTTTGGAATAGGAGTTAGTCCAAACACGGGAAACGAGGGACGTTTCATACTCGAAGTGATGAAACGTGCCTCAATTCTCAGTCGCCGACACTCTTGACTATACATGATGGAGTTTTACGCTTTATGTGTTCATGTGTGCATTCATTTCATATTGAGTGATTCCCAACATACTTTTGATACCAACTAAGGTGCTCACTAAAGGTTTTGGCTAGCACGTCTGTCAACGATTTACAGGTATAAATGGTCTACGCGCAATCTCTGCAACATGACCTAACCTAACGCGACTTGGGTGACGTCCCACTAACCCTTACAATTAATTAACCTTACACTGGCACAAACCCAGGAATAATTGACCACATAATACATGCATAAAAGAAACAAATTACAACATATATGATCTCATACCTTTACTGTTCTGGTGGAGGTGGAGGCCTCCTGGCCGCCCAGGTCACTATCTGCTTGTTGATCAGCAGCTGTAGCTCGGAGATGTGCTGATCACACTCTGCAATACGTGCAGAGATATATGGTTGTGTATACCAATCTACGGGTGTATTAAGATAATGTCGTTTTTGATTTTGCCAAAATTGTAATAACCATAAAAGATATTCTAAGTGATCAACAGTGGGCATACATTAAAAACACAATATTATTGAGGAAGTAAAATATTTTACAAGAGTGGGGGTTGGAAGAGGTATTACAAGGGAAAGAAAAAGAAGACTTAGCTTCAAAATCCAAACCTGCTTCAACAAGGGTGAAGCTTGCCCTTTTATACTACAAGGAAATGAAAAGAGAGGGACAAGTGTCCTACAGATATTGGACCGACGAAAATGATCCTATATCTTTGCTGAAATCACTGATGACGGATGGAAACAGCATCTTTGCTTTTTGGAAAGCGGTCTTCACCTTTATCCAAAGTGACGGATGGCATCTTCTTTTTCAAAAGTATGTTGTCCGGATGTGCCGACGCCTAGTCATGTTGCTTTCCTTTCCTGTTGCGCTTATCAAGTTTGTCTGCCATAATATCCGTTAGGGAATCCCAAAAATCCCCAAAGTTGTTGTCATCATCATCTTCGGGTAACTGTGACTCTCCAGCTAACACGTGTTCGGCTGGATCTGTTTCTGTCTCAGATGTAGGTTGACTGGTCTGACTGGTACCTGATCTCAAAGAGGCATCATCTTCTGGAGGAACTGATTGCAGGAATTGTTCTTTCAAATAATTCATGCTTTTGATAATTATTTCATTATCTGACAGATGAGGATACTGTTGTTTCAAATCTTTTTGAATTTGGATAAACGGATTATTGGATAATGCTGGTGGAGTGGGTAAAGCAGGTTGTTTAACTGATTCCCAACAAGCTTGGGTATGCTGCTTAATTTTTTGAACGGTTTCATCAATTATTGGAGTCATCCCTTTATCCCACCATTTGACAAAAAAGATTCGTTTTAGGCGAGGGACTTTGTTCTGATAGTCACAGGCGAAATCCCACTTCCAAATCCATGGGATACTAAAACGGATAGTAAAATGGACAACAGCTTTACTGATGGATAAATCACGGTTTTTATTGAGATAAGAATAAGCACGAGAATAGGCTATATTCCACTCATTGAAAGCTGAACGGATTTCTTCTGGTAAAATGTCGAGGGACAAGCCAAACTTATCCCACCAAATGAGGAACCAGTTGGGGACATCATTTTTCAGTATGTCAGGACAGACACGGATAAACCAAGAATGATTACGGATAGGATTCTGATAATAAAACACTTGGGTAAAAGCATCAACATAATCCCAATAGGTGTATTTGGTCTGTTTATGGCGTAAATCAATTTCACGAAGGGTATGCGGATGAATGCCCCAAGTATGAATGGGCATGAGATTACGAATAACGATTTTACTGAAAGAAATGGGACTGGTGGCCTTATTAGTTTCGCGAAGTTTATGGGTAAACTCACAGGTGCCTGTTTCAGTCAAAATCTGTTCATAAATGTAACGATACTGATCAAAATGAGGAGGTGACTGTTGAGTGGTAAGATATCGTTTTTTAATCTCCCACGGATCTGTCATCCATTGTTCATCGGCTGAGTCAATCCAGAGGACAGTTTCCTCAGTAATACTGTTAGGGGTATACGGATCCTCAGTGTTAAGGAGAATATCCTTAGCTGATTGATTACTGGTAGGATTACTGGTTTCTCCGCGTAAGGGAGGAAATTCGGATCGATCATAGCGAGGATAGGGACCTCTGCCACGACCGCGGCCTCGGCCTCTACTGGTCATCCTCTTGGGGATACGGATTCTGCAAATATTCACGGGTTAGAAAATCAGGCAAATTATTATCGGATCCTTTAATATGCTCAATATCAAAATCAAAATTGGATAAATAACTTTGCCAAGTTAAGAATATCTGTTTGGAAGCAAGATTTTTAACATCCTGTTTAAAGATCTGTTTTGTTGCAGAACAATCAACTCTGATTAAAAAATACTGATTTAACAAATCATCCTGAAATTTAACAACACATTTTACAATTGCTAAACATTCCTGTTTAATTGTGGAATAATTTAAAGCGGCTTTATTCCAGTGTCCAGAATGAAATCTCAAGAGATCTTCCTTCTGAGTTCTGGGATTAAGTTGCTTTAAAATCCCACCAAATCCTTCATTAGAGGCATCGGTTTCAACGATTTTCTTCCAATTAGGATTAGGTAACTGTAAGCAAGGTATCTATTTAACTTTGGATTTAATTCTTTTAACTGCTGCAGTATGGGTCTCATCCCAAGGAGGAGGATTCTTTCTTAATCTGGTATAAAGAATAGCAGCATCAGCAGATAATTGTTTATAATAATCACGGATATAATTGAGACTTCCTAAAAATCTCTGCAATTGAGTTTTATCCTTAATTTCATCAGGAAATTTAGAAGCAAACTCAATACTTCTGTTGATAGGAATAATACTTCCATTAGAAATATTATGTCCTAAATATCTAACTGTTATTTGGAAAAGTTGCATTTTTGGTGCAGAAATTACCAAACCATTTCTGATTATAATATGTTTAAATATATTAAGATGTTTTATGTGCTGTTCTATTGATGGGGAAAAAACTAACACATCATCAATATAAGAGAGAATAAATTCAGTATACGGATTAAAAATATCATTCATGATATGTTGAAATTCAGATGGTGCATTTTTCAAACCAAAGGGCATGACATTTCACTCATAATGCCCAAAGGGTACTACAAAAGCAGTTTTGTATCGATCCTGTTCAGCAATTTGAATTTGCCAATAACCTAATTTTAAATCAAATTTTAAAAAAATGATTGCATCCTGGAGGCGATCTAATAAATCTTTTTTATTCGGAATAAGATATCTGATCCATCTTAATTTATCATTTAATGGTTTATAATTAATTACAAGGCGGGGAACCCCACGCTCAATTTCGGCATTTTTATTAACATAAAAAGCAGTACAACTCCAGGGAGAGTGACTAGGTCGGATTAGTTTCTTTTCAAGAAGACTTTGAATTTCTGTTTTGCACAATTCCATATATTCCTTTTTCATCTGACTAGGGCGAGCTCTAGTTGGAATATATTTTTCATCAAAATCTGGTTCATAGGGTAAAGTTACTGTATGTTTCTTTCGTTCCCAAAAAGCATTTGGAACGGTACCACAAACTTCTGTTTGAAATTCTTTTTCAAGTAATTTTATTTTTTGTTTCAAAGAGGGTTCTTGCAACCTTTGTTCTGTTGTTAAAAATGAAATTTCTTTTTGTAAGAAATTGATTTGATTCTGTTTAAAAGACATAAGATCCTTAATTTGATCTAATTCTTTAGTGTATGGTTGAGTGATGAACTCAAAAATAACTGTTTTTCCCTGCATCTGGGAATAAATACCTGTTTGATCAATTTTCTGGATAGGCATCAGGAGACAAAGAAAAGGAGTGCCTAAGATAATATTTGTAGCCAGATTTCTGATTAGGACAAAAGATGTTGGAATACACAAATCCTGGTTACAAATATATACTTCTGGAACCTTATACCTGATCTGGAGGGAATTTCCACTTGCACTGGTAAGACTCTGAGTAGTCTTTTCAAAATACCTGGTTGGAATGATTCCTTCTTGGATACAATTCATATCTGCTCCACTATCGACTAAAGCAATAGCATCTTTAATTATGAAATCGGGTTTGATCATGAAAGTAATTTTAACATACCATTTCTGAAAAGTTACTTGATTAATAAGTAATAAATACTGATCAGATGAGGATTCAGATGTATTTTTTGATTCAAGTTTTTGTTCAGTTTCTTCTTTCTGCTTTTGCGGCAACTGGGTATGAAGATATTTAATATCTTTAATTGCTGCTGCGCTTGCTATTTGTAGATGTCTAACTTCTGTTTTTAAGACATTTATTTCCATTTTTAAATCTTGGATTGTTGTCGGTTTTTCTATAACTGATCTGGTCTGGATTCTGTCAATAACATGTTTTAAACTGTAAGAATAGTCGGGTATATTAGGTGTTTCTTGTACTGTTTGTTGGTGTTCATAACACATTTTTAAATATTTTAATTTTATTTCCGGATCTTGGATCTGGTCTGCTACTGCAAGCATATCTTTCTGGGTTTCTGTTAAAACATTTATACTACTGGGTTCTCCTAAATGTAAACCATTCATTTCAACTATGGATTTCCAGTAATTGATTTCTGATATTTGTTCCTGGTTAGTACTACAAGGGCATAATTCTGTTGGTTCTTCATCACTAGTAGAGGATGTTGAATATAACTGGTTAATTTCATCTTCTGATGGGGTTTCTTCGCTAGATGAATTTTCTTCGGCTTCTAGAGCATTAATTATCTGTTCTTTGAGTTTTTCATCTAAAACTAATTCATTAATTTTAGATTTCGCTTTAGATTTACAGCGATTAGCATAGTGTCCTGTTTGCCCACATTTATAACATTTAATCTCTGATTTTTTTCTTTTCCCTGTGGGTTTACTAGTGGAAGATTTCTTAGAATAAAACTTCTTACTAGTTTTCGGATGGCTTGTTTTTTGTGTTTTTCGGAAAGGTTTTGAAGATCTCTTATGAGATAGCTTCCTTGATTTAGTTGGATAATTGATGGTCGGTTCATAGGCAAATTGGTCACAGAATTCACCTAATTCTTTTCTTCCTGTTAAATTCTGTTGTTTCATCTGGTAATGAAGTTTGAGATCATTACACAAAGAAAGTCCTTCATCTGTTATGATGGAACAAAGTTGTCCATAAGTATACTGCTCATAAGGAATAGACATCCGGTCATGGCGGTCCCGAAGTTTTTTCCTAACACGTTCGGCAAAAAGGGTAGGAAGGCCATCAACAAACTTGGCTTTCCAGTGACTACTGTTACCATCAGGGCGTTGCATTACCTTGATGAGGAAAACATCCTTATACCAACGGAAATGGGTAAGGGATGGACATCGGAGATTCTGAATAAGTTCACGACCTCGGTCTTGTGAACTGGTACTGGTACCAATAAAATGGAGGATAATTGTTTGGATAAGAGTGTAAACAGTATCTTGCTGTTGTACAGGTTGATTAGTAGTAGGATCAACTTCCAGTTTAATGGAATTGAGAATTTCCAGTTGTTGGACATGGGTGAGAATATTATCCCACCAACCTTTGAGTTGGCCGGTAAAACCATTGATAATAAACTTAGCAATGGCCTGGTCCTGGTTACTATACTGTCGACAGACAATAGCAAACATTAACATCTGATGTAATTTCTTTAAAATAGCATATTCGGATTCACCATCTATATTCCATTCATAGATGGTCTTACCATGATAACTACCCTGATCATTAAGATAGGTTTCTTCATAGAGTAGATCAGGAGGAGTTGGTCTAGCATAATAATTCCTAGTATATGGTAAAGTGTTGGGACGAGCGGAACTATAAGAATGCAATTTATTAACGGATGAAGGTTCTTGAAAATTCAGTTGAATTTCATTGATGTATGCAGGTGATAGGTCTTCTTCAACGGATAGATCAGCTCTAAGCATGTGGATAGTCCCACTGGTAGATTCGGGTGAAGGTGCTGGTGGTTGAACATTTAAATGTTGCATCTTTTGTAAAAGAGTATCCATAAATTCAGTATTTGAAGCTTTAAGCTTAAAGTTACTGATGTCTAAGGATGGTTTAATAGATACCGGATGAATATCTGAAGTCCCAGCTACTGGTGGGGCTAAGCTTCGGTCCTTAAAGGTAGAAACTATTTCTTCAATACGAGTTAACTGTTTACTCATGGTTTGACAAATCAGATTAGTATAATTATGCTGTCTAACTGTTAAGCCTAAATCTTTAAGTTGAATATATTCTGCTTTAGCAAATCTTCCTGATTGAGCATCCACATATGCTGTGGCTACTAAAGGTTGCCTAGTGGTTTCACCATTAGGAACTAACTCTAAAGCCTGAGGAGGCGGATGAATAGAGCTAATGACTTGTCCTTCGGTTGTGGTGCAGGTTTTATACTGGTCTTCTATGACTGTAAGTCGGGGTTGAGTTTCAGTTTGAAACCATTCTACAAATGGAATTAATTTCTGATGTAACTCGATATGTTGATAATATTGAGTTTTATACTGTTCTAGTTGTTCTGGATTATGGATATCAAAATACCATTTTCTAAATTCTTTATTTTTATCCTGATAAAATTCCTGATTTAGTAATTTTCTATTTTCACTACCTGGTGTAAAATCCATTAAATTTCAAAATTCATATCATTGGCCGTAGGGCTATCTGGTGGTGGAATTGGTGCTGTATAAACACCATGAGGAATTCTGTTTCGGGATATTCGAATACCTTGGACTTCTGATGTCATAGGATCCTCCTGTGGATCACTAGAAGGTCTACTAGGTGGTCTATCTGGTATCTGTATAGAGTCTACAGACTGTCGACTGGACTCTGGTAATTCCACCTGATATGGAGGAATTGATTGAAAGCTGTTATTGGAAAAACTTCTGTTAGCAGTTCTAAAACTATTATTAGAAAAGCTCCTAGGTGCTGTTCTAAAACTAGCATTAGAAGAATTACTTCGGGTAAGTTGGGGTCTCTGAAATTGAAGGAACACATTGCCTCCTTGTGTCTGGATAACATCATCGATGTTATGTTGGATCATCGGTTTGGGTGGTACAGCATTGGGAATATGCCACCTTTCTGGAAAAGATATTTCAGACCACGAAATTTGTCTAGGTACTGTTACCTGACTATTATACAGATTAGTTTCAATTAATACACCCATTTCCGTTGGTATAAGGATGTTTTCCTCATCAAGGTTGCAAGAACAGAAGTTGAGTGATGAACTCAAAAATAACTGTTTTTCCCTGCATCTGGGAATAAATACCTGTTTGATCAATTTTCTGGATAGGCATCAGGAGACAAAGAAAAGGAGTGCCTAAGATAATATTTGTAGCCAGATTTCTGATTAGGACAAAAGATGTTGGAATACACAAATCCTGGTTACAAATATATACTTCTGGAACCTTATACCTGATCTGGAGGGAATTTCCACTTGCACTAGTAAGACTCTGAGTAGTCTTTTCAAAATACCTGGTTGGAATGATTCCTTCTTGGATACAATTCATATCTGCTCCACTATCGACTAAAGCAATAGCATCTTTAATTATGAAATCGGGTTTGATCATGAAAGTAATTTTAACATACCATTTCTGAAAAGTTACTTGATTAATAAGTAATAAATACTGATCAGATGAGGATTCAGATGTATTTTTTGATTCAAGTTTTTGTTCAGTTTCTTCTTTCTGTTTTTGCGGCAACTGGGTATGAAGATATTTAATATCTTTAATTGCTGTTGCGCTTGCTGTTTATAGATGTCTAACTTCTGTTTTAAGACATTTATTTCCATTTTTAAATCTTGGATTGTTGTCAGTTTTTCTATAACTGATCTGGTCTGGATTCTATCAATAACATGTTTTAAACTGTAAGAATAGTCAGGTATATTAGGTGTTTCTTGTACTGTTTGTTGGTGTTCATAACACATTTTTAAATATTTTAATTTTATTTCCGGATCTTGGATCTGGTCTGCTACTGCAAGCATATCTTTCTGGGTGTCTGTTAAAACATTTATACTACTGGGTTCTCCTAAATGTAAACCATTCATTTCAACTATGGATTTCCAGTAATTGATTTCTGATATTTGTTCCTGGTTAGTACTAACCAATAAAATGAGGAACCAGTTGGGGACATCATTTTTCAGAATGTCAGGACAGACACGGATAAACCAAGAATGATTACGGATAGGATTCTGATAATAAAACACCTGGGTAAAAGCATCAACATAATCCCAATAGGTGTATTTGGTCTGTTTATGGCGTAAATCAATTTCACGAAGGGTATGCGGATGAATGCCCCAAGTATGAATGGGCATGAGATTACGAATAATGATTTTACTGAAAGAAATGGGACTGGTGGCCTTATTAGTTTCGCGAAGTTTATGGGTAAACTCACAGGCGCCTGTTTCAGTCAAAATCTGTTCATAAATGTAACGATACTGATCAAAATGAGGAGGTGACTGTTGAGTGGTAAGATATCGTTTTTTAATCTCCCACGGATCTGTCATCCATTGTTCATCGGCTGAGTCAATCCAGAGGACAGCTTCCTCAGTAATACTGTTAGGGGTATACGGATCCTCAGTTTTAAGGAGAATATCCTTAGCTGATTGATTACTGGTAGGATTACTGGTTTCGCCGCGTAAGGGAGGAAATTCGGATCGATCATAGTGAGGATAGGGACCTCTGCCACGACCGCGGCCTCGGCCTCTACTGGTCATCCTCTTGGGGATACGGATTCTGCAAATATTCACGGGTTAGAAAATCAGGCAAATTATTATCAGATCCTTTAATATGCTCAATATCAAAATCAAAATTGGATAAATAACTTTGCCAAGTTAAGAATATCTGTTTGGAAGCAAGATTTTTAACATCCTGTTTAAAGATCTATTTTGTTGCAGAACAATCAACTCTGATTAAAAAATACTGATTTAACAAATCATCCTGAAATTTAACAACACATTTTACAATTACTAAACATTCCTGTTTAATTGTGGAATAATTTAAAGCGGCTTTATTCCAGTGTCCAGAATGAAATCTCAAGAGATCTTCCTTCTGAGTTCTGGGATTAAGTTGCTTTAAAATCCCACCAAATCCTTCATTAGAGGCATCGGTTTCAACGATTTTCTTCCAATTAGGATTAGGTAACTGTAAGCAAGGTATCTGTTTAACTTTGGATTTAATTCTTTTAACTGCTGCAGTATGGGTCTCATCCCAAGGAGGAGGATTCTTTCTTAATCTGGTATAAAGAATAGCAGCATCAGCAGATAATTGTTTATAATAATCACGGATATAATTGAGACTTCCTAAAAATCTCTGCAATTGAGTTTTATCCTTAATTTCATCGGGAAATTTAGAAGCAAACTCAATACTTCTGTTGATAGGAATAATACTTCCATTAGAAATATTATGTCCTAAATATCTAACTGTTATTTGGAAAAGTTGCATTTTTGGTGCAGAAATTACCAAACCATTTCTGATTATAATATGTTTAAATATATTAAGATGTTTTATGTGCTGTTCTATTGATGGGGAAAAAACTAACACATCATCAATATAAGAGAGAATAAATTCAGTATACGGATTAAAAATATCATTCATGATATGTTGAAATTCAGATGGTGCATTTTTCAAACCAAAGGGCATGACATTTCACTCATAATGCCCAAAGGGTACTACAAAAGCAGTTTTGTATCGATCCTGTTCAGCAATTTGAATTTGCCAATAACCTGATTTTCAATCAAATTTTGAAAAAATGATTGCATCCTGGAGGCGATCTAATAAATCTTTTTTATTCGGAATAGGATATCTGATCCATCTTAATTTATCATTTAATGGTTTATAATTAATTACAAGGCGGGGAACCCCACGCTCAATTTCGGCATTTTTATTAACATAAAAAGCAGTACAACTCCAGGGAGAGTGACTAGGTTGGATTAGTTTCTTTTCAAGAAGACTTTGAATTTCTGTTTTGCACAATTCCATATATTCCTTTTTTATCTGACTAGGGCGAGCTCTAGTTGGAATATATTTTTCATCAAAATCTGGTTCATAGGGTAAAGTTACTGTATGTTTCTTTCGTTCCCAAAAAGCATTTGGAACGGTACCACAAACTTCTGTAGAAATTCTTTTTCAAGTAATTTTATTTTTTGTTTCAAAGAGGGTTCTTGCAACCTTTGTTCTGTTGTTAAAAATATCAAAATTGGATAAATGAACTTCTTCACGACCTCGGTCTTGTGAACTGGTACTGGTACCAATAAAATGGAGGATAATTGTTTGGATAAGAGTGTAAACAACATCTTGCTGTTATACAGGTTGATTAGTAGTAGGATCAACTTCCACTTTAATGGAATTGAGAATTTCCAGTTGTTGGACATGGGTGAGAATATTATCCCACCAACCTTTGAGTTGGCCGGTAAAACCATTGATAATAAACTTAGCAATGGCCTGGTCTTGGTTACTATACTGTCGACAGACAGTAGCAAACATTAACATCTGATGTAATTTCTTTAAAATAGCATATTCGGATTCACCATCTATATTCCATTCATAGATGGTCTTACCATGATAACTACCCTGATCATTAAGATAGGTTTCTTCATAGAGTAGATAAGGAGGAGTTGGTCTAGCATAATAATTCCTAGTATATGGTAAAGTGTTGGGACGAGCGGAACTATAAGAATGCAATTTATTAACGGATGAAGGTTCTTGAAAATTCAGTTGAATTTCATTGATGTATGCAGGTGATAGGTCTTCTTCAACGGATAGATCAGCTCTAAGCATGTGGATAGTCCCACTGGTAGATTCGGGTGAAGGTGCTGGTGGTTGAACATTTAAATGTTGCATCTTTTGTAAAAGAGTATCCATAAATTCAGTATTTGAAGCTTTAAGCTTAAAGTTACTGATGTCTAAGGATGGTTTAATAGATACCGGATGAATATCTGAAGTCCCAGCTACTGGTGGGGCGAAGCTTCGGTCCTTAAAGGTAGAAACTATTTCTTCAATACGAGTTAACTGTTTACTCATGGTTTGACAAATCAGATTAGTATAATTATGCTGTCTAACTGTTAAGCCTAAATCTTTAAGTTGAATATATTCTGCTTTAGCAAATCTTCCTGATTGAGCATCCATATATGCTGTGGCTACTAAAGGTTGCCTAGTGGTTTCACCATTAGGAACTAACTCTAAAGCCTGAGGAGGCGGATGAATAGAGCTAATGACTTGTCCTTCGGTTGTGGTGCAGGTTTTATACTGGTCTTCTATGACTGTAAGTCGGGGTTGAGTTTCAGTTTGAAACCATTCTACAAATGGAATTAATTTCTGATGTAACTCGATATGTTGATAATATTGAGTTTTATACTGTTCTAGTTGTTCTGGATTATGGATATCAAAATACCATTTTCTAAATTCTTTATTTTTATCCTGATAAAATTCCTGATTTAGTAATTTTCTATTTTCACTACCTGGTGTAAAATCCATTAAATTTCAAAATTCATATCACTGGCCGTAGGGCTATCTGGTGGTGGAATTGGTGCTGTATAAACACCATGAGGAATTCTGTTTCGGGATATTCGAATACCTTGGACTTCTGATGTCATAGGATCCTCCTGTGGATCACTAGAAGGTCTACTAGGTGGTCTATCTGGTATCTGTATAGAGTCTACAGACTGTCAACTGGACTCTGGTAATTCCACCTGATATGGAGGAATTGATTGAAAGCTGTTATTGGAAAAACTTCTGTTAGCAGTTCTAAAACTATTATTAGAAAAGCTCCTAGGTGCTGTTCTAAAACTAGCATTAGAAGAATTACTTTGGGTAAGTTGGGGTCTCTGAAATTGAAGGAACACATTGCCTCCTTGTGTCTGGATAACATCATCGATGTTATGTTGGATCATCGGTTTGGGTGGTACAACATTGGGAATATGCCATCTTTCTGGAAAAGATATTTCAGACCACGGAATTTGTCTAGGTACTGCTACCTGACTATTATACAAATTAGTTTCAATTAATACAGTATTTCCCTTTTCAGTTTTCTTTCTTACATAAGGATTTAAAGTTGTTAAAGCCTTAATGTAGATTCGCGAATGTACCGAAAAAGGGGGAGATCCTGGTTTATACTCATAACCATGAGTATGAACTCTTAGTTCTAAAACATTGGATATATTTAAATCAGTCATGGATACACTTAAATTCAGATATATATCAAAATATACAGGTCCATGGGAGAGACTAGTTTCAATAGCTCCCATGAGAGATGCTCTCCAATTGAGACATCTACCATCACGAAGGGTACATTGAATACTGGTATTTTGACCTAAAAGGGTCAATGGTTTAAAGGCTATTTGTACTAATCCTATATGGATGTACTTATAGTCTTTAACAAACGGAACAAAATCATTAATATGAATTAATCTGATTATTTCATCGTTATTTTGAATGCAAGATGCATGTTCAAAAGTCTTGATGATGGTTTTACTGAAAAACTGAAATTTTCCTTTTTTATAAATTGTTTTCGGATCAACTGTTGGAATAGTCCACTTATCTAAAGCGTCCTTAACATCCTGGTAAGCTATCATTTCAGCGGCTTCAGCTAAAGAGGAAACTGTATTACCTGCAGAGGTTACTGATTCAGATCCTGGTATTTCTACGGTATTATCACTTTGTTCATTCATGGTTGTATAGTGATCATATATGTTGAATTTATTTAATTTATACTTGTATTATGTGGGTTATTAAACTTGGCTCTGATACCAACTAGTTTAATTAGATTAGCTTGGATTAGCTAGTTAGTCTTTTATTTGGACCCTCCGTCGAGAGGGCGATGTTGTAAACAAGTGTGCGTGTGTGTGATGCATGTCTTCCAACCCCCACTTCTTTCTCCCTTTTATTTACTAGCTTACAATGGTTAGTTTTAGGGCATGTTTCAATTAGCATCCTTATGCTCGCATGTTTGCATCCATTCATCTGTCTTGCATGTACCGGGCTCAGCGTATCATACTAACTGCATTGTATTTCAATTCCAAGTTGAATACACATTATCTGTAGCATCTCATATGCCATCTTAGAATAGTCGAGTCTATCTTAGTCGCATTTTGCATGTGTTGCATTAGCCATCTTAACATGAACTAGGATCATGCATTGATTACTAACTAGTTCCTGTTTTGGCTCGGAGTACTCGGTGAGTGTTTATACTTTAGCATCCTTGCATATGTGTGAGTGACTGCCATGATAGCATGCTTGCCATGAGGCTAACTGCTTATGTGATATAATTGCCTGAATGCCGGTGGGTGAAGGTTGGATTATTTGAATTGAAGCAATTCATTGATTGCAAGTTTTAAGCCCACTTGAGAGTGGCAAATCACCATGTTTTCTAAGCCCACTTGAGGGTGGAAAAATCCGCATTTTAGCCTACTTGCGAGTAGCAAACCGCTTTAAAAGACAAACATGGGATGTTTTGTTCCAACTTAGGCAATCCAGTCTATACTTGTATGCTGTGCGCATCACATAGTAATTCTAGGATTAATAACCGGAATAAGAGCACATGTGTTTTCAAAAACAAGATATCATGTTAGTAAAGGCCGATCTTTAATCGGGCGAGCGGGAGTGCTCATTGTATGACCTTCCCCTCTCGTACCCAAGTTCCCGAGCCAAGACAACTTTGGTGATGACGGACACGTGGCCTTAGGCACGAGTCAGGGTTTCCTAAATTTCCCAAAAATAAAATATTTAGGTGCGACTCTGTATCTGGCAAAGCAGTCCATGTTTGGCACTTCTTTCTAAAAAAATCAGTTTTTCAAAACGATTTGCCGGATTTGGACTCTTTGGTGATTTATCAATATCGCATTGCACTTTGCAAGATCAGATTAAGAACCGTGACATTGAGTCCAAATTGTAGTGAGCCCAATGAACAAAACGGGATTTTCCCGGGACATTCGGGTGCGTCTACACACAACCATTGTCCCAACCAAATGAAGGTAACGTTTCAAAATTGCCACACACCTGGCAACTACTGCTAGGCTGTTAGAAATAGAAGTGTCAGTAGCCAAAAAAATCATTTATACATATCTAAAGAAAGAAAATCATAATAGAAAATGAAAATTCGTACACTCAAAGAACTACATAGGATTACATATATCTTACCATTAAAAATAAAATAAAATTAATGAAAATACAAACCATTACATATATCTTACCAAAAAAATCGTTCAATTGTCGCAAGCACATGGTACAAACCTGCGCTCCTTCTTCGCAAGAGTATGGTCTAAGATGACAATATAAACCAAGATAGTCTTGCCATTAAGAAAGAAAAATAATAACATTTGATAACATACTTCGCACATCTACATGTGACTTAGGAGCATGGAATACCACTGACAAGAATATCATTCAACCAAATTATTTCCAAAAAAACCATCCCAACAGGTCCAATCATTTGTATTAGTAAATGAAAGTTTTACTGTACCAAAAAGCACACTAATTTTTCTTTTTCTTTTTTATGTCATAATGTCACTTCAATGAACAATTGATGTGTGAAATACCAAAGTTCAAAAGATGCAGCACAAATGATAAAAACCACATCAAGTCACAATCAATTCTGATTCCAATAATGAAGGCAAGATCCCCTTTGTGCATGTCATGAAGTTACAAAGTCAATTATCTAAAAGTTCCAAAAAAAGTGTACTCACAAACTTAGAAGTGGTTGATAACTCAATTAATAATTATAAAAGTATATTATACTACTCTTATTTTGTATTTGAGTCATAAATTTAAGCAGAAATTTGATAAAGAGTTGAGAAAATGTCCACATCTAAGAGCCATCCGATAGATCATCACTGCTGCTGGAGTATAAGCATCCTGAATCTCCACATCTAATGTGAAGACTTCATGACACAAAAAAGTCCAAGGGAAAATATGGAGGATGAATTTGCAGAAAGATTACAAAAATACAAAACCTTTTCAATAGCAGATTAGACTAGAAATAGCTTTCAAATTTGAGTCAAGATCCCCTAGAGTGTTACAAAAAAACCAGAAAGAACCTAACACACAATCCTTAATGATAACCAATGGCCCAAAATGGAATTGTTGGAAGACAAAATACTATCAGCCAAGGCCAAAAATTAAATTTTATTGCATAATGACATAGATACGAAGTATGATGAATAAAATATACCTCTTCATTGGGATTTGGGAACTCTATCTTCATGTTAATCCTTCCAGGCCTCAAAAGTGCTTGATCTAGAATGTCGATGCGATTTGTAGCCATTAAAACATGTTAAAAAGAGTTATCTTGTTATCAAATTATTGTAATTTTGTATACAGAGACAAGTTTCTAATTTTAATAAAATCAGTACACCAATAATTTCACCAACGCAGACAATGAAACAAGAAATCAGTACTTTGATTTTGTTAGATGCTTCAAATCCATTCAGTTGATTGAAAAGCTCCAGCATCATCTGCTGCACTTCACTATCACCATTACCAGATCCATATTCCATTCGAGAAGATCCAATGCTGTCGATTTCATCCATACAGATGATTGATGGAGCATGCTCCCTGTGCAACATAAACAAAAATAAATCACACATAAAACATGTAAGAGGAACTATATAACACTTCTGTAGACTAAAAAGATTTATTAACCTGATATACAAGATATTATATAATTTTTTGGCAATAACAATGCTATCAATGAAGTCGGACAAACCTGGCCATAACAAAAAGTTCTCTAACCATTCGAGAGCCCTCACCAATATACTTCTGAACTAACTCAGAGCCAGAAACCCTTATAAAGGTACAATCAGTATGATGAGCCATTGCTCTAGCTAACAATGTTTTCCCAGTACCAGGTGGCCCATACAACAAAACTCCCTATTCATTAAAAGAAAATTAACTGTTATTTTAAACTACCCAGTCATGATTCAAGACTAGTTGAATAAACTGAGAATCATTACAAGGATAGTGGAAATGTAATGATTGATGGATTTTAAAAACAAAAATAAAAAAGTTAAGCTTTTCATTCCACTCTGTCAAGGGTTATATATTAAATTAAATAAATTTATGCCTTCTTTTACTACCACATCCCATGTCACTCTAGGTCTTACATTTCTATTTATGGTGATGATATCACTTTTCCTTACTATTGTATCCACAGGTTTTCATTGCAGTTGCAGGTCACAAACAGAAGTGTTGACAGCCTAATAATATCTTATAAAGTTGTAACTATATAAATTCAATGTACAAACAAAACATTATATTACATGCTACAAAGACTAAAATATGCATAAGGATTTAGTTAATAAACTACTTTCCCATTTTGAACTATCAATAGTAGTAAAACTAAATTTTGTTGACAAATTCTTTCACCATCACATTGAGCATCAAATGCCACAAAACAAATCTATTTTCATTCCATACTCATATACGAGCTGATATTTTAGGGTCCCTTTATAAATCCTCTCTTACCTAATTCATGAATTGGTTTTCTAATGTACTATCTCAAATGAAATGTTAACTACACAATCAAGGTAACATGCATGCCAAAAAAAAAAAACAGTGGTTAAGCTTAAGCCTCTCATTGACTAAAACATTGTGAAACTTCCTCAACCCAAAAATCATTCTTGTGTTTGTGAATTGTAGTTTATATTTTTCATTAAGGATAATTTAGTCCTTTAGGTTGTTAGTGTTTCATTCTATTAGATTAGGGTTTTATATATTTGTTCTTCGATTGATTAATTGTAAGACAAGGTTTTCTTATCAATTATCATGGTATCAGAGCCAAGTTACAAAGGTCAGCATACCTTTCGTAGATCATCATTGATCATCGCAGCCCATGTTCTTTTCGTTTCGCAGATCATCATTGATCATCGCAACCCCTGTTCTCTTCGTCGCACTTCGAAGCTTGATCATCTCAGCCCCTGTTCTCTTCGTTGCACTTCGAAGCTCGATCTCTTAACTACTTCATCTAGTTTGATTGAAGCTCTCTACCTCTAGTTCGATCGAAGTTCTCTACCTCTGGTTTGATTGATTCTCTGGGTGACTCTGATAGGTTCAGTTCTCTCTCTCTCTCTCTCTCTCTCTTTCACTATGTGCTTTGCCTTGGTTCTCTCTCTCTCTGATTGCTATTTGAGGGTGATTGGGTTTGGTTGTCATACGTTTGACATTGGGTCTAGTTATTATAAGTTTGACCTTACGGGCTCTTTAATTATAGCAACAGAAACTCTGGTTGTGTGATTGTTTCTTTGCTTTGATTTTACTGTGTTACTTAATTATGGTACCATGGCTGATGATAAATTACAAGCTATCACTACGAAGTTAGATGGTACTAATTATTCCTATTGATCTCATGTAATGAAAAATTTTATAATGGGTAAAGGCATGTGGAACTATGTTATTGGTGTGACTATTAGACCTATGGAATCTCAAGAAACTGAGGCCGATGTTGCTAAATGGGATAAGGAAAATGCACAAATTCTTACTTGGTTTCATGATTCAGTTCAAACTACCATTGGTATGAATTTTTCCAAGTATTCTACTTCTAAACAAGTTTGGAACTATTTGAAAACTATGTACCTTGAGTCTAACTTTGCAAAACAGTATGAACTTGAGATGTCTATTCGCAGTGCTAGTCAGAAAGATGAGTCCACTCAGGAGTTCTACAATGAGATGACTACTTATTGGGATCAGCTTGCTTTGATGGAACCATTAGATTTGCAGTTACTTGACAGTTATACCAAGTATCGGGAGAAACAACATCTGGTTCAATTTCTAATGGCCCTTCGTGATCAATTTGAGCCACTTAGGGGAGCTATTCTTCATCGGTCTCCTTTGCCTTCTATGGATGGTGTTGTCCGTGAGCTTATTGTGGAAGAAACTCGGTTTAAGGTGGCTCATAGTGCTCCTACTTCCCAGTCAGTTTTTGCCACTCATCCACTCTTGCCCACCCCACCTTTTTCTTTATTTCAGGTTACTAGTAAGCCCAAGCCTCGGGTTTCCATGGACGAGTGTAGCTTCTGTCATCAGAAAGGCCATTGGAAACATGCTTGTCCAAAACTTTTGCAGCCCAAGGATCATTCATCTGGTCCACCATTCGCTAAGCCAACATTTTCAGGATCTCACTTATTTGCCGCCTTTTCTGCACCAGTTACTAACAATGGTCCATCTTCTAATATGCAGTCTATGTTTGAGCAGTTCAAGTCTTTCATGGTGGCCAATCCAAATCTTTCGTCTCAGGCCTCCACTATGACTACCACTCAGTTAGGTTTGTTTGGTTCATCCTCTTCAGGTAATATCCACACTTCGTGGATTTTTTATTCTGGTTGTTCACATCATATGACCCCTGTTGCATCTCTCCTTAGTAATTGCGTCTCACCTTCTTCTTCTATCACTATTGCTACCGCTAATGGTTCTTCTATGCCTATACACTCTATTGGTTCTATTTCCTCTTCCCATTTGTCTCTTTCTCATGTATTTTATGTGCCTCATCTCTCACTTAGTCTTATTTCTATTAGTCAATTATCTGATTCCGGTTTTGATGTTGTTTTCTCTTCTTCTCATTGTGTTGTGTAGGATCGGGTATCCAAGAGGCAGATTGGGATCGGGCATAGAGTTGGAGAACTATATATCTTGGATAGTTTGCATGTTCCTCCAGAAGCGTCTTCCACTGCATTGTCATCTTTTTGTTTAAACAATAAGTCCTCTTTATTTTATATTTGGCATTCTAGGTTAGGTCATATGTCGAGTGATTGTTTGAGGATGTTAGTTCGGTCTGGACATTTAGGCAATTTTCCCATGCATGATATTTCTGAGTGTCGTGGTTGTAAATTGGCTAAAATGTCTACTCTTCCTTTTAATAAAAGTAGTTCTATTTCATCTTCTCCTTTTCAATTGGTTCATACTGATGTTTGGGGTCTTTCCTCTATAGTTACCAAGGGTGGTTCACAATATTATGTGTCTTTTGTGGATGATTGCAGTCGATTTACCTGGGTTTATTTGATGACTAGAAAACTGATTTTTACAAAATATATTCTAATTTTCACTTCATGATTCGCACTCAGTTTTCCACCACCACTAAAGTTCTTTGTTATGATTTGGGGGGGGAGTATTACTTGTCTCAGTTTGAGGACTATTTAGCTACTCATGGCATTATTCATCAGTCTTCGTGTTCTGACACTCTTGCACAAAATGGTCGAGCTAAGCGCAAACATCGCCATGTCCTTGATACGGCTTGCTCTTTGTTTGCTCTCGTCTTTTATCGCTTCTGTTTTCTAGGGAGAAGCTGTGCTCACTGCTGCATATCTTCTCAATCGGATGCCTACTCCTCTTCTCTCAGGCTCATCTCCTTATGAGCGTCTTTTTGGTGTTACTCCCAATTATTCTCTTCTTCGTATTTTCGGTTCTACATGCTTTGTGCTCCTTCCTAAACGGGCGTGCTCTAAGCTTAGTTCCTGTTGTGTCCTATGTGTCTTCTTAGGGTATGGCATTAATCAGAAAGGTTATCGGTGCTATGATCCTACCACCAAAAAGCTATATGTGTCTAAGCATGTCACCTTTTTAGAAAAGCTACCCTACTACACTATACCTTCCACCCATGTCTCTATTACCAAGGATGAATTGGTTTATGTTGACTCATTTCCTCCTGATGTTTCTCCTGATGAGTTTGTTTCTGATCTTGAGGTCTCTGCTTTGCCTCTTACTAGCACTTCTGATATCTTGTCAGCTACTTCATCTCCAGCTCCTACTTCTCCTGCTCCTCTTCTTGTTTATTAGCACCGTAAAGCACTTCCGAGCTCGCCTATCTCTAGCTCTATTGTCCCTTCAGCTGTTTCTTTGGATCCTGCTCCTCCTGCACACCGCTTTCCACAGCGAGACCGTCATCCTCCGTACTGGTATGGTTTTGGTAATACATGTTTTTCCCTTTCCTATCAGTCTTTTTCTTTCTTGTCTTCATACATATTTTGAGTCCAGGTCCTACAAGGAAGCTTGTCATGATCCCAATTGGATTGCTGCCATGAATGACGAGTTAACTACTTTGGCTAACACTCAGACTTGAGATTTGGTTCCATTACCTGCTGACAAGAATGTTGTAGGCTGTAAATGTGTCTATAAGGTCAAAACCCTTTCTGATGGGTCTTTGGAAGGATATAAAGCTCGTTTGGTTGCCCAGGGCTTTTCTCAGGAGTATGGGATTGATTACGATGAGACTTTTGCCCCTGTTGCCAAGATGACTACTGTTCGCACTCTTATTTCTGTTGCTGCTGCCCATCACTGGCCTTTGTTTCAACTAGATGTCAAAAATGCTCTTCTGAATGGGCATCTTGCTGAAGAAGTGTATATGCGCCCTCCACTGGGTCTCTCTCACCCTCCTGGTGTTATTTGTCATCTTCGTCGTGCTCTATATGGTCTCAAGCAGTCTCCTCGTGCTTGGTATGAGCGATTTCACTCTGTTGCACTTCAGCTTGGTTTTCACCCTAGTCATCATGATTGTGCTCTCTTTGTTTGGCGCACTTCTGTTGGCCTTGTTCTCCTTCTCTTATATGTGGATAATATGATCATCACTGGCTCTGATTCTAGTACTATTGAGGAGGTTAAGCATCAGTTGTTTCAGGAGATCGAGATGAAGGATTTGGGGTCTTTTGGGTATTTTTTTGGTATTGAGGTTGCTACTTCTCCTACTGGATATCTTCTTTCTCAGACTAAATATGCCCGTGATATTCTTTCTCGTGCCAATCTCACTGATGACAAAATTGTCGACACTTTTCTTGAGTTGCATGCTAAGTTTTCTGCTTCTGATGGTGTTCCTCTTGAGGATCCCACTTTGTATCGCGAGTTGGTTGGGTGCCTTGTTTATCTCACTGTTACTCACTTGGATATCTCCTATGTTGTGCAGATTCTCAGTCAGTTTGTTTCTGCTCCTCATTCCACACGCTGGGCTGCCTTACTTCGTACTTTACCCTACCTTCGTGGCACTTTGTTGCAATGTTTGCTGTTATCTGCCTCTTCAGACTTGACTCTTCGTGCCTATGATGACGCTGAATGGACAGGTGACATCTCTGATCGCAAATCCACTTCTAGTCTTTGTGTTTTCCTCGGCGATTCTCTCATATCCTAGAAGAGTAAGAAACAGTCTATTGTTGCTCGTTCCATCGCTGAGGCCGAGTATCGTGCCATGGCTCATGCTACTTCTGAGATTGTTTGGCTTCGGTGGCTTCTTTCTGATATGGGTGTCTCTCTTGCTGATCCAACTCCATTGTATTGTGATAATTAGAGTGCTGTCCAGATTGCCTATAATTCAGTCTCCCATGAGCGGACCAAGCATGTTGAAATAGATTGTCACTTTGTCAGACAGCATCTTTAGGCTGGCACTATTACTCTCTCTTTTGTTGCCTCTTCTCTTTAGTTGGCCGATTTTTTTATGAAGACTCACACTGTTGCTCGTTTTCGTTTTCTTCTTGGCAAACTTTCGATGCTTTCTGCACTCGCATCCTCAGTTTGAGGGAGGGGGGGTGTGAATTGTAGTTTATATTTTTCATTAAGGATAATTTAGTCCTTGAGGTTGTTAGTGTTTCATTCTGTGACGCCCCGATTCGACACTATAGGTTGCAGTCAAGGGAGAGTCACTAGTGAGTCCTATGGCCAATAACCAAGTAAGATCCCAAATCGCCGGAGGAGTCAAAATAGCCTCCCTTCTAAGTCCAGCTTTCTTAGGCAGCGCACTACCTTTTTGACAGATCTTACAAGGCATTGACACAAGGTCTCATAAGCAACGATAAGGTTCATACATAGAATATAAATACATAACAACCTCAAATATCATTAATTTCAAAGCCTGATCCATTACATTACATCCCAAGAGAAAACTTAAATCTTCATATGAATCTTACAAAATATCCAAAAGGAAACTTCTAATATTCTAGGATAGCCAAAAGTCTTCAAAGGTTTCAGGTTCGACGTCTCCAGCTATGAGTTCCTCTTCGTCACCTGGCATGATACGCCGTGAGCTTTGAATGCCCAGTAAACACACACGCACCCCACCCCTTTTTCCCAGTCCAATACACAATCACAAAATATAACATCAAGTAGTAAAGCATAATACTCCAATAAATAAATAAGTAAATAAATAAATGGTTAGGTTAGATGTCAGTAATCTAGAAATCCCCCAAAGAGATTTCGTCCTCCCAACCACAAGAATCGGATGCGGATTATTCGGTATGCCCCCTCTTTTGCTGCTTTGTTGTAGAACTAACCTCGGATGCCTACCAACGGTTATATACCGCGTAGCGCCAACCGCAGGGCCTCAAAAGAGATGGTAAAAATAGGGCCTTGCCCGAATCCCTCCTCACACCAAACCACCTAGGGTCCGAATACAACCGCTCCGTTCAAGGGTTCCGAAAACCACTTGCGCAAGATTTAACCTCGAATAGGGAACACATCCCAACAAGCCATATACCGCACATTCTCATCTTTTCATTACTCAAGTGTTCGAAAACCCAATACCCACCCAATTAGGTTTCCCATTGAATTAAGTGTTTTAAGTCAAGGTTAGTCCAACTAAACAATATAATAATATCCACATAAGCATGCATCCTCAAGATAAGAAAGATAAATAACATAACATGCACATACAACATCTTGCCAAGATATGATCATAAGCCATTAAACATTTTTATGAATACAAGGGCACAAAACATCCATACATAACAAATTTCCAGATTAATCATCACGCGAGGATTAATACGAAAGGACTACTTTAGATCATCCACTGAACTCGGTCTTCCTATGGTTTGTAGAGAATTTGATCTAGTTTCTAGAACATTTTTCGGAAATGGGTTTGCTTTTCTAGATTTTAAGTTATTTAGAAAATAGTCCAGCGCTGTCCAGAATCTGTCCAGATCCGTCGACCGTTACGAAAACTTGATTTTCTTTCAAAACGCTTAATGTTTTTCGATGACACCATTTTTAGTTGAAAGCTAACTCTTTAAGGGAGGTTTTGACATAAAATGGAGGTTCAGAATATTTTTGTACATTTTTCTGGAATTTTTTGAAAGTGGCTGCAAAAACAGATTTTTAGGTAGAATGCCCAAAACAAGAAAAATTATAAAAGGGGGTTCCACCATGGGAAGGTTTCATTTCTTTTGTGAAGAAAATATAATAAGTATCACATGTTTAACTCAGAAAATTTGTTTGAAAGAGTGCTCTTGAAAAGTTGAGAGATTGGTAGAAAAGAAGGTGGTTTTGTGCCAAAATGGGAAAGATACGAGAGAGATGGAATCAATGCTCAACTTTTAGCATTTTTAACACAAGTAACTCATCAATAACATATTTGAAAACATTATTTAGAACCCTTAGAAACATGTATTTGAAAAAGGAAAATGAAAGAGAAGGTTGCGTTGTGGCTTACCTACTAAGCTTTGCACAAGGAAGCTCTCTTCTTTCTTCCTCCTCTTCTCCTAAACTTCTCTTCCTTGCTCTCCTCTCTCTCTCTCTCTCTCTCTAGCCAAAATGTGTGTGTGGGTGTGGTGTGTTATATGTGCTTGCAAGCTAGGGGGTATTGGTATTTATAGACAAGTTTTGATGCAAAATGTCCTAAATGCCCACTAGTTGAAAATGGATGGAAGGTTTAGGATTTGTTTGAAGTTCAATGAATAGAAGTGACTTGGGGAGTGGTTTACTCAAGGATTAGGTAACATTTGGTTGTAATGAAACTAGTCTTGGGAATTAGCATCGTAGGTCTAGGTATTAGGTTGTGTATTTCTAGAATTCCATCATGGTGGTTCTTGGAAATTGGTTTCTCACTCTTCCCTAGGAGTGTGATGGGTTATTATTTTATTTGTTTTGGTCCTAGAGCACATTCTTCAAGGTGTGTATATATATATCTTACAAGATTGATGGTACTAATAACATTAGGGTACATGTACCCTTTTTTTTTGGGGGGGGTAATGCTTAATAAAAGAAATGAGGGCTTGGAAGTAAACTCATGTATTGGAATCTTATTTATGTATTTACTTATGATCTAGTTAGATTTAGGGCTAATTTAAATACTCATAGCAAATCTTTATTGGTACTAAAGTCATTATTGTTCCAAGTTTCAAGGGATTTGTTTGTACTATAGTATAATGATGATGCCTAGTCATGTCCTCAAAATTTGGGAAGATTTTCTTATTTATTTGGTGTACAAATCTTGGAAATCGTAAAACATAATGTTAAAAAAGATTTTAGGGTACAAGTGTATATATATATAAATATATGATGGTACTTGTTTGAGGTCAATTTGTGAAAAAATGTGAGGGCTTGGGCTTAATTAAAATATCTATTTCGAGCGAAGAGTTAAAAAATTAGTGTCTAGGAAAATAATTCAGTTTGTATTATCTTTAAAGGTAAATAACTGAATGAAGACTGTAAAATCCGGAAGTTAGGGTTTAGAGCAATTAATCTAAAATTTAAGAGTTAAATAATTAATATTAGAGTGTTATAATTGATTTCTAAGCTTCCAGGGTCGATTAGGGTTTGTATGGTTTTGTCCGTGATGCGTTTTCGACTCTAGGGTTTAATTTGCGAGCAATCAACGAATTAAGGGCTTGGTGTTGAATACATGTAATTTATGTAGAATTAAATTAGGTTAGGGAACCTAATCCGGCTAGGAAAATTTCTGTTTTGAAAAAAAGAAAATAAAATTGCTAACCGACAAGATTCGAAATAATTCAAGTAATCGAGGGCTTTAAGAAAATAATTCATCATTAGGGTCTTAAAAGTAAATGCATATTTCGGGGGCTTCACAACCTATCCCCCTTAAAACAATTTCGTCCCCGAAATTCAACTATATACTGCCTTCGAAAAGCTCGGGGTAGTTTGCCTTCACCCAGTCCTGTCGTTCCCATGTAGATTCCTCAATTCCCCGATGACGCCATAGCACCTTCACCAATCGAACCGTCTTGCCTCTAAGGTTCTTCTCTCGATGATCTTGTATTGCTACCGGTCCTTCTTTAAACGTAACATCTTTGTCAAGACTGATCTCTTCCCATTTGAGGACGTGTGTTGGGTCGGCGATGTATTTTCTCAACATAGTTACATGGAAGATGTTGTGTATCCCTACTAATTGCGGGGGTAGAGCTAGTCTATATGCTACTTCGCCCACTCTTTCCAATACCTCAAAAGGCCCGATATATCGTGGTCACAGCTTTCCCTTTCTCCCAAAACGTACGACTCCACACCTAGGTTGCACCTTTAGGGACACGTGGCTGCCTACTTCAAGCATCAATAGTCTTTTCCTCCTATCAGCATAATTCTTTTGACGGTCTTGGGCAGTCTTTAATCGTTGTCGGATCAATTTGACCTTTTCAATAGTCTCTAGAACAAGTTCGGTTCCTATCAGATTTGCATCACCCACTTCCGTCCAACAAACCGGCGATCTACAAAGTCGTCCAAGTAATGCTTCAGAGGGTACCATGCTGATGCTAGCTTGAAAGCTGTTGTTGTAGGCAAATCCGATTAGGGGTAGGTGTCGTTCCCAACTTCCTTGAAAATCCATTGCGCAAGCTCTCAGCATAACTTCGAGTGTCTGGCTAGTGCGTTTAGATTGTCTATCTATTTGTGGGTGAAAAGCGGTGCTAAAACATACCCCGGTACCAAGAGCTTCCTGTACGCTCCCAAAATCGAGAGGTGAATCGTGGATCACGATCTGACACAATAGATACCGGAATTCCATGTAGTCGAATGATTTCCCCAATGTAGAGTCTACATAGACTCTAAGGTGTCAGTCATCTTATAGGGTAAGAAATGTGTTGACTTGGTGAGACGGTCCACTATTACCCATATAGCGTTGCGCCCTCTAGGTGACTTAGGCAACCCTATCACAAAATCCATCGTCACATACTCCCATTTCCATGCGGCTATTGGTAGAGGTTGCAACATTCCTCCTGGTTTCTAATGTTCCGCTTTCACTTGTTGGCAGGTCAGACATTTTGCTACAAATTTAGCCACTTCCTTCTTCATTCCATTCCACCAATACTGCCTTTTCAAATCTTGGTACATTTTTAGTTCCTCCTGGATGTACCGCGAATGTAGAATGATGACATCCCTTCAGTACCTTTGCTTGTCACTTGGTACAAACAATCTACCTTAGTATCTTAAACTCCCATCTGGGTGAATTACCCAATCGGGCATGGGTTCTCCTGATTCCAGACGTCCCTTGATGTAGGCTACCTCTTGATCGTGCTTCTGGGCCTCCATGACCTCATTCATTAACTTGGGCATCACCTTCTGCGCACTAAGACATGCTCTTGTATCTTGAGATTCTACTTGGATCCTGAACTCACTGAGTGTCTTAACCATATCCCTCTTTTTTTTTTTTTTTTTTTTTTTTTTTTTTTTTTTTTTTTTTGATGAAGATCTTAGCCAACATCCCTCTGCTCTTACGACTTAGAGCATCTGCTACTACATTGGCCTTACCGGGGTGATATGAGAGAGTGAACTGGAAATCCTCAAGATACTCCTTCTATCGTCTCTATCTTAAGTTAAGGTCCTTCTGTGTGAATAGATACTTCAAGCTCTTGTGATCTGTGAAAATCTCAAATTGTTCCCTGTACAGGTAATGTCGCCATTGCTTTAGGGCAAAAACCACAGCTACTAATTCCAAATCGTGGGTAGTTGCGCTCATGAGGTTTCAACTGCCTAGATCCATATATGACTACCTTGCAACCTAACCCCTCTTTAGATGTATCGTAATACACAGTGTACCCCTCTTCTCGTTCTGGGATGGTCAAAATTGGCGCACTAGTTAACCTCTTCTTCAGCTCCTGAAAGGATTTTTCGCAAGCTTTGTTCCACTCATATTTTACTCCCTTTTGCGTCAGACGAGTCATTGGTTTAGCTAGTTTGGAGAAATCTTGGATGAACCTCCGGTAATAACCGGCCAATCCTAAAAAGCTGCGAATTTCCGACACAGTTTTTGGTTGTCTCCAATCTAATACTGCCTCCACCTTGGTTGGATCCACCGCAATCCCATTTTCTGATACCACGTGCCCTAAGAACTTTACTTCATTCAACCAGAGCTCGCGTTTACTCGTCTTGGCATATAACTGATTATCCCTAAGAACTTAAGGGACAGTCCTTAAGTGTTGCTCATACTCTTCTTCAGACCTTGAATATACCAAGATGTCATCAATGAATACTACTACAAACTGGTTAAGGTATGGTCTAAAAATCTTATTCATTAGGCTCATGAATACTGTCGGTGCGTTGGTTAGTCCGAAGGGCATTACTACAAACTCATAGTGGCCATATCTAGTACGAAAGGCAGTCTTTGGTATATCCTCCTCCTTGACTCGTAGTTGATTGTAACCTGACCTGAGATCGATCTTTGAATAGCACCTTGAGCCTCTAAGTTGGTCAAAAAGGTCATCAATCCTCGGGAGTGGGTTCCGGTTCTTAATCGTGACTCGATTGAGTTGACGATAATCGATGCATAGCCTTAACGATCCATCCTTCTTTTTAGCAACAACACGGATGCTCCCCATGGCAAAGTACTTGGCCTAATGAATCCTTTTTCAAACAATTCCTGTAGCTGTGTCTTCAACTCTCGTAGTTCTGCTGGTGCCAGGCGATACGGAGCCATGGATATCGGGGTAGTTCCAGGGTGTAGCTCGATGCTAAAGTCTACTTCTCGGGTTGGCGGCAATCCTGGTAATTCCGTAGGAAATACATCTATATATTCGCATGCTACGCGTGGAAGTTCTAATTTTCTTTTCTTGGCTCTCCTCATTTAAAATCAGACTTGTTATCCTACCCGCAAGTGGATCGCTCCACTGTGTCCTACATTTCGTTGAAGTCATGGAGTCTTATCTATCCCCCTTAAACTGAAAACATGCTCCGTTGGATGGGTAGGTCATCTCCTTCTATCGAGTAACGAATCTATTTTTAAGATGAGGTCGTAGTAGGGTATCTTTATGAAGTTGAGTTTCCTTTCCACAATCTCCAAATCCTCTTGGATTCTACCCCCATTCATTCTGAAGTCAATGTTGTGCCGATTATTTCCGCAAGGATGGTGAGACTCCTCCAAAATTTGATTCTTGATAGGGTTCGGGATTTTAGCCACAGTTACTAGTCCATTTTTAAGGTTTCAATTGGTACCGCATTTCTATTGTTGCTTGCAAGCTCTTGTTATTACTTGTCTCGAAGTATGGTCCACCATTTGTTTTTCTTTGAATGGGGTAAGGCGTAAGTCAAATTCTAACTACAGAGGCAATTCCTAATTTAGAGTTTAATTATCCTAGGGTGTTCACATAGCACAACTTCATGTATACATAATAATAATGACAAGATTCTTAAAATTGGATTGAAGTGGAGACGAAGAATATGAAGCAGTTATGGTGGTAATACCAGGATTAATTGAAATATGGATGAATAGTATGATGTTATGGTTTCGAACTTCAATGTGATCAAGGTTATAGAGGTAGTGACTAAACTAGATATTTAACTTGAAACTGCGTTGGCCATCCGTGTTTCAAACTGAATATCCAAGATTCATCACCGAGCAAAGAAAATGAAATTATTTACAAGAAGCCTTGAGCTAAACAAAATATGCAAGGGTCAAGGAGGTCAAATTTATAAATAGTAGTATATGAAACAAAACTAGATGGACAAGACTTAATTTTGGGAAAGGATGACATTGAATAAAGGCTACGAATTTAAGATGAGGGTACGACAATCGATAGAAGACGCGTAGAACTAATAGTACCCCCCTACTGCGCGATGAGGCCGCACTCAAAGTTAAAACCATTTCACGATCCTGAAGTAGGTCCGCATGAGTTGATATTGGCGTGCCAGAAATTTGAAGAAATTCCCTAAGATAGGTCAAGAAAGATTCTAACATAGTCGGGGAAAGGTAGTCTCTAACCGCAGGTCGAAACGCATGGGTAAGGGTTGAACCTATGCTCTGATACCGAGTTGTGACGCCCCGATTCTACACTATAGGTTGCAGTCAAGGGAGAGTCACTAGTGAGTCCTATGGCCAATAACCAAGTAAGATCCCAGATCGCCGGAGGAGTCAAAATAGCATCCCTTCTAAGTCCAGCTTTCTTAGGCAGCGCACTACCTTTTTGACAGATCTTACAAGGCATTGACACAAGGTCTCATAAGCAACGATAAGGTTCATACATAGAATATAAATACATAACAACCTCAAATATCATTAATTTCAAAGCCTGATCCATTACATTACATCCCAAGAGAAAACTTAAATCTTCATATGAGTCTTACAAAATATCCAAAAGGAAACTTCTAATATTCTAGGATAGCCAAAAGTCTTCAAAGGTTTCAGGTTCGACGTCTCCAGCTATGAGTTCCTCTTCGTCACCTGGCATGATACGCCGTGAGCTTTGAATGCCCAGTAAACACACACGCACCCCACCCCTTTTTCCCAGTCCAATACACAATCACAAAATATAACATCAAGTAGTAAAGCATGATACTCCAATAAATAAATAAGTAAATAAATAAATGGTTAGGTTAGATGTCAGTAATCTAGAAATCCCCCAAAGAGATTTCGTCCTCCCAACCACAAGAATCGGATGCGGATTATTCGGTATGCCCCCTCTTTTGCTGCTTTGTTGCAGAACTAACCTCGGATGCCTACCAACGGTTATATACCGCGTAGCGCCAACCACAGGGCCTCAAAAGAGACGGTAAAAATAGGGCCTTGCCCGAATCCCTCCTCACACCAAACCACCTAGGGTCCGAATACAACCGCTCCGTTCAAGGGTTCCGAAAACCACTTGCGCAAGATTTAACCTCGAATAGGGAACGCATCCCAACAAGCCATATACCGCACATTCTCATCTTTTCATTACTCAAGTGTTCGAAAACCCAATACCCACCCAATTAGGTTTCCCGTTGAATTAAGTGTTTTAAGTCAAGGTTAGTCCAACTAAACACTATAATAATATCCACATAAGCATGCATCCTCAAGATAAGAAAGATAAATAACATAACATGCACATACAACATCTTGCCAAGATATGATCATAAGCCATTAAACATTTTTATGAATACAAGGGCACAAAACATCCATACATAACAAATTTCCAGATTAATCATCACGCGAGGATTAATACGAAAGGACTACTTTAGATCATCCACTGAACTCGGTCTTCCTATAGTTTGTAGAGAATTTGATCTAGTTTCTAGAACATTTTTCGGAAATGGGTTTGCTTTTCTAGATTTTAAGTTATTTAGAAAATAGTCCAGCGCTGTCCAGAATCTGTCCAGATCCGTCGACCGTTACGAAAACTTGATTTTCTTTCAAAACGCTTAATGTTTTTTGATGAAACCATTTTTAGTTGAAAGCTAACTCTTTAAGGGAGGTTTTGACATAAAATGGAGGTTCAGAATATTTTTGTACATTTTTCTGGAATTTTTTGAAAGTGGCTGCAAAAACAGATTTTAGGTAGAATGCCCAAAACAAGAAAAATTATAAAAGGGGGTTCCACCATGGGAAGGTTTCATTTCTTTTGTGAAGAAAATATACTAAGTATCACATGTTTAACTCAGAAAATTTGTTTGAAAGAGTGCTCTTGAAAAGTTGAGAGATTGGTAGAAAAGAAGGTGGTTTTGTGCCAAAATGGGAAAGATACGAGAGAGATGGAATCAATGCTCAACTTTTAGCATTTTTAACACAAGTAACTCATCAATAACATATTTGAAAACATTATTTAGAACCCTTAGAAACATGTATTTGAAAAAGGAAAATGAAAGAGAAGGTTGCGTTGTGGCTTACCTACTAAGCTTTGCACAAGGAAGCTCTCTTCTTTCTTCCTCCTCTTCTCCTAAACTTCTCTTCCTTGCTCTCCTCTCTCTCTCTCTCTAGCCAAAATGTGTGTGTGGGTGTGGTGTGTTATATGTGCTTGCAAGCTAGGGGGTATTGGTATTTATAGACAAGTTTTGATGCAAAATGTCCTAAATGCCCACTAGTTGAAAATGGATGGAAGGTTTAGGATTTGTTGGAAGTTCAATGAATAGAAGTGACTTGGGGAGTGGTTTACTCAAGGATTAGGTAACATTTGGTTGTAATGAAACTAGTCTTGGGAATTAGCATCGTAGGTCTAGGTATTAGGTTGTGTATTTCTAGAATTCCATCATGGTGGTTCTTGGAAATTGGTTTCTCACTCTTCCCTAGGAGTGTGATGGGTTATTATTTTATTTGTTTTGGTCCTAGAGCACATTCTTCAAGGTGTGTATATATATATCTTACAAGATTGATGGTACTAATAACATTAGGGTACATGTACCCTTTTTTTTTGGGGGGGGGGGGTAATGCTTAATAAAAGAAATGAGGGCTTGGAATTAAACTCATGTATTGGAATCTTATTTATGTATTTACTTATGATCTAGTTAGATTTAGGGCTAATTTAAATATTCATAGCAAATCTTTATTGGTACTAAAGTCATTATTGTTCCAAGTTTCAAGGGATTTGTTTGTACTATAGTATAATGATGATGCCTAGTCATGTCCTCAAAATTTGGGAAGATTTTCTTATTTATTTGGTGTACAAATCTTGGAAATCGTAAAACATAATGTTAAAAAAGATTTTAGGGTACAAGTGTATATATATATATATAAATATATGATGGTACTTGTTTGAGGTCAATTTGTGAAAAAATGTGAGGGCTTGGGCTTAATTAAAATATCTATTTCGAGCGAAGAGTTAATAAATTAGTGTCTAGGAAAATAATTCAGTTTGTATTATCTTTAAAGGTAAATAACTGAATGAAGACTGTAAAATCCGGAAGTTAGGGTTTAGAGCAATGAATCTAAAATTTAAGAGTTAAATAATTAATATTAGAGTGTTATAATTGATTTCTAAGCTTCCAGGGTCGATTAGGGTTTGTATGGTTTTGTCCGTGATGCGTTTTCGACTCTAGGGTTTAATTTGCGAGCAATCAACGAATTAAGGGCTTGGTGTTGAATACATGTAATTTATGTAGAATTAAATTAGGTTAGGGAACCTAATCCGGCTAGGAAAATTTCTGTTTTGAAAAAAAGAAAATAAAATTGCTAACCGACAAGATTCGAAATAATTCAAGTAATCGAGGGCTTTAAGAAAATAATTCATCATTAGGGTCTTAAAAGTAAATGCATACTTCGGGGGCTTCACACATTCTATTAGATTAGGGTTTTATATATTTGTTCATCGATTGATTGATTGTGAGACAAGGTTTTCTTATCAATTATCAGTGTTGTGCATTGCAGAGCATGGTTTATACATTATTCTCTGGGCACCGTTATTGAAATAAAATCAGTCTAAAAAGGACCATTGTTATTATACATCCACAAATCTCATCCACTAATAGAACTCAAGAGACCAGTGCCTAAGCTGCTTACTGCATTCATCCACTAACAATTCCTCAAAAAATTTATCCATTAGGCACAAATACCATCACCAAATCAACACCATGCCTTTTCACACAACTCAACTAACATTTTTGCTACACTTCTAAATATGCACTTGGAGTCAAATATTGTGAAAACCGAGTTGTCAAGTACAAATGTTACGATTCATTATCTCTAGAAGTAACCAACATATGAAAATTGGCCTCAAACATTATGTAACACCGTTACATAATGGTTTGATAGATAAAATAACTGCTGTAGGTTACATTTCGATGGGTGTTCTAATGTTGTGGTTATCTTTGTGATATCCATTAAGCAGTTTTTTTAAAAAAAAATTATTTCTTATTCCCGTAACAGTGTTAGTTGTTAAAGTGAGTTTAGAGAT
>CM069912.1:110570204-110775629 GCA_036172215.1 Camellia granthamiana
AATTTATTTGAAAGCGAAAAATAGAATCCAAAATTTATTTTGATGATTTATTTAATTATACTTTAATCAAAATTTATTTTGATGATTTATTTGAAAGAGAAAAATAGAATTAAAATTTATTTTGTCCCATTATTTCTTACCTAAACCTTTATCCTAAATGTTGTTAGAATGTATTTAATATTTGATTATATCAGGAGTTCAAACAGGCCAAAACAAATGTTCAAATAGCCTAGCACAGCAGCAGGCCAAAAGGTTCAAAAGGTTCAAGTGGAAGATATTCAAATTAGTAATGATGGAAGTACAACAGCTATAAACGGCTATAAAGTTTCAAAAGGTTCAAAAGGTTCAAGTGGAAGATATTCAAATTTGTAATGATAGAGTGAAAGATATTCAAATTGGTAATGATAGAAGTACAACGGCTATAAACGGCTATAATTTTCATTATATATACCAAAGCCTCTAATGTAAACAAGTTACAAAAACCTGAAAATATTCTTTGATCTATAATCACTCACATCTATTCCCAAAAATTATACACTGAGCCTTATAGCATTAAACTCATCTTTCTTGTGTGAGATTTACAGAAAAATCAAAGCTTCATTTTATATATCTATCTTTGAGAGATATTTATTGTAAGCTTTCTTTGAAAGCAAAAATACCATTTCATCTTGTAAAAGTGTTGCAAACACTATATTTTTGAAATCTTGAGAATGATTGTGAATCACCTAAGATTTGCAAGGGTTTGGGCTTGTGAAGTCTATGTAAAATCCGTGGAGAATTGCTCCATTTGTAAAGAGGTTGCTAGCACCCCTGTGAAACTAGAAGATAGTGGAAAATCTCAAGTGAAGCTTGAGGAGTGGATGTAGGCTTGGTTGAAACCGAACTACTATAAATCTGTTTGTTTCCTCTTCCCTAATCTCTTTACTTTCCTACTACTGCTATAGCTATCCAATATTCATGTGTTAAATCATTTAATTTACCCTGTATGTTAGTTATACTTCATTGTTATTTTGCTTGATCATTTACTGCTAAGTTCATCATTGTGCTTATTAATATTTTGTTGTACTAGTCGTTAATTTTATTGGGGTATTATTAATTTTAATTATAGAAACATAATTCACCCCCCTCTTAGGTTGCTTTTTGGGTAACAGATATGAAAGATATAGGGGTCGCAAATGTAATATTAGGAATGAAAATTACTAAAACATCTTATGGATATGCATTATCTCAATCACATTATATTGAGAAAATTCTTGGTAAATTTATCAAAGATGATATGAATGTAGCTAGAACACCTATAGATATCAGTCTTTATTTATCGAAAAATAAAGGTGATGCGGTGCCTCAATTAAAATACTCCCAAATCATTGGAAGCCTAATGTACCTAATGAATTGTACTCGTCCTAATATAGCTTATACTGTCAATAAATTGAGTAGGTACACTATTAACCCTGGAGAAGATTATTGGAAAGCAATCATTCGGGTTCTTAGATATCTAAGGTTTACCCGTGATCATGGTTTGAACTTTACTTGATATCCTGCAGTACTGGAAGGTTATTGTGATGCCAATTGGATATCGGATACTAAAGATTCAAATCCATTAGTGGATATGTCTTTACTTTGGGAGGTGTTGTTGTTTCTTAGAAATCTACGAATCAAACATGCATCACACAATCCACAATGAAATCTGAGTTCATTGCTTTAGACAAAGCAAGAGAATAAGTAGAATGGCTTTACCACTTCCTAGAAGATATTCCGATGTGGCCAAAACATGTGCCAACTATTTGTATTCATTGTGATAGTCAATCTACAATAGGCAGGGCATAAAATCATATGTATAATGGTAAGTCACGACATATTCGTCATCGACATAATACCATAAGGCAATTACTGTTAAATGGAATAATCTCAATAGATTATATAAAATCTAAAGAGAATATTACGGATCCGTTAACAAAAGGTTTGACAAAAGAGCAAGGGTATAGTTCATCAAACGAGATAGGATTAAAGCCTATTACATAAGAGTCATCATAATGGTAACCCTACTTAAATTACTGGAGATCCCAAGAACTAAGTTTAAAGGGACAACTAAGTTATGTGTGACTCACCAGAAATCACCAAGGGATTTAAAAATTCCCTACCCATTCCTATGGTGAGAGTGATATCTGCAACATGTGTTGTATATAGGGGTTTAAGGATAAAATTTGCTTTTAATGATTATTTATATCTTGATTTAGGCATAAAAATCAAGACGAGCATAAGGAGATACTCACAATAAGAATCACATATATGAGTGTCGAACTGGGGCCGGTTCTATGAGAATGAAGAGGCTAAATTCTCTAGAAAGCACTCATGAACAATCAGGAGCGTTCAAGGCCAAAATGAACACCATCGTGAGAACCACGATGTGTCAGAGGATATTTTGTGTGAAATCTATTGTCTTGGCTTACACAAACAGCTGATCAATTCAAGGCATCACGACCATTAGTTAGCTAGAAAGTCCGATGGGTTATCACTAGGAAAGGTTCAAGGCCGAAAGCTACCTATCCTGATGCAAGATATTTTCGATCTATAATCTTTCGACAAATTCTGCATATTGTTGTATTTCTGTTGTCTTCAAATTCCATTCATATGGGGGATTGTTAGAAATGGTTTTGGAAAATAAGATTTTTCCTCAACTTTGGTCTAATTTTTAGGTGTGACCCATGTGCCAAATTTGGCAGGTCTAAGTAGGAACGTGTTCTATGCGACGTTGTGATTCACGTGGTATATTTGGTTGCTCAAAACCATTATCGGGTGAATGGGAAATTGAAGCCAAAGAGAGCTCCATGGAAATAGTGTTCTGGTGAAATTTCCTAAAGGTTTGGTTTAAGACTTGTCCCATATTGATTTGGTAGGCAAATTTTGAATGGGTTTATAAGGCTTAAGTTTGGAATTTGGGATAGCCCCAAGGGGCACCCAAGTTTTGTAAATGAGAAGGTTATGGGCAAAGTAGGTTAGACTCATTGGACACAAAATAAACACACATGTGTGCCGCCGCCCATTTGGTCGAGCGGGCTAGGCTTGGGTGCGGATGTGTGGTGTGAGGTTAGGTTGGGTTTGTCCGGCCCAATACGTATCTTTTTGTGCAAAAAACATTTGAATTTAATTTTATTTTTTGGTAAAATAAAATCTGTCTAGAATTCGAAATTAATTCTGAAATCTGTCCAGTTTTTCCTCCACCCAAACAGGTCTATATCTGGCCAATATAAACCGGACAGATTCAAATCTGTTTAAATAAGAAAACCCAAACAGTTCCGTATCTGTTGAAACAATGCCTTACATGTTCAAATTCAAACCATACCAGTTGGATTCAAATCTGTACAGCCACCTTTACATCTATAAATAGGCAGTCGCTCACTTGGTTTTTTCACTTAATTTTCATCCTAAATTCTGTCTGCTCTCTCTGCATTTTGCTGCATTGTGTGAAAGTGTATAAACACAAAGTGTGTTCGTTGTGTAAACAGTTTGTAGTGCTACTACTGTTTGTTGTTGATCATTTTATCTTGGGAGATAGACGTCCATAATCTGAAAGTAACGTGGAGAGCACGAATCTATCTTAAGGACACAGTGTTAAACACTGGATTTGATTAGAATTTTGTTCAATAAATCAATTTGGTAAGTAATTAATTTACTTTCTGTTTTATTATTTTTTATATTACAGATTTTGATTTTGTTTTTCTAACAAAAGAAAAATCTGTTTTTATTTGTTTATTTTATATTCTTGTTTGATTTTTGTAATCGAACAATCTCTCATTTTTTTTATTTCTTCTGTTTGTTGTTAAATACACAAACATAATTTATTCGTAATATAGTAAAGATTGTCCAATAGATTATTAGAATGGTCCAATTTGTTTATTTTATTTTAAACTTTCTATTGTTTCCATGCTATTCCTTTAGCAGCAATGCCAATTGTAATGCCAATGATATACATTTTAGAGAAAATGCTATTCAGTGTGGATTTAAAAATAAACTATTCATCAGTGATACACTTTATAAACATTAATAATTAATTTTTTAATTTTTTTATAAATTTATAAATATATTTTTTAAAACTTATTGAATTGTAATTTTCCTTACTTTTTTTTTCTATGTCCTCATTAATTTATCTTATCATCACTTTTCCCTTTATAATTCAGAGGAAAATGATCATTGCTACTTTTGCAATAACAGTCATGTGAAAAATTTATACCACAGTCCTAATGGCCACACATTTCCATGCTTGATGATAAATATACTCATTTTAAATAGACGAACATGAAATTGAATAATTAAGTCACAATAATAATAATAATAATAATAATAATAATAATAATAATAATAATAATAATAAAACACTGATGGCTTGGATATTGCTTCAATGAGTTTGTGACCAACATCATGCATCCAGTCTTTTGACTTTAGACATTCTCTAATGGACCACCAATCCATTGGCTAATACAATTTGTTCATACATTCTCTAATAAACTACTAATCAATTGGCTGGTACAATTTGGGTGACTCTGTAGGAACAATCCATCGTCATACTTGTGCAATCTGGTTGGATGTGAATCAATTGTGCAATCTATTTAAAGTGGATCTTTTAAGCATTAAACATGTATTACAATTTCACGTTGGATTGCACAATACAAATTTGCTCCTCATTGATTGCATAATTGATTGTGAAATTGTAACATGTCTAGTGCCTAAGATCCACTATGAATCAATTGTAAACAATATCCAAGCAAATTGTACAATCAATTTGGACAAAACATCAACAAGAACTTATTTCTTCTTCATTGAAGGAGCTAGACGGATCCTAGATGCATCAAAGGCTTACTTTATCAATTGATAACAATGAGAAAGATTTATATGGCACTTAGAAAGGAAGTAGGACAGGGAGGACTTGGAATGTCTACAGTCCCTTCTAGCATTAATAAAACTTTCTTCATTGAAGGACGGAGCGATGGCTCATCTTGAATGCACCAAAGGCCTACTTTAACCATTCTTTCAAGTTTTCTCATGTCCACATCTTCATTACCCACCAGCTTACCAAGTTCCTTTGTCTGAAAGCAAACATAAACCCATGCTTCAAGGACAGCTTCTTCCTCGCTAAAGCTCAACTCCAAACACTTTCGACAACATATGATCTCCAACAGCATAACTCCGAAACTGTAAACATCTACTTTGACTGTTACTGGCAATTTTCGGTGCCACTCAGGCGCAACATAACCCCTTGTTCCTCTAATCACTGTGAAAGTTTTTGTTTGGTTCGGCATCAAAAGCTTTGCCAAGCCAAAGTCACAGATTTTGGCGCACCCATGCCCATCAATCAGTATATTTTGTGGCTTTATATCACAGTGGATGATCTGTGGCTCGCACTCTTCATGCAAGTAGAGTATGCCTCTGGCAATGTCGAGAGCAATTCCAATCCTTTCATCCCAATCTGGTTGATTTTCATTTTCGGTTGTGAAAAGGAAATCTGCAAGGGATCCATTACTCATGTACTCATATACCAGAAGCCTGTTAGGTCCTTCGAGGCAATAACCAATCAGTCGAACTAGGTTCCGATGATGGGTTCTCCCAATTACTCTTATCTCTGTTTGAAATTCTTGTTCACCCTCTGTCAACACTTTCTCTAACCTCTTCACAGCTACATCCTTTTTGTTGTCCGATATGAATCCTTTAAAAACAGTCCCGAACGCTCCTCTACCCAATTCCTGGTTGAACCCATTTGTAACTTGTTCTAATTCTGCAAAAGTAAAAGTTCTTAGAGCAGCTTCCTCACCCAACTCAGCATTCCTTTTTGCAGAAATCATTTTATATGCCCAAGCATGGTTTCTGTACATAAGTACACCTGAAATCGCCAACATCATCAAAGAAAAAACAAGTAGTGAAACACCAATGATTAGGATGTCCAGTCTCAACTGTTTCTTTGGTTTCTTGGGTGGATTGTCACTATGAGTCGAAACACCTTCTGTGTTTGGTGAAAAAGATTCACCCACCGTGATTAAGGCAACGTTTGAATCACTTAGCAATCTTCTTCCGAATCTCAAAGGAAGCCTTTGCTTTTTGCACTGCTGGTCTTTGAATAGTGCAGCTTCACAGTTACAGTCTTGCAAACAGGCATCTTCACATTCTTTTCTGGAACTCAATTGTAACACCGAATACGAATCATCTTCCCATATAGTGTTTTCTAGTGGGCTCATCTTGTAATATTTGGTATTGCCGTCCCCATTTTTGATTTTGCAGCTTTCTGCAATGAAATTTCTCACGCACCCAGAAGCCCAACTACTCGGATCAACGGGAACAAATCCCGGAAGACATCTACACTCGGCCTCTGTATCATTTGAGATACAGAACCCATTAAGCCCGCATAGACCTTTAGGATCACACTTATCGAAAGAAGAGTTCCACCAAATCGACCACTTTTCTTTCCGATCCAAGGTACGTCGCAATGAATACACTCTGAAGATTCCGTCCACATCGATTGTCATCCTGTAAATCCTTTCTTCCTTTGTAGGTTCTGCATCAGATAAATTTTTTATATTGGTGGTGCCAGTCGGATCGAGCATGTAGAGATGGCCGTCACCGTCGAGATGCAACGAGCAATTATCGCCACGCCCATTCGTGCCAGATGCCCAATAAGCATATGGGGCAGTATAAGATGGCGCAGAAACCGGGTATTGGACGAGGTGCCCGTCGTGTTGCATCAAGAGACTAAAAATCCCCGTCGAGTAGTTAGTTTCTGAAGCCCTAGAAAACAACTCGTGCCCGGCTAACAGAATCTGGCCGGGCAAAATGGTGTCCGTTGGGTGATCAAAACTTTGCCAAATTATGTTGTGAACATCATTATAGAGCACGAAGTTGCCCGAATCGAGCATGGATGCATAAGAAGCAGGTTGGGTAAGGTCAGCGATGTCGGTGTCCTGGCTTTGAGGTTGTTGTAGGACGAGCCTTCCATCACTAGTTAAGACTAAGTTTGCATTGCTTGGGACTGAGGCGTTGTCTCGGTTGGCTGTCCAGACTACAGTATTCTCTAGAATTCCAGCAAGATAGACACCGACAGCATAGCCATTGCCTTCCGGGTAGAATCCGAAGGCATACAGACCAGAAACTGACAACCATGAGGAGTTGGTGGTGGGGGTTAGAGTGGAACCCAGGGTTATATTTGATTGTCTTCGTTGTTGAGCTTGTACTGTATTTGTATGCAAATGCAATGATGCAGAGAGAATTACGAGGAAGAAGATAAAGGTAGTAGCAATAGCCATGGAAGTGAATAAAGCTTTTGCTGCTGAACCTTTTTGTTTGATTTCTTAGAAGAAATGCAATGCACAAGTTCTTGTATTTAAAATCCCAGTGTGTACTCTTATCACCAAGGATCCTCTAGAGTCCTCTAGAGTGTTTTTTTCTTAAAGTTTCTTAAAGTGGTGTATTGTGTAGTTGAAATTTAATGCTAAAAAATTGACGTGACTTGTCATTAAATCTCAACCACACAATGCACCACTCTAAGAAACTCTAGGAAAAAAAAACTCTAGAGGATCGTTGCTCTACTCTTATGTAATAAAAAATGAAAATATTTCAGGCACGACTAAGTCAATGTTCAGGATTTGAACGGGTCCCTTACGTGTGAAAAAATTATTTGGTGTTCTTGGGATGTTTAGGTGGCGGCGCTCTTTAGTAATCATAATTCATTATATCCTCTCTTATTCCTTAATCACTCAATACAAAATGGTAAGACTCATCTCCTTCTCCAATCACAACACTTTACCAACAAACAACTTCTCGTTTGTTTGAGTTTGTAAAGTCTATTACGAGTCTTATTTCAACAATTTAAATCATTCATTTTATAAGTTTTTTCGTGTATACCATTCATAAAAATTAAAAAAAAAATTAAGTCAATCCGATTATTATAACTTTTTATTTTATCATATTTGTTTTTTAAAAAAAAAATGAATGACGAGTGTATTTTTTAAATAAGCTATCCATTTGTTTTGAAGAAAAAATCGATAAAATGAAAATATTACGATTATCTGATCGATTTAATTTTATTCATTGATATTATATATGGAAGACCTTACAAAATGAAATGTTCGAAGTATTGAAATAAGACTTATGGTAGACCCATGCTTTATGTCTAATTATTACAAATAAACTTGATATAGAAAATATAACTATAAAAAAAATAAGAGTTCATTACATTTTTCACCTTTATATTTCGACTCAAATTTTATTTTAATTTTTATAGTTTCAAATTGAATAGTTCATTCCTTACACTTTAAGTGTAATTTTAATTTAGTATTTTCAACTAAATTGAAGGTTAAAATTGATAATTTTAAAATATTTGTTAATTTTCTAACATGAACACGTAGAAAAAAATTAACAACAAATTTAATATAATGACTAAATTGAAACTGGATGTAAAATATAAGGATTAAATTTTAAAAATTGAAAAAATACAGATTAAAATAAAATTTACATCAAATTACGAGAGTGAAAAGTGTAATTAACCCAACAAATAATAATATGAAGAATACTTTAAAATATGGGTAAATTACTAATACATTTTTTGAGATTTGTTTAAAATATGAATTGTTTTATGTGGTTCTGAAAATTACATCTTACCTGGTAAAATTTCTAATTTCATAATAAATAGTTTATTTTATCATTAAATTATCAAGTCAATTAATATTTTTTCATGATATTATAAATATATTTTAATTAATAATTAAAATAATTTTATTGTTATATAAGAGAGTAGTTGAAATTTTTATATTTTAATTAATTTTATTAAATAAAAAATTTATAAAAGAAATATATAATTTTTTAAATTATTAAGAATTATTTGTGTTTTAAATATATTTTAGAGATGTATCTAAAAATATTTACAAGTGATCACACCAGAACTCACCTCAACCCGCATATTACGCACAGAAGATTCTCATAGAAATGTACGCTAACCCTTGTAAAGAAGTGCCTCGTCCACCAACGACTTGACTGAATTGTTTGGCATCTACTGTATAAGTCAAAAAGTTACTCCAAAATCCAAAAAGATATTATTATTCATAAAAAAAAAATTTAAAAATCAATTTTTTTCAACAAAAATACACACGGAATTGATGACCCGTGCAGCTGCTGTGTGGCAGTGGGGAAAACAAGAAATGATTGGGTGTGCTTTTTACACACACCGTTGTTCGTTCCATGGGGGCTATCACGGGTCCCGTTTTGACAATCTGAATCGTTGAATGTGTAGAAATCGTCGAGTACTATATGTCTGCAAAAAATCACATTGATCGGATATCGATAACTATATGATCAAGCCAGTTATGTACAACTAATGGATGGTGTTATAATATATGATTGAAAAATAAATAAATCTGATCAGATGGCTATCGATATCCGATTAACGTGATTTTTTTCAGGTACATAGTGTTCGACGCGTTACACACATTGAACGGTTCAGATTATTAAAATGGGACTCGTGATGACCCCCACGGGCCAAACAAAACCGTCTAGTACAATGCCCAAAAATTAGCCAATAATTTCCTACTCCAATTCACACACGCAGGTTGTACGGCTGGGCCCACTTCTCTCTAATCTTCTCTTACACACTTTTTTTATACAATTTTTTAATACACATTTTTCCATAAAAAGTCAAAAAGTTAACCCAAACCTCCATATTTTTTTTTCAACTTTTTTAGTCCAAAAAGACAAAAAGTACACTTTTTTATGACACCCCAAACCAGCCCTAGGGGAAATAATTTAACAGTGATTGTCAAGGAAAAAAAAATGCAAACGATAATGATTTTAAATAGGGGAAGTTATTGGGTGGTTTTGGGTATTGTTTGGTGGTGCCTCAATAATATTATGATTAATGAAAAGAAGAGTCTCATGATTTTATATTAAGGGATTGTTTGGGAAGATCTAAATAAGTGTACTTTTTGACTTTTTATTAAATATGAATTGGGTATGGGTTGGATTTGAAATGATGTAATAAAAAGATAATGTGACTTAAACAAGATGATGTGACTTAATTAGGATAATGACTTTTTGATTTTTTTAAGTTACGACAAACAAAGTCTAATAATTGAAAAATAAGAGAGAGTATGATGCATTGTGATTATTGAGGACTATCGCCGCGTGCTATCTCATGAGTACCAAATAATTTTTTTATAAATAGATGTTATTACCTAACATTGATGTCAAGAAAAAAATACAAATTCATTAGAAAAATTATAAATTTAATTATTAATATTTATGAAATTTCTTATTAATTTGTAATTATTTTTTCTACATCCTACTAATGTGATATTTTTCCCTATAAATATTACTATAATAATTATAATTATAAATTTTTATTAATATTTAATAATTTTTAAAAATTACTACCGAATAGTAAATTTTCAAAAAAATTATATCTATCATTGGTTAATGATTATCTTTTGAAGTATTATATGATATTATTTATGTTATACTTTTAACTAATAAAAAATTGTAATATAAATTAGGTGGTTTAACGTTGATAGTTGATGCAACGGTTAAAACTTTCCTAAGTCTCTAATTTGATTTTCCTCTGGGCTATTCACTTGTGCATTAATACAAAAGGTTGATAGGATAAGTCTTCTAAGATTGGGCGAACTATATCCATTATTTGAAATGTGAGTTCGAATCTTTATGTGCTAGTCTGTGACTTACAACAACATATTTGACAAACTTTATTATATAGCATTATCTTAGATGACATCTAAAACTGTAACTCTTTTAAGTTCAAGTTGTAGAGGTCTTTTTGTCAAAATTATAAAATATTAAATTATTAATAAAATTAAATTATAACCAAAAGAATCACCGTTAATTTATCAGCTCGAATTCTTGATTTTCACCTCAGCTCGAATTCTTGATTTTCACCTCACCGCACTCTATAACCACACAATCATTATATCAAAACCCTAGGTCTGAAGTTGTAAGCATTTTTTATACTACGTGGATAATATTGTTTGACTTGTAAAGTTTTTAACCACCTAGGAGGAATGAGGAAAATTCTACTAGTCCCTGAAAGAAAAAAAGGGCCACTTAGTATTGTTTGACTTGTAAAGTTTTTAACCACCAAGGAGGAATGAGGAAAATTCTAGTCCCTGAAAGAAAAAAAAGTGTCATTTTTTAACTTGAAATACCATGCAGTATTATTTACTTGATATTTACAGCTAAATGAAAATTGCAACACATATTAAAGCCTTGTTTGACATCTAACTTAAAAAACATTTTTTTAAAAAAATTCTTTTGGTTTACAGAATTTTTTTTTACTTTGTATAATTTTTTTTAAAATTTTTTTTCTAATCCATCTAGTGTACATGGAGAAGAATTTAAAAATAAAAATAAAAATTTAAAATAAAAAAATTTCATTAAAGACAATAGAAATTTAAGGAGAAAAAAAGAAAAGAAAAAAAGAAGAAGAAGAAGTCAAAAAAGTTAATTATTTTTTATCTTTTCTTAGTGATTTTTTCTTTTTAATTTTTAATTTTTTTGATTCATCTAGTAGAGTCGAACTTAAAAGTTTAAATTATATTTAAAAATTAAAATATATATATATATATAAAGAAAGAATAAAAATCAATAAAATTAGTAAAAACACTAATCCTAACTATATCACAATTAACTAATAAAATGAGTTAACATTATTTCACTCTTAAAATTACTCTATTATGATATTAATGAAAAATATTATGTGGACAATATTATAGGATAATCAATCATCCAATAATCAACCAAGGAAGGAAGAAAATTTTGCCTCCAAAAAGGAAAGTGGCCCATACAGCAATAACGACTAGACTAAGTCTTCGTTTGACATTAAATTTTTTAGTTAGATTTTTTGTGTTGAGATTTTTTTAGTCTTATTTGGTTTGAATTTTTTATTTTTTTATTTTTATTTTTATGAAAGAAAAAATATAATGATTATAATTTAGATATGACATTTTATTTTATTAACTTATATAATTTATTTTGTCTTTTTATATTTTTTCAGCTAAAAATCTAAAACTAAGACAAAGCTTGAACAGTTATGTCTAATGTACGCTCATGTTTTCCCCTACCATTCTAACGTTCACATTTCAGTCTTCAAAGACTTGCACAAGAGATCAAGAAAGAGTAATTATCGGGTGCTGCTAGCGTATGGCCACGTCGCAGTACAAAGTTAAAGTTTGTAATTTTATATTAAGTGATTGAGGAATATAATGAGACATAATATATGATGGCTAGTGTTTCATAAATATTGAATAATTTTTTAAGAAAAAGATAGACAAATATTGGTCACACCACATACTTATATTTAATAATGAGTAATACTACGGATACCAAAATTTTTACTAAATATTTTATCAAATATCTCACATGAGGTGAGTTCCACATAAATGTGGGATCCATATCCATATAAGATATTTGATAAAATATTTGGTAAAAATTTTAAAACCTCTAGCATTTTCCTTTCATAATAGGACAAGTTTCTCTTTAATTCACTTTATAGTCTGGTTGTTCCAACGAGAGGAATCTATTACGGATTTCACTGTAATGATTTAAATTATTTATTTTTTTGGTAATAAAATTTAAATCATTCATTAAAAAAATTAAATTGATTTAATAACCGAACCTTGTTAGTTTATAACATTTACTTATAACAAAAATAATGATTAATATTATTTAAAAATTAAACTATTCAATTTTCGAGAGACAAATATGATAATATAATTATGATTATTAAAACGATTTAACTTTTATATGAATAATTTATATGTTGTGATCTAAAAAAATATATATATATTATAGGTCCTAAATTTTTTATCAAATAAATGACTAAATGTCTAACATAAGTATAGACCTCACATTTTTGCTCTAAACAATGAGCTCTAAAACCAACTTTAATAAATTGGTAATAAAGAAAAAAAAAATAAAAAAAACCAAATCATCATATCAATAAATAGGAACCACTTACTAAAGTCTCTTAGAGCTCCTTGTTTAGAACTCTGAAATATTTTTCTTTATGAAATAGATTGAAGAGAGAAATTGGCCCATACAGCATTAACGGCTAGACTAGACTAAAAAGTTAAAAAATATTTGATGGCTCAAATTTATATGGATTGAATGATTTAAATGTGTTAAAACGATATCATTCTATATCTAAAATGATATTATTTTAAATATTTTAAACCATTTAAATCATAAATTTTCAAATCACCTAGCATTGTTAAAAAAGTTATGTCCGCCATCTAACTCCTCCTCAAAGAAAAGTGGCCCATACAGCATTAACGACTAGACTAAAAAGTCAGGTCATCAATGTATACTCATATATATATATATATATATTAATTAACAAAAAAAAAATATTGATGATAATTATGAAAGGTACGGATACCTGCATCAATAAAGGGGGTATGCTCATATTTTTCGTCTTCCATTACAACTGTTCACATTGTCTTCAAAGACTTGCACAAGAGGTCAAGAAGGACTGATTATTCGTTTTCTAGAATACAGTTACGTGACCTTATAGCCCTGTTTGGTAGAGTTGTGGGAAAGTGATTATACCTTATGCCTAAACAGCTTATAGGTTATAACTTTCAGCTTAAGCTGATTTCTAGCTTATTCTTCAAGCATCTCCTGCCCCACTCAAAGAATAAGTTGATTTCTGACTTCCACAAAGCTATAAGCTATAAGTTATAAGCTAAACCAAACACATCAAAATAGCTTAAATTAAGCTGAAAACTGAAATAAGCTGTAAATAATTTCTGCCAAACAGGCACTATAAAGGGGTGTTTGACAAGAAAGTTTTTAATTTTTTTAAATTAAAATTCATAAAATAATAAAATAAATTAAAATAGTTGATAAGATAAAATGTTATACTAAATTTATAATTGTTAATTTTTTTTTTTCACAAACATCACATCTAACTATAAACAAATTTAATCATTTTTCTAAACACAAAAATTTTAGTAATAGGACAAGTTTATGTTCAATTCACTTTACAGACTAGACTGCATTATTCGGACATGTGAAATTTATTATGGATTTTATTTTAATAATTTAAATTATTTATTTTTTAGGTAATAAAATTTAGATCATTCATAAAAAATTGTTAAATTGATTCAATAATCGAGCCATGTTAGTTTATAACATTTATTTGTAACAAAAATACCACTTAATATTATTTAAAAACTAAATCATTCAATGTTTGGAAGATAAATTTAATAAATTAATATAGCTATTAAAAAATTTAGAAATCCGCTAGATATTGATTTGTGATTTTGTATCAATTTAACGCAATAAAACAATCACAATCAAACAATTAAGACAAATTGACACAACAATTTTACGTGGAAAAACCACAATTGGACACCTCCAATTGTGATTAAAAACCATGGGCAAAAGTCACAAAATAATTCACTAAAAAGACATAAAGGAATTACACAGGTATACTCTCAATTACCTAGCGAATCCATGCCCAAATTGAACCAACCCCTATGTGTCTCTTCCAACCCCGTCTTCACCTCGGAATTGTCTTGATGATGAGCCACTCCGGAATCCACCAAAGCTTCAGGCTCAAATTCTTCAGAATCCACCGAAGAACAGCTCTCTCTTTTGTATAGAATGAACAAACGAACCTTTGATGTATTCTTCTTAACCCATGAGTTGAATACTCAATTAAACATCAAAGAAAACTAGCAAAATATCCCCAGATATAAATTTTAATATCCAAAAAGAAGATCTGGAGCAATAATCCTAAAATCTAACAGAAACACGTACTTATAGAAATCTGGGACTGCGAAGCTCGCTCAAGCGAGGAACCAAAAACGCGTGTTTTCCATAAGTGGCTTCAGTTGAGCCACGCAACCTGCGCTCGAGCACACATTCACCTCTCTCAGGTTTTTGCCAGATGCAGTCTTCGCTCGAGCAAGAACTCCTTCGCTCGAGTGAGCAAGGGCGGACAGGCAACTTCGAAAGCAATTTTGCAGTTTGCTTCGGGGGCGCTGCCCCTTAACCCCACCCGGGCGCTGCCCCAGACCCGCCAAGGGGTGCTGCCCCCTGGACCCCCGCGAGCTGACCGGGCAGCTCGATCCCCGTCATAATCAGCGAAGTGGTAATCTTGAAAGTATTAACATCACAAACTTCTCTACAAAGCATAATTCAAGTTGGATTCGCATCTAACAAACTCATAGCCTCACTGAAATAAAAGTGCGAAAACAAGTACAACTGAAATGAGTTTTGTTAAACGGAATTGCCAAGAATAAAAACCTAACAGTTATGATTATCAAGCGACTTAATTTTTATATGTATAACCTACTTGTTATAACCTAAAAAATGAATGATATCAATCCATTTGAGACCCATGAATAATAACTCTACTGATCCAAGCAACACCAAGGCCTCGTTTGGGAACAGGCTAATTTATTAACTTTTTAGCTATTTGGCTAAAATATGAGCTAAAAAAAATAGTATGTTTGAGATGCCTTTTTGACTTTTTATGAAAAAATGTACAAAAAGTAGAGAGAAAAGAGAATCTTTGACTTTTTAGTATGGATTGTTGACTTTTTAGTTTTTCTAGTGACTTTTTGACTTTTTGACTAAACGGAACGTTTCCCAAACGAGGCCTAAAGAGAGACACTGCTCCACAATATACTAGTTTTCAGGACTTGCACAAGAGGTCAAGAAGAAGATGGACACTACAATAAAGATGCTACCAAAAAAAAAAATTGGTAGAGTTTTTTTAATGTTGTGTTTGGTTACGAGATTTATGAAGGAATTTAAAAAAGAAAAAGGTAAAAGTAGATAAAATATAAATAAATATATATATATATATATTTATATTTTACCTAATTTCTCGTACTTTTTTTTTTTTCTTTTTAAATCTCTTTTATCTCTTTCCAACCCTTCTAACCAAACACACAACTTCTAACAAAATGCATCCGTTGAAAGTTGATTTAATTGAAACTGCTCAGGCACGCTTCTAAAATGATATCACCAGAAGTTAATGGCCTTGTTTGGTAAAGTTTTTTTTTTTGGGGGGGGGGAGGGGGGTTAAAATTAAAAAAATGCTAAAATAGTTAATAAGACAAAATGTCACATCAAATCTATAATTATTTCACTTTTTCTCTTACAAACATCATATCGAACTACGAAAAAATTCAATCATCTTTCTAAACAAAAATATTTTAATATATTAAAATAGTTAAAAACTAAAATAATCTACTAAAATAACCAACTTTCCAAATGAGACCAATGGATCACATAAATGATAAGTACTAAAATCACGGTTTTGCACGCAAATTTTATTACACTATGGCATTATTGATCCAAGTGTTTCTTATATGGAAAATTATTAGGCATTTCAAGAATATCACGTGTTCATATTCTTTCATTAATCATCACTTATCATGTTCTCACATATTCCTCGATCACCCAATACAAAATCATAATACCTCACATTTTCCACTAATTACAATATTATGGAGCACCACGTAATCGTGTTCCGAGACCACCCAATAATATAATGGGTGGTTTGTTAACATTTTTTTTCCTTCTTATTTTTTGTTTTTATTTATTTATTTATTAAAAACTGAAAACAAAAACTTATTTGATATATGTTTTTGCTTTCAAAAAAATAAAATTGATTTTAAAGTTTTTAAAATTTTTGAAAATATAAATAATGTTTTTTAACTTGTTTTAAAAACAAGTTTTGCTTTTTCCTCTTACCTACTACCTTCGGCCAGTACCCACCGTCACCACCAATGTAGCCACCAACTACCGAACACCACTTACCCCCGCCGTTGGTGGGTGGCGACCTCCGACCACTCTCCGGAGCGTGGGCGGTCACCATTGTGATATTTGGCCACCTTTAAACGTCCTTCTGGCCACCTCATGTCCTTCGACGACATTTGATACCACGAACACCGTCAAACACCTTTGACTACTTGATACTACTAGTTGCTACATCCGTCCACCCTCCATCTTCAGCCACCAAATTCAACAACTCATCAAATATATTTCTCAATTTTTATTTTTAGTTGTTTTAAAATATTTTTATATATCAAACAAGTTTGCTATTTTTTTGTAAATTGAAAATTGAAAGCTAAAAATGTTAACAAACGAGGCCTTAGAAAATTTTTTTTTTTAATCAAGTTTTTTAGTTGAGTTTTCATAACTTATTTTGAAATTATTTTTTGAAAAATTAAAAATTAATTTGACAAAAATAAATAACAAAAAATAAATTTTCGATTTTAAAAAATTATTTATTCTCCAAAAAAGTGAAAATCAAATGAAAATAATGTATTTTTTTTTCACCAAATTAGTTTTTAAAAATTTTAAGAAAACATATTCTTAAAAATTCAATCAAACATATTTGTATTTAAATTGGACTTTTTTTAAAAAAAAAAAAAAATCTAAAAACCCAAAAAAACAAAAATTTTCAGTAAGCGCTTTTACAATATACACTACAAGAAATGTCACTTTTAGCTACTAAATTATTGGTCGGCAAAAGGCATAAATTTGGTCGCTGAAACCATTTACCGACCAAATAATTTTGTCGCCAAGTTCGTCGCCCATACCCCGTCGGCGATAGTATTGGCGACTAAACTTAATTTAGTCGCCAAAAAGTATAACTTTTCCCTACTAAATTTCTTTTAGTAGCCAAATGGTATCTTTTCGCCACTAAAACCGTTAGTCACCGAAAGTGAACATTTAGCTACTAATCCTTTTTTTAGTCGGCAAAGGTGACCTTTCCCCTACTCCCCTACTAAAAATTTAGTCACTAAAAGTTCTACCTTAGGCATGGTATCTTTTCGCCACTAAAACCGTTAGTCACCGAAAGTGAACATTTAGCTACTAATCCTTTTTTTAGTCGGCAAAGGTGACCTTTCCCCTACTAAAAATTTAGTCACTAAAAGCTCTACCTTAGGCATGGTGACTTTTGCCGACTAAAAATGTTCGTAGCCAAAAACCTATTAAGATTCATTTCTAGACTTTTTGCCACCAAAACTTTTAGTCGCCAAATGATACCCTTTTTTCCGTGACTAAAAAATTTAGTGGCCAATAGTTTATTTCTCTCATTCTCAAATTTTTTAGCTACTACTTATTTGCGTGGCAAAAATGTTTTGGGTTATGTTTTTGCTACTAAATTATTAGTAGCCAAAACTTTTTATTACCTATTTGGCTACCAAAACATTTGGTGGCCCAAATAATTTTCTGTTTTTTTAAATAAAAAAAAAAATTGTAAACAACCCTATATTCATTTATATTACAACTTGTACCCTGTATAAACAATATAATCCATCAATACTAAAATATATTATCAACCATTAAAGCACTCAACAACGTGCACACATTTCAGTTCCAAGCATCCAAAAACGTCCAATTCTACATATAATACAAATTCCATACACTCCAAGTCTAATCCAACGTCAATAATTTAAATCCATACATAATACATGAATAACCAAATTAATTTGTTCGAACCACTATATATAACGGATAGAGGTATAAAAAACAATGCCCTCCCGTAATTGTCAAAAAATTATATATCCATGGATATATAGCTATAAAACCATCTGCAAAAAAAAAAAAAAAAAAAAAAAATTCATTAGTTTGGTGTCAAAAAATTATATAGCTATAAAATGTTAAGAAGGCTTATAAGAAGGCTTAAAAAATAGAGGCTTTGTGTTTCATATTCATTTGAATCCATGTTTCAATTTCAGTTTCTCATCCTGTAAACATCCTCAGACTCTATTCACGATGGAGTTCACTAGAATCAAACTTATCATCAGACTTCAACACAAATAAAATTTGTGAAACAATGAAGATATTTTGTAGATAGTTCAAACCGAGGAAGCACACCTACGACCTATTATTAATGGATTTAAAAAAAGGACAAAATAAAAAATTCATATTACTTTAATAATTAATTTTTAAAAAAAATTAATATTTTGAGATAATAATAAAAAAAAATGATATTAATATTTTTGGATGGTGGGTGTACAACCTCTTAATAAAAATAAAAATAAAAATAATTAATTTTCTTATTTTCATTCGGCTACCAAACAATTTAGTAGCCGAAAGTAGGTATACAGCGACTAAAAGAAATGTTGTCACCGAAACTTGACATTTGGCGACCAAAAAATTTGGTCGGGGAAAGATTAAAAATTAATTTTTTTTATTTTCATTCGGCTACCAAACAATTTAGTAGCCGAAAGTAGGTATACAGTGACTAAAAGAAATTTTGTCGCCGAAAACTTGACATTTGGCGACCAAAAGTTTGGTCGGGAAAGATTAAAATTAATTTTTTTATTTTCATTCGGCTTCCAAACAATTTAGTAGCCGAAAGTAGGTATTATAGCGACTAAAAGAAATTTTGTCGCCGAAACTTGACATTTGGCGACCAAAAGTTTGGTCGGGAAAGATTAAAAATTAATTTTTTTATTTTCATTCGGCTACCAAACAATTTTAGTAGCCGAAGAAGTTGGTCTACCAGCGACTGAAAGCAATTTTGTCGCCGAAACTTGACATTTGGTGACCAAAAGTTTGGTCGGGAAAGATTAAAAATTAATTTTTTTATTTTCATTCGGCTACCAAACAATTTAGTAGCTAAAGGTGCCTCTACGGCTACTAAATTTTTATTTAGTCGCCAATTGTGATATGTTTAGCTACTAAAAATTGTTTTAGTCGCCAATTGTAATATCTTTAGCTACTAAATTTTTTTTAGTAGCCAATAATCAACATTCCCCTACTAAAAAAAATTAGTAGCTAAAAAAGTTGACTTTTGCCGACTAATATTATTTTTTGGTAGCCAATTCCGTGACTTTTGGCAACTAAATTGGTTTTGGTAGCTAAAAGTGGTTGGCAAAAATGCTTTTTCTTGTAGTGATACATTGGCAAACACAATTCTATTTAGAAAGACTTTTTTTGAAGGGCTTTGGTTAAAGTCCATTGTTAAATTTTAATATTTTCAATTTATCCAAATTTATATAAGAAGAGACTTCAACCAATGGACCTTAAAGTCCAATTCTATTATCCAAAATTTTTTAAGTCGATGTATATTTGTAATTTATTCAAAATTATATAAGAGAAAGAGACAAAAATAAGTAAATAAATAAAATTTCAAGAGAGGGAATGAGGGAAACGGTACGCTTGGATACGCATTTTTTTTTAAGAAAAGTTTAATTATTTTATTTTATACATATGTATCAATCTTATATACATACTTGATTAGTTGGTTCTATCTATGTAAAAATACGTGATAAAAAAATACTTGATGGGGTGGTTCTGTCCATACAAAGAGGTTTCCAATAGTACTTGCCAAGTTGCCATAAAGCTTTAACAACACAACTATAAAAGTTAACCCAAATGGAAATTATAAAAAATACTTGTCGCTTTAATTTCACCTCCGAGTATCACCGCTTCATGATTAGAAGTTTTTCACCAAAATAATAGTCTCATTATTGAGAATTTTATACTACAAAGTTTGTTTATTTTGAAATTTAAATATGAAAAAAACATTGTTAAGTGTACACACTTCCACACTCTTTTTATTTTATTTTATTTTTTTTATTATTATGATTATATTTGCTTAACAAAATGAAGCCACAACTTATTGCCCAAGAAATAACCCACCAAAGTAGAATCCCAATTTTTACCTTTATTTATTTATTTATTTATGATTAAAATGAACAGAGTACATGACAGAAAAGAAAACAAACACAAGTATAACAGAGGGCCAAACAGATCAGGCCCTGTTACAAGAAGTCCCAATAATGTTTGCAACTAGGAGACTTGTAATCTCATTTAGGGGATCATCTAAAACATTTAGGTCTTGTTTGTTTCACTGGATAAAAAATGAAGAATATAATATGATATGGGATTTAGTCAGGATATATAATGAATAGGACATATATATTGGATAATATATCTTCCAATTCATGTTTGCTAACTTGATATATAAGACTGGATATATATTATCCATGTTTGTTTTACAAAATATATTGTGAGATATAAATAAGTAATTTCCAAGATTGCCCTCATAATATATTTTAAATACCCATATTAGAACTAATGCAAATAAATAAATTAAAAATTCATATTACTTTTTATAATTAAAGATTCATATTAAATTCAATAATTTTTTCAAACAAAAAAGAAATTATATTATATTAATGTTAACCTGATAATGATAAAAAAATATTATATTATATTAAATTCAAAAAATTATATTAAATTCAAAATTTATATTATATTATATTATATTAAACCCAAAATTTATATTATATTATATTAAATTAAATTCAATAATATTGTATTATATTAGATTAAATTCAAAATTTATATTAAATTATATTATATTATATTAAATTCAATAATATTATATTATATTAAACTCAAAATTTATATTAAATTATATTATATTATATTATATTATATTCAATAATATTAAATTAAATTCAAAAATTATATTATATTATATTAGATAGACTAGAGAGTAAATTGAACATTTTAAATCATATCCCAACCTAGGAGATATGATATAATGGAGGGATGGTGGTATTGTATATCCTCCAATTTTGGAGGAATAATCCCATAGTATATTATATTATCTTCAAAAAAAAATTATAAATATGGGATATGTGGACTCCACAACATATAATATCAAATCCTATCCTTTATCTCCTAGAATCAGACAGGACCTTAGGTTCTTAACATGGTTGACTCCCATGTTAGTAAGGCCATTGGCACATTTGGTTGTTTCCCTGAGAATGTGAGTAATAGAGCAATTGCATCTCTTCATAAGGCACTTGATATCTTCTAGCATAGCTGTGTATGGGAATTGGCAAGGTGTGCTGTCGTCAGTGGTGGAGCCAGGATTTTGATTTAGGAGGGACAACATTGAGTTAAGATCATAGTGATCTACCACAATATAAATAATTTTTATTCTTAATTGAGGATAAAACAACTAAAAATGAACATAGTTTCATATTTAAAATTTTAAAGTTATGCTCAAGTTAGTTTTTTTGCTTTATGTTTTTTATTTTTGATTGTTTATTTATTATTAATATGATTTGCTGTTTTAGTTTTGTGAACATGATAATCATTATAATTTAAAATGCGATCACATGCTATCATTAAAAATGAGAATGACAAAATTACAACAAAATACACCCAAAGAAAAAAGAGAGTGGAAGAGAAAGATATGAGAGAAAAGAGAGAAATAATATAGAATTAAAAAGAAAATATTTTGGCAAAATTAAATATTTAGAGTGACAAATTACAAGAATTTGTATTTTATTTTTAATTAATGAATCATGTTATAATGAAACCAATGAATTATAATCATAATGAAAATCAATACACCATAAAACTAATATAAATAAATATTTTCAAAAACAAAAGAGAAAAATCATAAATAAATAATAAGGAAAATACAATCAATAACCAGATTGAGATATTTGAACCTCTAATCTTATAATGAAAAATTCAAGAATTTTGACTAATAGATTAACCATGTTGGTTTTGCAAAGATTTTGTCAAAAATAAAAAATAAAAAAACAGAAAAAGAAAATGAGATATAAAAAATTATGACATATTTTGAATTTTAAAAATTAATTATTTTTCAAATAAGGATAAAAGTACAATTTCTAAAAATTGAGGGGAGACACGTGACCTTCCTAGTCCTAACGTGTCTCTGCCTCTGGCTATCGTTGATGTACAACACCACTTGCTTCGAATCTGTCTCAATGGAGATGTCCTTCCAACTTTTCTCCAAATTGATAGTACGGCCTCTTTACACTCTCCGAAGCTCAGCTTCTTCAGTTGTGGCTGACCCTAGTTTCCGATAATAGCCTAGAATCCAGGATTCTCTTTCATCTCTGAAAAGATCACCATATCTCGTAGGGCTAGGATTGCCTCTAGAGCATCCGTTTGTATTGAGCTTTATTTTACCTGCACAAAGAGGGCACTAATTAGTTAAAGGACTTAACACACTACCTGTGAATTGGTCAAATTGGAAAGCTTAATGAATTTCAGTTGCTTAGTGAAGGATCCTTCTAATTGTTTCTTGCACATGGCTCTCCTCTTGTCTAAAGACTATATTATTTCTGTCCTTCCATATTTTTCATAAAGTAACAACAAAAACAACATTCCAAAGGATGTTCGAGAATTGGTCAGAATCCCATTGAGTATGGCCTTTTTGAGGGATATCCCATGAACATTATGAATTAGATTTAATTCCATTTGCGTAAGGGGATCAGCCCACGCTTTTGCTCATTCCTTTGCCCACTTTGTGCAGGCCTATTTATAGAAGCAATTGTAAATGACCTCTATGTTTCTGGCCCACTCAGAGGATCATTTAAGGGGGCGTTACGGGCCGGTTCTTTGGACCAGACTTAATTCCCAAGAAGTCCTGACCCAAAATAATTTAGCCCATTTTCCATTCTTACCCCTTACTGTAGACACCTCACTTTTGACCGTCCTCAAGACTTTGATGTTCTTGCAGGTATATCTAGTGATGAGTTTGATTGCTCGTCGAGCGCTCGAAATACGCGACGGAACGCCATGGGTTTGAGCTTTCCAAACCCTGCATCAATTCTGTCTCATTTTTGGACCATGTTTAGGTCCCTTTAACATGATGTTTTTGATGCACTGTTGGCCATGTTTGGGCACTGTCGGCCATGGATTTTGTCTTGCCGGCCATTGATGTGCCCTGCCGGCCATCGATGAGCCCCTGTCGGCCATCACTGATGGCCGGCTGGCCACCAGTGTATCAGTAGATATTTTCTGATATTTTGTGCCAGCTGTTTGCATAGATTGAGCCATCTTCTTGCACGTGTATGGCTGGATCTCTTTGAGGGGATTTTGCATCTTCTATATATAGAAGCCCCCTCTTGCATGTGTGGGGGTTAGAAATTTTTTAAGACAAAAAATTTCTCTCTCTCTCTCTAGAATTCTCTCTCTAAATATTTTGTGCCTTATAGCTTAAATTCGCTACACTCTTACATATAAGCCCTTGATCAAACTTGATCACCATTGAGTTGAGGTTGCTTGAGGTCCTATTTGAGCTCTAGAAGAGGATTTTGGCTTGGTTTGGCTTGATTTTGGTGCCTAAATTGTATCTTGTCTTCAAGAGGTAGAGCACTTGTGTTTTAAGCTTATTTTAAATACTTGTTTTGCCATCTTTGCATACTGTTTTGAGGCTGGTTTTGACCTCTGAAAATCTCTATTTTTATGGTCTAAAATGGTGGTTTGAGGTTTGTTTGGAGTTAGGGGTAGTCTACCATTCTTATTGCTTGATTATTAAGTTGTTGTATCAACTTTCAAAGCTTTCTAAAACAACTTTTTTGGCTCTTTTAACCATTGAATTCCAAGGGATTTTTAGTGGTAACAACTATGTTTTGAGGTCCAAAATGGGAGGGGGTAGCCTCCCCTCCTTGTGTCTTGTTTGTAAGCCTAGATAGCTTAACACGTGAGCATGATTTTCTAGCATTTTGTACCTTAATCTCAGCATGTTTTTGCTACTTTTTTGGCTAGTTTTAGCTCTGTTTTGAGCTGGTTTGGTTGCTTGAGGCTTGCTTTGTATGCTTGTAGTACAATTGTGCTTAATAGTTTAGTTTGTGCTATGTGTTGGCCTCCTATTCTAGCTATTTTTAGCTTACTTCAAGCATGTTTTAGGACTCCTCTTAGGTTGTTTTAGGACTGTTTTGGAGTGTTTGTACCTTTGGAGCTTTGTATTGCATGCTTATATTGTAGTGATCTTCACTAGTTTGGTGTTTTTGGCTTTTAAACATGATTTGCATGAGTTGCTTGCATGTTGCAATGTCATTTTGCATATAATTTCAGCACATACAATCTCTGCAACCTCCGTCATTTCATCACTTTTTTCATTTGCTTTGAGGGTTGGTTAGTCTTAGGGTTGTGTTTAAGCTTGAGATTGAGACTTGTGCTTAATGGTTTTAATCCTCTTTTGAGGGTTTCTACTAACCAACGGCATGATCTCTCTCATGTCTTAAATCATCCCTTGGTTGACACCTCTCTCATTAGAGGACACTCACCTTGGACTAAATCAACTAAAGAATGAGTTGGTAATTAAAATGAGTAAACAAAAGTGATAAGTAAAACTTGAGCAAGTTAAGCATGTTGTGTTGCATTGCATGTGTTCAATCGGACGTTATATTGAACATAAGGAAGATTGGAACATTTCATACTCAAAGTGATGAAATGAGCCAATCTCCTTAGTCTCCATTGCCTTTAATCACACATGATAAGGTGATGGCCTCGAGGCTTGTTTTGTGCATTTATTGAAATTGTACTCCTTGGATCTTTGGCCATCATGCATTGAAAATGCTTGATTAGTGGTTTTGGATCCAAGAGCGCCACTCCTTTGATGTTTTGAGATGATAAGGAGGGGGTACAGTACAAACATACCCTTGGAAAACCCTCAATTTTCTTCTGTTTGTGCTCTGTTGCAGTGTGGTGATTCAGAACACAAGTGGTCGGCAGTGGCTCATTGGTGGCCGGCAATGGTTCACTCTTGGCTGGCAAGGCACATTTTTGGCCGGCAGGGGGCCGGCAGCAATCAACCATGGCCGACATGCCACTGGTGTAATCCTCAGCATTGAATTGGTAAGGTGGAGCAGAAAGATTCTGAAGTGTGCTCAACCCTGCAAACAGAGCCTCTTAAGAGCAAACCGGAGGGCTTTTCGAGGCAAAAATCGAGTGCATGCTGTAGGAGCCGAGTAATTTTGGATCAACAGGAGTGGACCAGTCTGGTCCAAAACATAACCTCTATTCGGCATTGACCCTATTCAATTGAAGGGCCGAATAAAGTAGCCGGCATTCCTTCCAGTGAAACGAGGGCCGAGTAGAAGTACGTGTAAAGGACTAGGGTTGGGCCAGGCCCCAAGGTCCAAAGAGAATACTATAAATACAAGATCTTCAGTTCTAGAAAGGTATGTGAGAACTATTGTGTTTAACTTAGAATACAAGTAATCTTGAGTGCTTAGACTAACTTGCCCATCGGAGTGCTAATTCCGGCACCCTCGACCGGAGTGTTTATTCCTTTTCAGGTGACTAGAAAAGGATTACTAGCGTCCCCCCGGGATCAGAAGAGTATTTCCAAACCACTTCTCCACAATTGGCGCCGTCTGAGAATACTCAAACACATCCATGGCGGGCATAACGGAAGACCCTCCGATAGTCACTGATGAAACCACACAGAGAGACGACCTCACTCCAACAAACATGCTTGGACCAGAGACTATCCCTGCAAGACGCGCTTTGAACTTCGCCTTACCCTTGACTCCAAAGCATGAGGCAATGCAGGTGATCATGGAACAAGCAAAGCAAAACGAACAGAGGTTGGAGAATATGATTGCAGAGAACGAACGTCTCCGTCAAGATCTGGCCTTGGAAGTGGCAAAGTCCAAACAAGCTGTACGCTAAGATCCGGAACGACCTGTGAGAGCAGATGGTCGATGATCTCGAGTCCGACAACAAGACACTGATAGCGACTCCGACTCATTATCCCCGGAGCCCAAGAAGAAGGGACGATCTGAAACTTCCAGTTCTTCTAAAGAGAGTCCCCGTATAAGGCATAAGCGAAGGAAAGACAGTTCGGATGAAGATCAACACGATCCTTTTGTGCGACGGATTGCAAAGGCAGTGCTACCGAAGAAATTCAAAGCACCGTCATTCACCCTGTACGACGGTAAATCAGACCCCACCGATCACATCCGATATTACAAGCAAGCCATGACACTGTATGCAGATGACGAGGCTTTGATGTGCAGAATATTCCCGAGCAGTTTGGGACCACTAGCTGTCAGGTGGTATTACAAACTGGAGCCGGCTTCGATTAAAAGCTTCCACCAACTTCAAAAATCCTTAAGGGCAAGGTTTATCACTAATGAGGTCCAGCCAAAGCAAGCCGATTCCCTCTGGGCAATGCAGATTCAACCGGGGGAAACCCTTCGTGCCTACTCGGCGCAGTATTGGGAATGTTTCAATCTGGTAGACGATGCTTGCAATGACTCCATAGCCATCGCCGCCTTCAAGATGGGGCTGCACCCTGATAGTGCCCTCCACAGCTCTTTGACCAGACGGCCCCCCAAAACAGTTTGGTCGTTGATGAAGAAAGTTGAAGAATACTGTAAAATGGAAGATGATGCCTTGAGGGTTAAAGCCAGCAATATGACCAACAAGACAGCTCCTACTGAAATTGCTCAGCCGTTAAATTCCGTAACACCTCAGAGCCCTGAACCACGGCATCGAGCGAAACGAGATAAGCGACGAGATTCTCGTCGCTCAAACGACCACTGCTCCCACCGAGAAAGTGAACAACTGCAAGTTGACAGCAAGCGTACGAGGCGTGCCAACAAGAAATATACGGAGTTGACGGAGCCAATCAGTGTGGTTATGTCCAAAACCCAACATCTTCCATTCTTCAAGTGGCCGTCGAAAATGGTGGGACCTCCCGACACGAGAAGACGGGATAGATGGTGTGAGTATCACAAGGACCACGGCTATGATACTGAGAGTTGTTATGCACTGAAGGATCAATTGGAGGAATTGGTACAAGACGGCCGCCTACAACAGTATGTCCGAAAAGGAAACCCAACTAAAGCAATAACCTTAAGACAGGATTCACCTCCGCTCGGCGTGATCCACATGATATACAGCCTGCCAATGTCATCGACGGTGCATACGATTCAGACGAACTTCGATCCTCAAAATCATCTCACTTCGGCTAAACGACCCCATGAAGCCGCAGGCATTACTTTTGATGATTCAGATTTGGCCGGACTAACATTGCCCCACATTGATTCCTTGGTAATTGAATTACGTGTAAACCGATTCATAGTTGAGCGTGTACTCATTGATCCGGGGAGCACATCGGAGGTCATGTACTACAAGACATTCACCAAACTCGGCTTCTCCGAATCGGATCTCTCCCCGGCTCCTTATCCATTATTCGGCTTCAACACCAATCCAGAGTACCCGTTGGGGAAAATCACACTACCTGTCCGAGCGGGCTCCCGAACAGTGGATGTAGAATTCTTGGTCATCAAGCTGCCATCGCCGTATAATCTCATTATGGGGCGAACTTGGTTGCACACCATGGAGGCCGTGTCGAGTACGTATCATCAGCTGCTACGATTCCCGATGGAATACGGTATTGAGCAAATCCGTGACTTCCAGAAATCAGCATAAGCATGCTATCTCCTCGCTGGAAATACGACAAAGGAGTTGCAAGTAAATTCCATTGAGTTGCCGGATTAGGAGAGCCTTGACGATGTTGGGCGGCTTCCAAGTGAAAAGGCCACGGAAGGCCTAGACCGGGTTGAAATTGACGGAAGCCCAGAGAAGTTCTTCATGGTCGGCACCTCCCTGAGTCAAGCCGACAGACAGTAGCTAATCTCTTTCCTGCTGAGCAACCTTGACATTTTTGCGTGGACTCCATACGAGATGCCGGGTATAGATCCGTCCGTTTCACAGCACCGTTTGAATGTTGACTGTAAATGCAAGCCGATTATTCAGAAAAGCCGGCGGTCAGCTGCAGAACACACTGCCGCCATTGTTGAGGAGGTTGACAGGCTGCTTGAAGCCGGGGCAATCAGGGAAGTGACCTACCCTACATGGCTTTCTAATACAGTGGTTGTGAAGAAGAAAAATGGGACTTGGCGAGTGTGCGTCGATTTCACGGATCTAAACAAAGCCTGCCTCAAGGATTGTTTTCCCCTACCCAGAATTGACCAACTTGTAGATGCGACGGCACGCCATCAGCGTATGAGCTTCCTCGATGCTTATAGAGGCTACCATCAGATCGCCATGCATCCTGAGAACCAAGAAAAAACTGCATTCCTAACCCCAAGAGGAACCTATTGCTATAAGGTTATGCCTTTTGGGCAGAAGAATGCAGGGGCAACTTACCAAAGACTGGTTACAACTATGTTCAAGGAGCAACTCGGCCACACTATGGAAGTGTACATTGATGACATGGTAGTCAAGTCCAGAGAAGAGCAAACCCACCTAGCCGATCTAGAAGAGACGTTCGGCATCTTACACAAATACAAAATGAAGCTGAATGCTTCCAAATGTGCTTTTGGAATCGACTCCGGCAAGTTCTTGGGTTATATTGTTAACCACCGGGGAATCGAGGCCAACCCGAGGCAAATCACAGCAATCTTGGAACTCAGCTCTCCTCGTTCAGTAAAAGAGGTTCAAAAGTTGATGGGGATGGCCGCCGCACTCAACAGGTTCATCAGTCGGTCTACAGATCGCTGCCGGCAGGGCAAGGCTTTTGAATGGTCCGTCGAATGCGAAGCCACCTTCAACGGCCTCAAGACTTACCTCCGCTCAGTACCACTCTTAACAACACCTGCTGCTGGTGACCCGCTCATTCTGTATCTAGTAGTTTCCGATAGGGCCGCCAACGCCGTATTGATAAAGAAAGAGCTGGGGGAGCAACGGCCAGTGTATTATGTGAGCAAGGCAATGGTTGACGCCGAAACACGCTACCTCCCGCTGGAAAAACTCATCCTAGCCTTAGTCATGCGGCAAGAAAACTGATGCATTACTTCCAAGGGCATAGCATCGGGGTGCTAACAGATTATCTCCTCCGATCAGTACTACGAAGTGCAGAAGCATCAGGACGTGACGTGTTTCAAAGTGGGCTCTTGAACTCGGCCAAGTACGACATTCAGTTTCTACCAAGAACTTCAATCAAGGGACAGGTACTAGCTGACTTTGTTGCCGAATTCACTGGGGGTCTTGCCGATTTCAAGTTCGACCAAATTCGACCGGAGCCGAACTAGAGAATTTATGTTGGGGACATCTGGCAGTTGTACTATGATGGATCATCTAATCAACAGGGCAGCGGAGCCGGAGTTGTGATCATGGCTCCCGACGGCGTAATAATTAAACAGGCTGTCAAGCTTGGCTTCGAAACATCAAATAACGATGCCGAATACGAAGCCCTTCTAGTCGGTTTGCGGAATGCTCATCTTCTGGGTGCTCGGTGCTTGCTTGTATTTTGCGATTCAAAACTGGTGATCAATCAGCTAAAGGGGGAGTACGCGGCAAGAAACGATCGTATGGCGGCTTACATGGAAACGGTCAACTCCTTGCTGGCAAAATTTGACCATCATGAATTGAACCAGATAACACGTGATCAGAACACACACACAGATGCCCTTGCCTGCCTAGCCTCCGCTATTAACTCAGAGATTAAATGGACCATCGAAGTAGGTTTGATCCAGGAGCCGAGCATCGGCCCTTCGGAGGAAGTTCAGGTCAATGTTATAGAATCTGGACCGAGTTGGATGGATCCCATTGCTGCATTCCTGTCTTGCAAACAGCTCCCAGAGGACAAGAAAGAAGCGCACAAGCTGCGAAACAAAGCCCTGCGATATTACTTGGATCCGCAAGGAAGGCTTTATAAAAAAAATCCCTCTTTGGCCCATATTTGGAATGTGTGCACCCTAACAAAGTCGAAGAGCTTCTTGCTGAAATACATGAAGGCAATTGTGGTGCCCATTTTGGCCGGCGCTCTTTGGCCCATAGAGCTATAACACAGGGGTATTATTGGCCGACAATGAGATCTGATGCGGAATGCTATGTGAAAAAATGTGAACAATGCCAGAAGTTCTCCCGGTTAACCCATTTTCCTGTTGAAGAATTGAGAGCCCCTGCCCGTTTGCCCAGTGGGGGGCTTGATATCGTAAAGACCGTTGTCGCGGGCCCCAGAGAACAAGCGATACTTGATCGTCGCCACAGACTACTTCACAAAATGGGTTGAAGCGGAAACATTAACGCATATTCGAGATTCTGATGTCAAGCGCTTTGTGTGGAGAAATATCATAACTCGATTCGGCATTCCAAGGGCTCTTATCTCAGACAACGGCAACCAGTTTGATTGTGGCATCTACCGGGAGCTATGCAGCAAGTATGGTATCCGGCCCTACTTTTCTACGCTGGCTTACCGACAAAGCAATGGTCAAGCTGAAGCCTCTAACAGATCCATCTTAGATGGCATCAAGAAGAGACTGGAGAAAGCTAAAGGCAAATGGGTCGAAGAATTGCTGAGTGTGTTGTGGGCTCATCGAACTACACCGAGGCGATCTACTGGGGAAACGCCGTTTGCTCTATGCTTTGGAACCCAGGCGATCATACCCCTGGAGATCGGCCACCCGACCCTGAAATCTCAAGTTTTTGATATGGGCCAAAACGACATGATGCTGGCTTTGGACTTGATTCTGATCGAAGAACGAAGAGACCGTGCCCTTACGTCTATGGCGCGGTACCAGCAGCAGCTTGCCAAGTCATATAATCAACGTGTTTAGCTGCGCTGATACACTCCAGGAGAGTTGGTCCTGAAGAAGGTACTTCCAGCTGCCAAGAAACTAGCCGATGGAAAATTGGGTCCTAATTGGGATGGCCCCTATCAAATTCATTCGATCGCAGGGGTAGGGGCATATCGGCTCAAAGACATGTCAGGAAGGAGTCTGCCACGGCCTTGGAATTCAATGCATTTGCGCAAATTTTATCATTGACCCGACCTGTGGGGCATGATACTTGTTCTGAACGGTTCGCCATGTACATCTCCTTTTCTGTAATGCAAAGATCCCTACTTACTCATTACAAACATCCAATTCAAAGGTGTTTCGATAAAAGGCTCTGGATTCGGAGCGCCCTTCATGGATATCACGATTGGCCAAATAAGTCTCCGGATTTGGAGCCCCATCGGCGAATGATGTCTTTGGGCCGATTAAGCCTCTGGATTCGGGGCGCCCTTCGTGGATATCACGATTGGCCAAATAAAAGTCTCCGGATTTGGAGCCCCATCGGAGAATGACGTCTTTGGGCCGATTAAGCCTCCGGATTCGGAGCGCCCTTCATGTATATCACGATTGGCCAATTAAAGTCTCCGGATTTGGAGCCCCATCAGTGAATGATGTCTTTGGACCGATTAAGCCTCCGGATTCGGAGCACCCTTCATGGATATCACGATTGGCCAATTAAAGTCTCTGGATTCGGAGTCCCATCGGCGTATGACGTCTTTGGGCAGATTAAGCCTCCGAATTCAGAGCACCCTTCGTGGATATCATGATTGGCCAATTAAAGTCTCTGGATTTGGAGCCCCATCGGTGAAGACGTCTTTGGGCCAATTAAGCCTCCAGATTCGAAGCACCCTTCGTGGATATCATGATTGGCCAATTAAAGTCTCTGGATTCGGAGCCCCATCGGCGAATGATGTCTTTGGGCCGATTAAAGCCTCTGGATTCGAAGCGCCCTTCGTGGATATCAGGATTGGCCGATTAAAGTCTCCGGATTCGGAGCCCCATCGGCCAATAATGCCCTGGGCCGATTAAAGTATGGCATTCGTACAGACCGTATAAACAAAGGCCGAAAAATGCAAACATTCAAAATGAGATTGTTCAGACCACATAAACATAATCTAAAACGCGCAAACATTCAGAACAAAATGTGTACTAATATAAATAACAAGTACGCTACAAATTGAAAACTAGGCGTTTTATTGAAATGAGCTAATAAATACATAATTTCACTTTCAATCTACATAAGTATTACAAAGTTTTCTTCTTTTCGGCGACTCCTTCGTCATCACTCTTCTCAATTTTGAAAGCTGAGAAAGGGAAATCATTTTGTTGGTACAACGGCAACGCCGAATCCAACCCTGCTGCCTGGAGAGCCTCAGCTTGCTGAAGTGCCTTGATCCAACCGTGCCTGAATTCACGATTTTCACATTGGAAAACTTCTTCGGCGAGTTTCTCCTTGGTCTTCTGAATTTCGACCTTTCGGCCGTCGTGGAAGCCCTTTTCATAGGCCGAAGCCGTCGCAGTCTCGATCGCGAACATGCTAGCCGTGTTCCGATCGGCGATCGCATCACTAATCAACCTTTGAGTAACCCTCTTTTCCACGATTGGGTTGCGATGGCTCGCCGATTGCGACTCAACGGACTTGATTTTCCGTAGCTCGCGCTCGGCCTTCTCGGTGCGAGCTTCCAACTTCCGAATGCGTTCATCTCTCTGTTCTATATTGCGGCGAGCGGCGCGGAGACGCATGCCGATCTCATAAGCCGTGTACAGTCCCCTCACCACCCCGTGAACGCCTTCACAAAACACTTTAAAGTCCTGCCGACCTACCATCGACTACTGAACTTCGGGTGGAAAAATCTGTCGAGCGAACTTGACTGCCACATTTGGATCTCAAATGATCGATGTCATTGGTCTATTACCGACGAAGACTGCAAAACTCAATGGGTGAGGAGTCGTGTTGGATTCCCTTCCAAGACGGGGTTGAGGAGACTTACGCTGTGGCTACTTATCCCTCCTGGGCGACCTACTTCGACGACGAGGAGATTGCTGTCTCTCCTGATCCCTCGAAGTCCTACTGCCCGTGCATGAAGGTTCACCACTTCGATTCATGTTTCCTTCCAGCTCAGTTAGCATCTTCGCTTCACCTTTGCTATTGAAGAAAAGTCTATTCGACATTCACACTTGTTTAATTTTTCACTAAGAACTGGATTGAGTTGTTGTCAAAACATATAAATAAGACCTTCGTTCACGAAGTACACACCTATTTACTCCCTACGAAGGTAGCACCTCCGAGGCAATCTCATTAATATCGAAACCTCAACAGCCCAGCGCCGATCGAGTCACGTGCCCCAATCGCCCCCTCTGTTATTCGGCGTCTAATGTTCTTGAACCAGCTAGGGTAAGGGCAGATTCATCAATTTATTCGGCTCGAGTGCCCCAGCCGCTCCATGAATCAATTCATCAGTACTTCATAAGTGCGTGTTATTCGACGTGTAATGTTCTTGAACCAGTTGGGGCAAGGGTAGATTCATCAATCTATTAGGCTCGAGTGCCCCAGCCGCTCCATGAATCAATTCATCAGTACTTCATAAGTCCGTGTTATTCGGCGTCTAATGTTCTTGAACCAGCTGGGGCAAGGGTAGATTCATCAATCTATTCGGCTCGAGCGTCCCAGCCGCTCCATGAATCAATTCATCAGTACTTCATAAGTGCGTGTTATTTGGCGTCTAATGTTTTCGAACTTGCTGGGGCAAGGGCAGATTCATCAATCTATTCGGCTCGAGTGCCCAGCCGTTCCATGAATCAATTCATCAGTACTTCATAAGTGCGTGTTATTCGGCGTCTAATGTTCTTGAACCAGCTGGGGCAAGGGCAGATTCATCAATCTATTCTGCTCAAGTGCCCCAGCTGCTCCATGAATCAATTCATCAGTACTTCATGAGTGCGTGTTATTCGGCGTCTAATGTTCATGAACCAGCTGGAGCAAGGGCAAATTCATCAATCTATTCGGCTTGTGTGCCCCAGCCGCCCCATGAACCGATTTACTAGTACATTACCCATACGACGGCGCCGAATGGATTTACTTATTCGGATTCACACCGTTATCTAATCGGCAACTATGCAATGGGATACTTAATTCACGCATCTCGTGATCCTACTTCCTATCGGATCGATAATTAGCAAGCATAACATACAGTGATCATTTTATCCAAAGTAGTGAAAAGCAAAAGCAAAACTCTTCGTTAATATCAAAAACTGCGTACAATGAGTTACGAAATGAAAAGGAAATTTTCATTAATAAATTAAGCGCAGATAGTAACTAATTTATACATGAAAATTACCTTGAACTAGTAGAAATCTACTAAACAAAAACATACATTGAAATTGAGAAAAACCTAATAAAACTAAAACGTCTCCCAAATCAAGTCTTAGGGTCAGACTCAAGCGGCTCAACGTCCACTTGCTCATATGGAATTGGTATGGCCAATATAACTCCAGCGGCAGCAAGGGCTTTGTGCCAGCCGTGTTTGAGTCCCCTATTCTCGAATTTGGGGACTTCTTCTACATAGTCATTAAGGGCGGCGCTCTTCCCAGCCTCGAACGCCGCCGAAGCCCCAGAGTTGGCTTTCTCCTTAGCCTACTTCAACTCTCCCAACTCGGTCTCCAGCTTCGCAAGCGCCTCCTTGGCTAACTTGAGCGATTCCTCGCTCTCGTTTGCCCTCTCCTCGGCGTCAAATTTGAGTTGATCAGCAATCCTGGCCCTTTCCTTCTTAGCCTCGGCCCGCGCACTTTCCATCGCGGCCCTCATTGACTCAAACTCCGCCCTGCTCCTTTGACCCTCGACTTTAGATTGGAAACGGCCAATCCTTTCAGCAGCGTCATGCTGGCAGCGGCCCAATTCGGCGATCCTTCCAACCGTCTGCAAAACAAAGGATCGTCATATATTTTTTACATTTTCTGTAAGCTTGAAAATAATTATGTTGTAAATGATGATTTTTTTTCTTTTTTGTTTTTTTTTGCGGATGCAAACCTTTTGAGTACGTGATATCTTCGCATATCGATATGGGAGCTTACTATTGATATCAAAACAAGCTACACTATATCTATTTTTATTTTTTTATTTTTTTATTTCTATTGTCGATACTAAAAATTTGAGTTCTTAAAATCAAAAATTATTAGTATTGTTAGAAGTTATTTTATATATTTTTGTAAAGAATATTTGATTGACAATTGTTGCAAGATATATATATTATTCTTGATATATGATTTTTTGAACGTGAATTTGGATGTGGATGTGGATGTGGATGTGGATGTGGATGTGAATGTATTTTAGAAAATATTAATAATTTGTATAGGGAATATTTAATAAAATATGATTTTATAAAAAATAATTTTATTGCGGCGATAATAAACCGTCGCTAATGTAATTCTCATTTCCTTATATTTTATTAGCGACGGGTTAATCTGTCGCATATACATATTAGTTTCAATCTTTGCGACGGTTTCAACTGTCACAAATAAATCTTTTGTGACGGTTTAAACTGTTGCCAATACGGTATTAACTTAATACTACTTTTTTGGCAACGTTTTAAACCGTCGCTAATAATACTTTTTGTGACGGCAAATACCGTCGCTAAAAAAGGTTTTTTGCGACTTCAATCAATATCATCACTAAAAATGCCATTTTTTCTTCTTTTTTTGTGTCAGGCAAAACCGTCGCAAAAACTATTGATTAGCCGTCGCTACAAAAAAGCAACGGTTTGTAACCGTCACAAATACTTTTTGTCACGCCTCTTTCCGCTACCTCCCATTTTTTGTCGCTGCTCCGTCGCAAAAATATCTTTTGCGACGATATATGAATCTTTTGCGGCGTTTGACACCGTTGCAAAAATTCCAATTTTTAGTAGTGATGATCACTCCTTGACCTCCTGTGCAAGTCTTTGGAGACTTAAATGTGAACAGTTGTAGTGGAAGAAGAAAAATAGGAGCATACTCCTCCATTTATTGATGCAGGTATGTTGTAGCTTTCATGATTATTATCCATAAACTTTTTTTATTAAAAAAATAAAAATAAATAAAAATATGACCACACATTGATGATAGACATAACTTTTTAGTCTAGTCCTTAATGATGTATGGGCCACTTTTCCTTTGAGGAGGCATTAGATGGCAGACATAACTTTTGTCTCGTCTTGTGCAAGTCCTGAAAACTAGTTCTATGGGGGAGCAGTTTCTTTCTCCAGTCTATTTTGTAAATTCAATGGTGTTGTTCGGTCAGTAAAGTTAATTGTGGGTCTCAAATTGATTGATTGATTGAATCATTTATTTTTTAAATTATAATATATATATTATTTATATAAAAATTAAATCATTTTAATAATAATTATTATATTAATTTATCGTATTTATTTCTCAAAAATTAAATAGTTTAATTTTTAAATAATATTAATCATTATTTTTGTTATAAATAAATGGTATAAACTAACACGGCTTAGTTATTGTATCGATTTAAATTTTTTCATTAATGATTTAAATTCTATTACTTAAAAAATAAATAATTTAAATTATTAAAATAAAATTCATAATAGATTCCACATGTCCAAACAACCAGACTATGAAGTGAATTAAAGAGAAACTTGTCCTATTATTAAACACATATATGTGGTGTGACCAATGTCGGTCTATCTTTTTCTTGAAAAATTATTCAATATTTTTGGAGCGTCACATATTCATACTCAATCACCCTATTATTAAATACTAATCATTATATATTATGTTTCTTTATATTCTTCAGTCATCCACTAGAAAATCATAGGTCATAAATTTGTACTGCCACGTGACCATGCTCTAGCAGATCCCAATAATCACTCTTTCTTGACCCATTCTGCAAGTCTTTGAAGACTGAAATGTGAACAGTAGGATTAGACGAAGAAAATATGAGCATACATTAGAAATCCAAGTCTTTAGTCTAGTCGTTATTGCTGTATGGGCCACTTTCCTTTTTGGAGGCATAATTTTCGCCCTTGGTTGATTATTGGATGATCTAAGAATCCCATAATATTGTCCATACAATATTTTCAATTAACATCATAATTAAGTAATTTTAAGAGTAAAATAATGTTAACTCATTTTATTAGTTAATTAAGAGATAACAAATAATTCACTCACTTTATAGTTAGGATTAATGTTTTTACTAATTTTTTTTTATTAATTTTTAGGCCTCATTTAAGAAACAGACTATTTTAGTAAATTTTTAACCATTTTGTTAAAATATGAGGTAAAAAAAATTAGTATGTTTGGAATGACTTTTTATTTTTTACGAAAAGATATGCAAAAAGTAGAGAGAAAATGTAATTTTTAACTTTTTGGTATAGGTTATTAGTTTTTTGAATTTTTTAGTGATTTTTTAACTTTTAGGCTAAAAAGTAATGTTGCCAAACTATTAATGTTGTTAGGTTTTTGGGTTTTTTTTTTTTTTTTTTTTTTTTTTAATATAGTTTAAACTTTAAAGTTCTACTCTACTAGATTAATCAAAAAAATCAAAAATTAGAAAAAAAAAAAAAAAAAAAAAGGTCAAAAATAATTAACATTTTTGACCTTTTTTTAAAAATTTCTATTGACTTTAATAAATTTTTTTTTTAATTTTAATTTTTTTTTTATTTTTAAATTCTTCTACATGTACACTAGATGGATTAGAAAATTTTAAAAAAAAAATAATACAACGTAAAAAAATCCCGTAAAGCAAAAGAATTTTTTTAAAAAAAATAAGTTTTTTAAGTTAGATGCCAAACAAGGCTTTAATATGTGTTGCGATTTTCATTTAGCCATAAACATCACGTAAATAATACTGGATGGTTCTTCAAGGTAAAATGACACTTTTTTTGTTTGAGGGAGTAGAATTTTCCTCATTCCTCCGATAATGTTTGATGATCTTATGTGGTTAAAAACTTTACAAGTCAAACAATATTATCTGCTTAGTATAAAAATTGCCAAATGACCTCTACCACTTCAGACCTTGGGTTTTCACATTGTGTAGTTATACTTTTAAGGTCTGGTGAGGTGAATGTCAAGGATTCGAGCTGATAAAATAATGGTGATTCTTTCAGTTCTAATCTAACTTTACTAACAAATTAATATCTTGGCAAAAAGACCTCTACAACTTGACTTAAGGGAGCCACAGTTTCAGAGGTCACCTACAATGGTGCTATATAGCAAAGTTTTTCAAATATGTCGTTGTAAGTCACAGACTAGCACATAAGGATTTGAACTCACATTCTGGATAATAGATACAGTTCGCCCAATCTTAGAAGATTCATCCTACCAATCTTTTGTGTTAATTCACAAGTGGGTGGCCTGGAGGAGAATCAAACTAGAGACCTAAGAAAGTTTTAACCGTTGTATCAACTCTTAAGGTTAACCACTTAATTTATATTACAATTTTTTATTATTTAAAAGTATAACATAAATAATATCCTATAATACTTCAAAATATAATCATTAATCAATGATAGATATAATTTTTTTGAAAAATTACTATTCAGTGGTAATTTTTTAAAATTATTAAACATTAATAAAAAAAATTATAATTATAATGATTACAGTAATATTTTTGGGGAAAATTATCCCATCAGTAGGATGTAGAAAAAGTAATTACAAATTAATAAGAAATTGCATAAATATTTATAATTAAATATATATATTTTTTTTATGAATTTGTATTTTTTTCTTGACATTAGGTAATAATATCTATTTATAGAAAAATTATTTGACGCTCATGGAATGCCTCGTAGCAATACTTCTCAACAATCACAATATATCATATCTTCTTCTATTTTCTAATTATTTATATAAAATTGTGAGACTTTTTTTTTTCATCAATTACAATACTATTGAGACACCACCAAACAATACCCAAAACCAACAAATAAATTCTCCTATTTATAATCGTTATCGCTTTTCTATGTATATATATAGTTTTTCCATGACAATCACTGTTAAATTATTTTCCCTAATTTTTCAGTCAATTCGTTGGCGGATGAGGCAAAAGAAGAAGAGTAAAGATTCTCTCCTTCTCTTCCCTACTTGGCTCCCTCCTTGCAATGGTCAAGACGGAGGGTTAGCGTACTTTTCTATGAGAATTTTCTGTGCGTAATATGCAGGTTGGGGTGAGGTTTGGTGCCATCACTTGTAAATATTCATTGGTATATCTCTAAAATTTATTTAAAATACAAATAATTCTTAATAATTTAAAAAAAAAGTTAAATTTTTTTATTTAATAAAATTAACTAAAAAATAAAATTTTCAACTGTTCTCTTATATAATAATAAAATTATTTTAATTATTAATTAAAACATATTTATAATATTATCAAAAAATATTAATTGACTTGATAATTTAATAACAAAATAGACTATTTATTATGAAATTAGAAATTTCACCACGCAAGATGTAACTTTTGGAAACACATAAGATAATTCATAGTTTAAACAAACCTCAAAAGATATATTAGTAATTTATCCATATTTTTAAGTATTCTTCACATTATTATTTTTTGGGTTAATTACACATTTCACTCTCATAGTTTGATTTAAATTTTATTTTAATTTGTATTGTTTCAATTTTTAAAATTTAATCCCTGTACTATACATCCAGTTTCAATTTACTCATTCCATTAAATTTGTTGTTAATTTTATCTACGTGCTCATGTTAGAAAATTGACAAGTATTCTAAAATTATTAATTGTAACATTCAATTTAGATGAAAATACTAAATTAAAATGACACTTAAAGTGTGAGGAATGAATCATTCAATATGGAACTATAAGAATTAAAATAAAATTTGAGTCAAAATATAAAGGAGAAAAGTGTAATGCACTCTTATTTTTTTTATAGTTATATTTTCTATATCAAGTTTACTTGTAATAATTAGACGTAAAGTATGATTCTACCACATGTCTTGTTTTAATACTCCAAACATTTCATTTTGTAAGGTTTCCATATATAACATCAATGGATAAAATTAAGTCGATCTTATAATTGTAATATTTTCATTTTATCGATTATGTCTTCAAAACAAATGGATAGCTTATTTCAAAAATAAACTCGCCGTTCATTTTTTTTAAAACAAACATGATAAAATAAAAAGTTGTAATAATCGGATTGACTTAAAATTTTTATTTTTATTTTTATTTTATTTTATTATTATTTTTTTTTTTGTGCATGGTATATACGGAAGAACTTACAAAATGAATTATTTAAATTGTTGAACTGAGAGTCATAACAAACTTTACAAACTCAAACAAACGAAGTTATTGGATCTCATGATTCTGTTTGGGTGATTAAAAAATAAGAAAGGATACAGTGAATTATGATTACTAAGGAGCGCCGCTACGTAACCCCCAAGAGCACCAAATAATTTTTTCACACATAAGGGACACGTTCAAATCCTGAACATTGACTTAGCCCTCGTTTGGCAAGTGACTTTTTCAGTTAAAAAGTCAAAAAGTTACTAAAAAAATCAAAAAACTAACAACCTATACCAAAAAGTCAAAGATTCCCTTTTCTCTCTACTTTTTTTACACATATTTTCATAAAATGTCAAAAAATCATTCCAAACATATTAATTTTTTGTACATCATATTTTAATCAAAAAATTACTAAAAAAACTTATTCCCAAACGAGACTTAGTCGTTGTTGAAACATTTTCATTTTTTATTACACAGAGTACACACTGGGATTTTAAATACAATAACTTGTGCATTGCATTTCTTCTAAGAGATCAAACAAAAAGGTTCAGCAGCAAAAGCTTTATTAACTTCCATGGCTATTCCTACCTTAATCTTCTTCCTCGTAATTCTCTCTGTATCATTGCATTTGCATACAAATACAGTACAAGCTCAACAACGAAGACACTCAAATATAACCCTGGGTTCCACTCTAACCCCCACCACCAACTCCTCATGGTTGTCAGTGTCTGGTCTGTATGCCTTCGGATTCTACCCAGAAGGCAATGGCTATGCTGTCGGTGTCTTTCTTGCTGGAATTCTAGAGAAGACTGTAGTCTGGATAGCCAACCGAGACAACGCCCCAGTCCCAAGCAATGCAACCTTAGTCTTAACTAGTGATGGAAGGCTCGTCCTACAGCAACCTCAAAGCCAGGACACCGACATCACTGACCTTACCCAACCTGCTTCTTATGCATCCATGCTCGATTCAGGCAACTTCGTGCTCTATAATTATGTTCACAACATAATTTGGCAAAGTTTTGATCACCCAACAGACACCATTTTGCCCAGCCAGATTCTGTTAGCCGGGCAAGAATTGATTTCGAGGGCTTCAGGAACTGACTACTCGACGGGGATTTTCAGTCTCTCGATGCAACGAGATGGGAACCTTGTCCAGTACCCGGTTTCTGCTCCAACGCCGACGTATCAATATGCTTATTGGGCATCTGACACGTCTATGTATAGAGATAATTGCTCGTTGCATCTCGACGGTGACGGCCATCTCTACATGCTCAATGCGACAGGCGCCAATATAAAAAATTTATCTAATGCAGAACCTACAAAGGAAGAAAAGATTTACAGGATGACAGTCGATGTAGACGGAATCTTCAGAGTGTATTCATTACGACGTACCTTGGATCCGAAAGAAAAGTGGTCGATTTGGTGGAACTCTTCTTTGGATAAGTGTGATCCTAAAGGTCTATGCGGGCTTAATGGGTTCTGTATTTCAAATTATACAGAGGCCGACTGTAGATGTCTTCCGGGATTTGCTTCTGTTAATCCGAGAAGTTGGGCTTCCGGGTGCGTGAGAAATTTCACTGCAGAAGGCTGCAAAATCAAAAATGGGGACGGCAATACCAAATATTACAAGATGAGCCCATTAGAAAATACTCAATGGGAAGATGATTCGTATTCGGTGCTACAATTGAGTTCCAGAAAAGAATGTGAAGATGCCTGTCTGCAAGACTGTAACTGTGAAGCTGCTCTATACAAAGACCAGCAGTGCAAAAAGCAAAGGCTTCCTTTGAGATTCGGAAGAAGATTGCTAAGTGATTCAAACGTTGCCTTCATCAAGGTGGGTGAATCTTTTTCACTTGTTGACAATCCGACTCATAGTGACAATCCACCCAAGAAACCAAAAAAAGATTTCCCAATCATCGGTGTTTCACTTGTTGTTTTTTCTTTGATGATATTGGCGATTTCTGGTGTACTTATGTACAGAAACCATGTTTGGGCATATAAAAAGATTTCTGGAGGAAGGAATGTTGAGTTGGCCGAGGAAGCTGCTCTAAGAACTTTTACCTTCGCAGAATTAGAACAAGTTACAAATGGGTTCAACCAAGAATTGGGTAGAGGATCGTTCGGGATTGTTTTTAAAGGATTCATATCGGACAACAAAAAGGATGTAGCTGTGAAGAGGTTAGAAAAAGTGTTGACAGAGGGTGAACAAGAATTTCAAACAGAGATAAGAGTAATTGGGAGAACCCATCATCGGAACCTAGTTCGACTGATTGGTTATTGCCTCGAAGGACCTAACAGGCTTCTGGTATACGAGTACATGAGTAATGGATCCCTTGCAGAATTCCTTTTCACACCTGAAAATGAAAATCGACCAGATTGGGATGAAAGGACTGGAATTGCTCTCGACATTGCCAGAGGCGTACTCTACTTGCATGAAGAGTGCGAGCCACAGATCATCCACTGTGATATAAAGCCACAAAATATACTGATTGATGGGCACGGCTGCGCCAAAATCTGTGACTTTGGCTTGGCAAAGCTTTTGAAGCCGAACCAAACAAAAACTTTCACAGTGATTAGAGGAACAAGGGGTTATGTTGCGCCTGAGTGGCACCGAAAATTGCCAGTAACAGTCAAAGTAGATGTTTATAGTTTCGGAGTTATGTTGTTGGAGATCATATGTTGTCGAAAGTGTTTGGAGTTGAGCTTTAGCGAGGAAGAAGCTGTCCTTGAAGAATGGGTTTATGATTGCTTTCAGACCAAGGAACTTGGTAAGCTGGTGGGTAATGAAGATGTGGACATGAAAAAACTTGAAAGAATGGTTAAAGTAGGCCTTTGGTGCATTCAAGATGAGCCATCGCTCCGTCCTTCAATGAAGAAAGTTTTATTAATGCTAGAAGGGACTGTCGACATTCCAATTCCTCCCAGTCCTACTTCCTTTCTAAGTGCCATATAAATCTTTCTCATTGTTATCAACTGATAAAGTAGGCCTTTGATGCATCTAGGATCCGTCTAGCTCCTTCAATGAAGAAGAAAAAAAGTTCTTGTTGATGTTTTGTCCAAATTGATTCTAAATATGGCTTCATCTATATCACACAATAATTGTTTTCTTAGGTATTTTTCTATGTCAAAAATATTGTGCCTAGCATTATTGTATTGATATTTTGATATTTTTGTGAGCATTAAGAATGCTTCACATACATTAACAATAAGCATTCCACATGGTGGCATATATAAAATCATGCATGTTTCTTGCCTTCTATGGCAGTCTAATGTTTGGATTTTCGATCATTGATTTTTAGATCGGTAGTTTCGATTTTGAGCATTCCACATGTTAGATAAAATCATACATGTTTCTTCCCTTCAATAAATCATGCTTCTTGTGTATTTCTGTCTCTTATGTTCTCTAGTCTGTGTTGAGTTTTACTAGAACAATAATTTTATGATATAAGGGAAACTTGGCAGTGGTGGTGCACTCCTCTTTCCCAGCAGAATAGGCGTGGGTCTTGGAAAAGAATAGGTGTGGGTGTGGGCTTTGGGAGTGCAGCAGCATAGGTGAATAAAATAATTGGGTTGAATAGAGGAGTGCAGCAGCTTGGGTGTTGGAGAAGAAATTTTAGTTTGTTGAAAAGCGGAATGCAGGAGCAGCTTGGATGTTTTGGTAGGTTGATTTTTGTGGGGATTCATGTATTTTATTTTTTAGTTAAGTTCTTCTTAACTTTTTTGTTTAAAAAAAATCATGAGGCCAAAGGGTTAGTTGTATGGATGCGAGTAGCAGTAGTTTGGGTAATTTGTACTTTCTGAATCTCTCTCGATGCATGTCATCTTCCTATACCTTTAATTTCATGCTATTAATGAAATTTTTCTTTGCTGATAAAAAAAAAAGAGAAACTTATTGTCCTATAAATGTTGTGATAATTAGCGGCGTTTTTATTATTAAAAAAAATGTCACTAATTATTGGGCAATAAGTTTACCTATTAAGACCTACACATAAGTCTCCTAAATAATAAAGTTTTAGTTTTTGAAATTCAAAAGAAAAAGAATTAAATTCAAAAGAAATACTTCTATGAATAATTTCATGAAATTTAACTTGTAGGGGTAAAAAAATTAATGATTCAATACACTTCATATTTTAACTAAGAATGAAAATTATTTGACACATTAATACGACACGACTCTAAACTAAACACAACAAGATATGTAACACAAAAAAAAATATATATATATAAAAAAAAAAAAAATTAGTAGGGTTAGAATTAAGAAGGTTCTTACCCGAATCACAATTGATACAACATGAACCCACATATTCAGCAACGCAACACACTTTCCATCTCTAGTTTCACCACAAAAAAATTAAAATTTAACAACATTAAAAAATCATTGTTGCATACTTTTGAAATGCATCTATTGGGAAAGGCAATATTTAGGGTTGGTTTAGGGTGTCCTAAAAAAGTGTACTTTTTGTCTTTTTACGAAAAGATGTGCAGAAAAGTAGAGAGGTGATGTGATGAAAAAAAGATAAAAAGATAAAAAGATGGATTATATAATAGATGCCAAACTTGGCCTTATTGTTAAGCCATATATACAAACATCATCTTATTTTTTCATTATTAGTTACATTTCTTTTTTTTTTATAACCAAGTGGCCGCACCTCGACTAATTTTAGAAGATCAATCTCACTACTCACTTGCGGATATCCCATTTAAAGTTAGAGCAAACGCTTTATATGAACTGGCCCTAAGGAGCCCTATTTAGTAGTTATTTATATTTGGCATTTTCCTAATCACCATTAAATATCTATTGCCAACAACAACTAGTTAATTGACTGTGATGGTACTATTAACTTGAAAAATCTTAGGTGTCCATTGCATATTGTTAGCAAAAATCTAGTTTGGGTCAAATCGACAGAGAAGATTCGACAGGAAAATTAATTTTCACAAACAACAATTCAATCAGGCAATGTGGTTTGTGTCCTATGCGTTGACAGATTCAAAAATTTCTTTAGGGGTTATCAACAAAGAGAAACAAACTAAAAACTAATATTGTATTGCTAAAATTATTACTTATTACAAAGATTTAAACAGGAATAAAAATAAAAATACAAAATAACCAGAGAAAAGTTTACTGATTACAAAAACCAGAAAACTATTACAGAATTACTAAATTAAAAATACTCCTAGGATGATAAACTACTACTATAATATGTTAATTACTCTTAATTGAACTCATGTAGAGTTGTTGAATTTGATTGATGTCTTTGTTCATCTTCTTCTGGCCTATTTATAGGCTTAGACAAATCAAAACCACGTTGATGGAAGTTTACGTTGCCTCACTTTGTGCCCCATGTTTGCTACTTTTCCTTACTTCATGAACCCCATAACCCATCATCCTGCAGCTCTATCAAGTCATGTTTTTACCATACTTTGTGCCACATCTTCTACCATTCTTGGTGTCCATTATACTTGGACACCCATGGTCCTTTACATGCTTTGAGGCTACACGTAGCAGAATCGAAAACAATACAATCAAGCAATGTAGTCAATGTCCTATACCTTGACAGATTCAAGGGCTTCTTTGGAGCTTATTGACAGAGAGGAACAAAACAAAAACTAATATTGTATTGCTGAAATTGTTATTTGAATAAGAACAAAAACAAAAATACAAAAGAACCAAAAAAAAGTTTACTGATTATAAGAACCAAAAAACCATTACAAAACCACTAAATTAAAACTACTCTTATGATGATAAACTACTCCTATGATATGTTAAACTACTCCTAATTGAACTCATTTAGAGTTGTTGAATTTGATTGATGTCTCTGTTCATCTTCTTCTGGCCTATTTATTGGCTTAGACAAATCCAAAACCATGTTGATGGCAGTTTACGTTGCCTCAATTTGTGCTGCACGTTTGATACTTTTCCTTACTTCATGAGCACCATAACCCATCATGCCTTGAATTACTCCATGACCCATCATCATGGACTTCCATAAAGTCACGTTTTAGACGAAAAACCCACTTACAGATGATGGCCTGTTTGGTGGGAGACAAAGGAACCAAAGTCCAGGTGGACTGTTGTTGAAAAGCTACAAACTCTTCATACATAGCCTTAGTCCAGTCAAAAGAAAGAGCAACCTCTTTATAAGAACAGGGCTCAGAAGCAGTAGGAGTAATAGCAGACAAAGAGAGATGAGTTGCCTTAAATCGAGTAACCATAGGATGTTGATTAAGATATAGAACAATAGAAGGAGAAGAAATAGAAGAAGAATGAGTAAAAATAGGAAAAGAATATTGATGAAAATCAACAACCAAAGAGCCAATGGGAATAGAAGAAAGAGAGACAGAAGGTGAAGAAGTAGATGAAGAAGTAGCAGAAGAAAGGGCTGGAGAAGATTCTGGAGAAGATTGAGAACTAGGAGTCACAGTTGGTGTGGAATTGGAATAAGATGGCCAAAAGAAAGACTAATAGTGAGACATTGAAGAAGGAGGATGAACCACAGATGAAGAAGCAGAAGGGAAAGTTTGCTCATGAAAAACAACATGCCTAGAGACACAAATGCGACCAGTGTGGGAGTCAAGACACCTATAACCTTTGATAGAAGAAATATAGCCAAGAAACACACAAGCAATAGAATAGGGCTAAAGGTTGTGATAAACATATGGCTTGAGCCAAGGAAAGCACAGATAACCAAATGGTTTAAGAAAGTGATAGTCAGGTAATTGATGAAACAAAATTTCAAAAGGAGACTAGTTTTGAAGCTTAGAGCTAGGCATTTGATTAATAAGGTAAACAAAAACAGCTACAGTGTCAAACCAATAAGCAAAAGGCATACCAAACTGCTGAAGCAAGGCAATAGTAGTGTCTATGATGTGTCTGTGTTTTCTCTTGACAACACCATTTTGTGGTGGTATATAGGGGCAAGACAACTGATGATCAATACCATGAGTGCGAAGAAAATTCTAAAACTTAAGACCTAGATATTCAGTACCATTATCAGTGTGAAGAATTTTCAATTTAACTGTAAATTGATTTTCAACAAAGGCTTTGAATTCCATCAATTTGGCAAAAACTTCACTTTTAAAATATAAAGGATAGAGCCATGTAAACTTCTGAAATCATCAACAAACAAAACATAGTATTTAATGGAAGAAGAAGAGTGAAATGGTCCCCATTCATCACAATGAATAAGGGCCAATGGTTTATTAACAGAAGTAGTTGACGGACTAAAGGGCAATCGATGGCTTTTGGCCATACAACAGTGCTTACAAGGAAATGAAAAACTAGAAACAATTTTAGGCAATTTCAGTTTATTACAAATCAGTTGCATCTTATGCAAGGAAGGATGGCCTGAGCTAGCATTCCAAGTAGACGGAGGAGTAGTAGTGTTGAGGCAGACTTGATGAGAGAAAGGTCTAGGAAGAACAACTGGAAGATGATAGAGGCCATGAGAAGTAGTACCTCCATAGAGAATAGCTTTATCACTCTTGTGCTGAATCACAAAACCAGTAAAAACAAAAGTAATATAGCAGTGATTATCTGACACAAATTGATGAACCGAAATAAGATTTGAAGAGATTTAGGAACATGAAGAAGTTTTGTAAGAGTGAAATTACAAGAAAGAGTTGATAAAATACCATTGCCTTTATGTTGAATAGGCAAGGCATTGCCATCTCCAACCATGACTTGATCTGATCCTTGATATGGCTGATAAGACTATAAATTCTACAGATCATGAATGGCATGACTAGTAGCTGCTGAATCTAAGAACCAATTTTCAAATGTAGAAGCGGCAGAAGCAATGTAGGCCTTATTCTGAAAATCAGACAAATTAGAAGAGGTCTTAGTGTTGGAAGATTGATACTCCCTCTATCCTAAAATAATGGTCATTTTTGGGGAATCCAACTTTTTTTGGTAGTACAATTATTGTACTTTAAAAAAGTTGATTTTCCAAAATACCCTTTTGATAGTACATTTTTTGGGAATATCAATGTCATAATTATACTTTTATATTGTTTATTAATTTAAAAGAAGGGAAAAATAGGAAATTTATATTATTTTTGTACTTGATTTTTGAAGAGGGACTAATATTTTGGGACAATGAAAAATGGAATAAGGAACTAATATTTTGGGACGAAGGGAGTAGGAAGTATCCATTCGATACCAACAGTTGAGAGCAATATGATTGGTTTTTCCACAAATTTGACAATCACAAAGTTGTTATTGTTGTGCCCGAGTTGTGATAACTAGATCGACCTCTTCTTCCTCTTTGACAGTATCTACCACCAGATATGTCTCCTCTACTGAAATGAGACTAGCCATAAGAAAAATTGCAAAACCAAAAGACAGAGAAGTCTGTTTCTGAGGATTACCTTGATGTGCAACAGAATAAGCCATATACAGATCAGAAGAATTTTTAGAAACTGATTCTATATAAATTTCCTCTGAATAGAGTAGTGATGATAGATTCTTCATAGATATGGATTCAGGTCTTGCTCGAATTATAGTTTTAAAGGCATTATATTCGACAGGAAGACCATTCAATGTGAGAAGAACAAAATCTTCTTCATCAACTGGTGAAGCAGCCATAGCTAACTGATCAGATAGAGTTTTAATCTGAGACAGATATTCTTCCATTGAACAGGATGTTTTCACAACATTATGAAGCTTGTTCTTGAGTTGATGAATATGAGATCTTGAAAAAGAAGTAATCATTTCTCAAGTGTGCTCCAGAATTCATGACTCGTCTTACAATGAAAAATTGTGGTGAAAACCGCTGATGATAATATAGCTGTAAATATAACTTAGAAGATACGAGTCAATGAGAATCCATTGAGCATATTCAGAATTTGGTAAATCTCTGATGTATTGAGTAGGAGGATCAACAGAACCATCAACGTAGCAGAGCAAACCAGAAGCCCGAAGAATGTTTTGAAATTGATTCTTCCAAACAAAAATTCGAAGAATCAAGTTTAACAGTAACAAAAGAATTTAGGTTTTGAAATAAGAAGTGAGAGATTTGAAGGAAGCTGAGGAGCAGAAGGCAAGGTTGCCATTGATGGATCTTCAAGTTCATGAGAGCATAATCAGTGCTCTAATACCATAAAAAGGATTTGGGAACTCATTCAGCTTATTATTTCACAGATCAATGTGTATTATATATACAACAACCTAACCAAATCTAATCTAACAGAACCACATTAGTTAACACTAACTCTAACCAACCTAACTAATTCTGTTACAAATCTAACTGCATAGAACTGTTACAACCATATCAGATAGATATTATAATGGATATGGAATGATTGCACTGGACTCAGCTTGTAGCTTCTCACACGTGGATGTGGATAGTGAAGTCTGAGCTAAAATATCTCTAAATGTAACCATATCAAAAGCTATATGAGCTACAGCTGCAGTCTTGGTCTTTTTGAGCTGTTGGGTTTGGATTTGGTCTATACTATCATCACCATCACATTTCTAAAGTTACTATGAGTTTTATTTTGATTATCTAAATCATTCACTTTTTAAGTCAATCCAAATCATAGCATTTTATTTTATTACATTTGAAATAGATTTTCCATTTATTTTGAAGACAAACGCGATAAAATGGAAATGTTAGACTTATTTATTTTTATGATTTATTTAATTATGTTTTAATTTTTTTGGAAGAGAAAAATAGAATCAAAATTTATCTTGATGATTTATTTGAAAGAGAAAAATATAATCAAAATTTATTTTGATGATTTATTTGAAAGAGAAAAATATAATCAAAATTTAGTTTGATGATTTTATATTTTAATAAATCAAAATTTATTTTGTCCCATTATTTCTCACCTAAACCTTTATCCTAAATGTTGTTAGAATGTATTTAATATTCGATTAAATCAGGAGTTCAAACAGCCCCAGCACAGCAGAAGTTCAAAAGGTTCAAGTGAAAGATATTCAAATTTGTAATAATGGAGTGGAAGATATTTAAATTAGTAATGATGGAGTACAACAGTTATAAACGGCTATAAATTCAAATGACTACAACGCTATAAACGGCTATAATTTTCATTATATATACCAAAGCCTCTAATGTAAACAAGTTACAAAAACCTAAAAATATTATTTGATCTATAATCACTCACATCTATTCTCAGAAATTATACACTGAGCCTTATAGCTTTAAGCCCATCTTTCCTGTGTGAGGTTTACAGAAAAACTAGAGCTTCATTTTTACATCTATCTTTGAGAAATAATTCTTGTAACTTCTGTGAAAGCAAAAACACCTTCTTTTTCAACCTTGTAAGAGTGTAGTATACTCAGTGTTCTTGACTTAGAAAATCAGTGTAAAATCTGTGGAGGATTGCTCCATCTGTAAAAAGGTTGCTAGCACCTTATGAAACTAGAGTATAGTAGAAAATCTCAAGTGAAGCTCGAGGAGTGGACGTAAACCAAGTTGAAACCGAACCACAATGAATTTGTTTGTCTCTCTCTCCCTTATGTCTTTATTTTATTTTAAATTGCAATAGCTATATTTCATATTTTTACTATGCTAAAATCATTAACTAACATAGTTGTTAAGACACTTGTTTTAATTATTTTTTTTTATTAATTATATTTATCTATTGTGCTAGTCATAATTTTTATTAGGGTAATATTAATTTTAATTATAAAAACCTAATTCACCCCCGTCTTAGGTGGGCTTTTGAGTAACAATTGGTATCAGAGTCTGGACTCTTGCTTTAGATTTAACTATCTAAAAGTTTCAATCCATGGCAACCTTAGCTAGCACTAGCACTACTGAAGGACAAGCCACCAATAGGCCACCATTATTTGACGGAAACAACTATAGTCATTGGAAAGATAAGATGACCCTATACCTACCAGCCACTAATTATGCTATGTGGATTATTGTCACAAAGGTCCAAAAATTTCTACCAAATTAGTAGACAATATTAGTGTACCTAAAACTGAAGATGAATGTGATGAGAGGGATCACAAATTATTGTAAGCCAATGCTAAAGCCAAACTCACCCTTGTTTGTGGATTAGACTCTAAGAAGTATAATAGAATTTAAAGTTGTGATTGAGCGCTCGGTGATAGTACATATTGTGCTTGTTCTGGATTGGCTTACAATAATTTGTGATCCCTTGTTTGGGACATAAACATAATTTGTGTTTGGTAATCGCCATGATAATGTTTATGTTTTTCATCTTAATGATCTCTATGCCAGTGATGTTAAATGTTTCTATGTTAATAATGAAAATAGTTGGTTATGGCATAGAAGACTTGGTCATGTTCATATGGATTTAATTGCTAAACTTTTGAGAAATGATTTGGTCATTGGACATTGTAGACACCCCATTTTTTACCGACCTTAAGAATCAGACGTCACCGATTGAGCGCTCGGTGATAGTGCATAATGTGCTTGTTCTGGAGTTTCAGAGTCTTAGCTGCGAGCCTTGCCTCCGGACTTCCGGGCTCTTTGTGCTTTGCCTCGGTTTGCGAATCAGGTCCTGTTTTCTCTTCCGAAGGGAGGGAGAGGTCTTGTAGACTATTTCTCAGTGGCCGTAGGCTATGTTTCGTCGTCGTAGGCCATTTTTCCCGTTTGGAGGCCAGTTTCCGATTTTCGGAGCCGTCGACCGTGTGCCTCGGTTCGGGACCGCCTAATTACCTCCGTTTGCTCCGATTTTTGGCACACACCTTGTTTGCTCTCCTTGGAGGGACACTGTGGCCCGGGAAACCACCTTCGTGGTCATACGCCACCTCTGGTGCTTAACAGCCTGTTTTCGGGGCCCCGGGCCGCGCGTTTTGGCCCCCCGAACCCTCGTTTTGCATCGGTTAGGGTTCATTTTTGGTGTGGACCTTTGTTTCATTACTAGGAGGGTGGTAGGATGGTGGGAGACTAGCAATTCTTTCAAAAATTATTTTCTCTCTCCTCCAGCCGGTTTTTCTGACATAAAGCTGGTTTTTCTCACTTTTGAGCCATAATTTCTGGTTTTTCATACCATCATTGTGTTGTGCACACCTGGGAGCCCAACCAATATGGGTAGGCCGACCAGTATTTCTTCTTGACCCTTTTGAACCTTGCTAAAAAGCTGGTTTTTCTCTCTCCTGATTCACTTTTTCTGGTTTTTCTCCCTGCAGCTGTGTTGCACTCATCTGGGAGGCCACCAATCTGGGATGGCCGACCAGAATTTTTCCTTGACCTTTTTGACCCCTGGTCGGCCGACCACGGGGGGTGGCTGGCCGACCACCTTAACTGGTCGGCCTTGCCATCTGCTTTTTGCTCTCTTTGAATGCTTTACAGCTGTGCCAGCTGGGGGCCATTTGAAGCATCCTCCATACACGTGTATGGAGGATATTTGAGGCTTCTTGGAGAAGCTTTAGAGCCTCTCCTCTATAAAGGGGAGGCTGATCTTCATTTGCAAGGGTTCAACAAAATTTGAAAGGCTTACATATCTCTCTCTCCCTTCATCATTACATTTGAGCTTCAAACCCTAGTTTTCTTGGACCATTTGCACTACAACCCTTAGCCTACCACCTCCATCATCCATTCCAGCACTTTGGGACTGATTTGCAAGGGTTGAAGGTTCACCAACTTGGTCCAAAAGCTCCTGCTTTGCTACTCTTCAAGGGGTAAGTACCTATTTCCCTTAAACTTGCATTTTTTTGCTCCATTGATTAGCCTTATTTTCAATCATTTCTGGACTTTCTCATAAACTAAAAAGTGTCATATTTTGAGCTCCTCTTAAAGATTTTATAAGGACACTTTTCTGTTTGAGGCCTCCTACACCCTTGCATGCTTTATCCCTCTTTGTAGGCTTATTTTGCATCATATCTTAGTCTTACTTGTGAGCATTTTCGAGATTTGTCATAAACTAGAAAAAGTTTTCCTTTTGAGCTTATAAACATGTTTGTTTAAGATACTTTCTCTTTTTGCGGGTCATCTACCCCCTTTCATGCTTTATTTCCTCATGTTTCGAGCTATGCATGTGAGTAGTTGCATTGGCCTTGGTTTGGCCTCTTAGCCACTGAAATCCAGTGAATTTTTAGTGGCTTAGATATGCATTTGAGCTTCAAAATCATAGAGGGGTGACCCCCTTACCCCTCATTCTCTTTACTAGCTTTACTGGCCTTCCAAAGGACCCCATTTTGCATGCTTTGAAGTCACTTTTTGGCCCAATTTGGTGAGTTTCAAAGTCTGCCTTAGCTCTGTCCCGAGCCTTTTTGACCATATTTTACGTCTATGATGCATGTGTAGAACAATTCCATTCAAGGCCTTTTGAAGGGGCCTTTCATTTTATGCTTCATTGACCCATTTCAGGGCCAATTTGATGAGTTTTAGGGCTTTCATAATTGATTTACAGAGTTGGTTTTGCCATGCTAAGTGTTCTTGTTGTATGTGTTGAGTAACCCCTTGCATGGCCTTCCAAAGGAGCCCCTCATTTTTGCATGCATTGACTGAGTTTCAGTGGGTATTTGGGCATATTTTGGCATGAAATGCTTCTATTTTTGGTTGGTTGGGTGAGCCTTCATATGCTTCATATAGTTGTAGAACAACTAATGGTTCACTAGCTTTCTTTGCATGCTTTGTAGACCCTTGATGTTAGCACTTTTTGGCCATACCTCAAACTGATAATATGCTTATTTTGGACTACCCTAGCTCTATTTTAGGCCTCATGGTTGAATGATGCTTGTTTTGCATGCTTGTAGTTCAATACCCATGCTTAACTTTGAGTTTTGAGGTCCATTGCATGCATGTGCTGAGGTGTGTTCATGTTTTGAGGTCATTTTTCATCATATTTCAGAGCTGGTTTGAATGCCATATTGCCATGTTTTCATCTCTTTAAGTGTGCTTGAGAGTTGTTCGTGAATGCCTTGTTTACCGACCAATGAATGAGCTTCATTTTCATGCATGTTGAGCCATCATTTCAAGCAATTTCCCACTATTTCAAACCTGCCTAGGGTCTGTTTGGGGTTGGTTTTGCCTTTGATGCATTGCTTTGGGTACCTCTAGTGTAACGCACTTCACTAGTTTCGGTACCCGGGCCCCCTAGCTTGCATAGTGTGCCATGTTTGCATGATTCGAGACCATTGTTTATCATGTTTCAGAGCTGTATCACATTTGTTTGTATGCCATATTGCATCCCTTGCCATGCTTTGGTAGAGTGGCACGTTATGCCTTAGGATCGGTCCTTGGCATTCGTGCGCGTTTGCATGCATTTCGGTTGTTTCATTTCCTATCGTATGGCCACTGATGTGAGTGTGGCTAAGGTCCACTCATGTTGGTGTAAGACCATCGTGCATTGCGTATGCCATCCCATAGCATTGTGTATGCTAGGTTGTATGTTAGAGCATTGTGTATGCCATTTTAGTCCATAGCATTGCGTATGCTAGGTTGTATGTTAGAGTTGCATTCATGCATATCATGCATATTGCATTATGTTTAGAGTAGGGTTTAGTCCAAAACACGGGAAACGAGGGACGTTTCGTACTCCAAGTGACGAAATGTGTCTCAATTCCCAGTCGCCGACACTCCGGATTACCCATGATGGAGTTTAGGTCTTGTTGTGTTTATATGTGCATTCATTTCACATCGAGTCGTGCAATTCGACTCCTCGGCCATCATGCATCGAGATGCGTGATTGGTGGCACGAGGATCGAGGCGTGCATACATATGTGAAAATACTTTGCCATGTCCCTTTCTTGCTCTCGTTGCAGTAAATCAGAAATCAACAGCCTTCTGGAGCTTCGCACAGCATTCCGGGATTAAGTGTAAACAGAGGCGAATCGGGGCATCGCAATGGATTTCCGTGTGAGGCAACTAAAGCATGCATCATTCATCATTCAGAACAGAGCTGAGGCGGTCCATAGCTTGCTTGCTAATTTACTTGCTTTCCTAGATTAATTCGTTAATTAATTAGGGTTTTGTATTTATTCGGACTGTATTATTTATTCGGACCCTCCGAGCGAGGGAACAATTGTAATAAGTGTGCGTGTGTGTGTGATGTATGTCTTCCAACCCCACGTCTTTCTCCCTTTTATTTACCAGCTTATGATGCTTAAATTAGGGCATGTTTCAATTAGCAAACTTATGCTCGCATGTTTGCATCCATTCATCTGTATTGCATGCACCGGGCTCGGCGCATCATACTAACTGCATTGTATTTCAATTCCGAGTTGAGTACATGTTATCTGTTGTATTTCATATGCCATGTTTAGAATAGCCGAGCCTATTATAGTTGCATTTTTGCATGTGTTGCATTAGGCATTCTTAGCATAGTTAGAATTCATGCATGATTTCTAATTAGCTTCTGTTTTGGCTTGGAGTACTAGGTAAGCTTTTATGCTTTAGCATCCTTGCATGCGTGTGAGTGATTACCATGATAGCATGCTTACCATGAGGCTATGTGCTTACGTGATATAACTGCCTGAATGTCTGTGGGTGAAGGTTGGGTTATTTGGACTGGAACAATTCATCGACTGTGAGTTTTAAGCCCACTTGAGAGTGGCAAATCATCTTGTTTTCTAAGCCCACCTGAGGGTGGCAAATCCACATTTTAGCCTACTTGCGAGTAACAAACCATTTTCAAAACAAACATGAGATGTGTTGTTCCAATTTAGGCGACCCGGTCTATACTTGTATGTTGTGCGCATCACATAGTAATCCTAGGCTAATAACCGGAATATGAACGCATAATGTTTTCAAAACTCGATATCATGATTAGTAGAGGCCGATCTTTGATCGAGCGAGCAGGGGTGCTCACGAAGTGACCTTCCCCAATCGTACCCAAGTTCCCGAGCCGAGGCAACTTTGGTGATGACGGATACGTGGCCTTAGGCAACGAGTCAGGGTTTCCTAAATTTTCCCAAAATAAAACATTTAGGTGGCGACTCTGTATCTGGCAAAGCAATCCATGTTTGGCATTTCTTTCAAAAAAATCTGTTTTCAAAAACGATTTGTCGGATTTGGACTCTTTGATGATTCATCGGTCTCGCATTGCACTCTGCAAGATTAGATACAGGACCGTGACATTGAGTCCTGAACTGTAGTGAGCCCAATGAATGAAACGGGATTTCCCTCCCGGGACTTTCGGGGACGTCTACAGTTTCTGGCGAGTCTGCTGGGGAGTTAGAGAACTTGACTCGAACTCATGATATCTTGTTTTAATTACACTTATGTGTTTCTTTGCATTGCATTTGCATTGGTGCGCCTAGGACACCGTGTTTGTCGTATGCTATTCCTAAACGGTTTGCCGGAGGCTCGCTTCGAGAAGCGTGCCATAAGGCTGACCGGTTGCGGGCTCTGCCACGACAGGAACACAAATCCTGATTTTACCGGGGCACCCTTTTTGACCATTCGACCTAGTGCATATTCGGAATCCATAGTGACCATTCCAAGCTAGGACAGGTTGCTTACCCGATTATAGGTTGTTTGAAACCGCTGCGTGCATAGTGAAACCCTAACTCCTGACAAAATAGGACAGGGAAACCTTACCTCAACATAGGGGTGTTTTGGCTCTCACTTGTTTGCTATGTGCTTTTAGAGTGCGTCTCTATACGAATGCATGTATCAGTTTACAAGTTTGGGCATCAGGCCTGCGGGCACCAGTTTAGCATTTTCAGAATCAGTTATCTGCGGGTATCGGATTCAGTTTTGGGGGCAGTAATTTGGGAATAATGACTAGTGTTTGAGAACAGTGTATTTCAGCTTATCAACTGTATGTTGTGATACCCAACTGTGTGTTGTGTTTATTTAAGCCCTTATGCTGTCCGTTTATCTGCTCGTTTATTTCCTTCTTATTGCTTTATTTATCTTTTTGCTAGGATAGTTTAGCACAATTGCTTCAGACCAAGCAGATATTCCCCAAGCACTCTGGACAAGAGGTCGCCGACTCCATCGATCTGAGGATCTGGTTGACGGACAACCAGTGTATCATTCCCTACCCCCGGTTATCAGACGGAGGCCGAGAAAGAGCAGTGTATCTGAGCAGAGGCTGCCAGAGCAGTGGATTACCCCATCAGTGGACAGTCGGGTTGAGATCCCAATTGTTGCTATAGAGATAGATCTACCGATAGTTCAAACAGATCAGGGCAGTATGGTAGGAACGCCAGGAGTTGAGGAAATGATGCGTTAGATGCAGGAAACCATGAGAGCCATGCAGCAGGACGCTGTTCGCCGGGATGAGTTTGCCAAACAACAGGCCGAGATAATGGCCCAGCAGGCAGAGTTAATTGCCAGGCTGCAACAACAAACCGGGGCATCTGCTTCACAACAAGTCCGTCCCCCACCAGGAATTCCAGCCCCCGGAGAGGCACCAAATGTCCAGGCAGATAAGGACATCCCAACGGGGCCAGCTCCACCCCCGATTCTACCACAACTATCTAAGGCACCTACGCCTGTCAATCAACCGGACTCTCCCTTTGAGTTCGAGGTGGACCATACAGCATTAAAGTTGAGCAAGCTTAAGAAGCTGTTTAAGAAATCCCAATGTGTGAAGTCCATCCCAGACATCGAGGACGGATATACCGATGTAGCTGTGACGCTGCCAGATAGGTTCAAAATGCCACAAATCGACCGCTTCGACGGATCTGGAGATCCCATGGTCCATCTTCGGTTGTTCTCAGATATACTGCGACCGATGGGCCTCACCAGACCGCAGAAGCTCTCACTATTCGGCCGGACCTTGTCAGGTGTGGCCGCTATCTGGTATGCAAAATTAGAGGATGATGTTAAGCGAAACTGGGACGAAATAGCCGAGGCCTTCATTGCACAGTACTCCTATAACACTCAAATCGAGATTACAACCCGTGATCTTGAAACAACAAGGCAGGAGCCTAAGGAGGGCTTCTCGGATTTTGTAGCCCGGTGGAGGGCAAAGGCCTCAATGATGACCCTAAGGCCCATCAATAAGGACCAAATTCAGATGATTGTGCGCAATCTCCAGCCAAAACTGATGCAGAAGATGATTGTGCTCCCCTTTCCTACCTTTTCAGATCTGCACGAGATGGGGGTACAAATTGAGGATGCTATGAAACAAGGTCTGATTGACCAAGACAGAGAGCAACCCCAAAGAACCTTTAACCGCAACAGTAATACAGGCACCAGCAATGCCGCAAATGCTAAAGCTTCAGAGGTAAGCGTGGTCACCACCACCCCCCCTCCAAAACCCATGGCAGCTACACCTTTCTCCGACGCGTCCGGAAGCAACACATAAACCACCAAATTCCAACCCAGAGGCCAAAGAACCTTCATGCCTTTATATATGCCCCTGTCTAAGGCTTTAGGGGTATTAATCAGGAAAGGGCACTTAAAGCCCCTGGAGCCGAGGCCATTGCCAAATCCACTCCCTCCTTCTTATAACCCAACCAAATATTGCGCATTCCACCAACAGCACGGTCATGACACCGACCAATGCTACCGATTGCGTCACGAGATTCAGGATCTCGTTGACAAGCAGGTGATTGTGCCTCCAGAAAAACCCGATGTCACAACAAACCCTCTCCCACCACACAACCAAGCTCCACCTCCCAAAAGAATCAACTTTATCCAGACAGGGGTCGTGTCTTACGATCCCAGCATATATATTACCCCAACTCACCTACCCAAGCCGAAGGTGCTCCTTCCTGACTACACTGACTTGTGCATATTGGACATCTCCAGAACCCAACCCGAACCATTGGTGGTGACTGTCGAAGACAAAATAGGGGAGATTTCAGGAGAGAATGAGATTGTTGAGCCAGAGTCTGAGGAATCCGAGAATTTTGCTGAAGGGGTATACAGTCCAAGCGACTACATTCTATCAGTGGGCCAGGTTGGGCCGAACTTTGAATTGCCGGCAGGGGCAGAGCTGTGCATGTTACAGGAGAGTGAATCTAGTCAGAGGACAGATGACCTGGCAGCCGTGGAGGAAGACTTTGCTAACCTCCAATTTTTCAATGAACAAGACCCAGAGGACATGGTGGTCAACTGGTCAGATTTTGAGAAGTCAGCAGAGGTAACCGGGTGGCTCGATGACTTACCAGATGTTGCCGACGAAGCTCAGTTGGAACGGGGCCCAGCAGGGGCAGGAATATCAGTTGTGGCCGAAAGGGCCGGAAATCAGAATGAACCGCCGGAGAGCGCCGGTGCCAAGAATTTCGCTCAGGACTTGGGCATTGTGGATGCAGGAAGTGTTGAACAGCCAGCTATACTGACGCAGTTGAAGCAAGAAAGGTTTGAGGCTTCTGATAGAATCAGGAAAGCTAAGGGCCCTGAGGGGACTGAAAATGCTGTGTGCGCGAAGGTAGAGAATGTTGTGAGCATGTGGATGGAGAGTACTGCGAGTGCAATTGTACCGGAGCCAGACAGGTGTTTGTGGGCTACCGACGGAATGTGGTGGGAAAACGATGATCTATGTCTTGCCCACACGGATGAGGATTGGGGGAGGAACCAGCCAGACGATACCTGGTACATCGGCGAAGTCGATCATATGACTAGAAGTGGGCGGTATTTCAAGCCCCCACATCTAGATCAGCCAGAGGCATCTGCGAAAGATAAGGAAGCAGAGAAATAGAAAGATAATAACTCGAAGAAGAAGCTGTACTGAAGTAGTTGAAAAAGATACAAGCATACATCTCCATCTAGGGACTGCTTATGGCATCGCGAGTGCATCGACAAGCTGTCTTATCGGCCATGGACAAGGCCAAGCTCTCAATAGACACCACGCCCGAACAGCTGGTAGGCTTAGTTTTTCCGGGAGGGGCTACTCCGATGTTGACTTTCTCTAATAAGGAATTGCCACCTGAGGGTGCGAATCACAACAAGCCACTCTACATCTCTGTGGAGTGTAGAAACAAATGGATTCTGGTGGTTCTTGTCGATACCGGATCCGCCATCAATGTCTGCCCGGCAAGGACAGCGTATGCAATCGGTTTAAAGACCGCGAACTTTGCGCCGACTGCCCAGGTGATTCGGGCATATGACAACACGAGTAGAGAAGTCATGGGGACGGTGAAAATTCAGACCAAGGTTGGACCGGAACAACATGAAATAAACTTCCACGTCCTAGAAGTTCCTGCAACTTTCAACATGCTTTTAGGGCGGCCGTGGTTGCACCAAGTAAAGGCAGTTTCGTCTACCTTGCATCAGATGGTGAAATACCCCCATGGGAAGGGAGTAGCCATAGTTTTTGGGAATTCATCGATCCATCCACCGCTGGAAGTATCTACGCCCGTGTTGGAAATTGAGCATGGTGTGGAGGATGTGTTCTTATCCGGTTTTACCCTGGCTGAGGCTCGGGTCGTGCAGAACATCATGGCTGTTAATGCGGGATTGTATGTCAGTGCTCAATCAGTATACCTCTGTAACAGCGCCCGCGAGGGACCTCGATGCTACAGTTCGGACTCCCCTTTTTTGTTTGTTGCGGTTCGTAATCTGAACCAAAGAGTCCAACTCTGGCAAATCGTTTGAGAAAACAGATTTTTGAAAAGAAGTGCCAAACATGGACTGCTTTGCCAGATACAGAGTCGCCACCTAAATATTTTTTTTAAAATGGGAAATTTAGGAAACCCTGACTCGGTGCTGAAGGCCACGTGTCCGTCATCACCAAAGTTGTCTTGGCTCGGGAGCTTGGGTACGATCGGGGAAGGTCAGCTATGAGCACCCCCTTTCGCCCGGTCGGAAGACCGGCCTCTACTAACCGTGATATCCGATTTTGAAAACGTTATGTGTTCTTGTTCCGGTTATTAGCCTAGAATTACTATGTTATGCGCACAGCAAACAAGTATAGACTAGATTGCCTAATTTGGAAACAAGCATTGCATATCCGTTTGTTTTGAAAAACGCTTTGGAATTTGCTACTCACAAGTAGGCTAAAACACGGATTTCAACGAGTTTTTCCAACTCAAGCAATCCAACCTCCACTCACAGGCATTCAAACAGTTTATCTCATATAAGCATTTAGCCACATGGTAAGCCTACTGTCATGTTAACATTCGCACGCATGCAATATGCTAAAGCATAAATACTTACATTGTACTCCGTGCCAAAACAATAAACTAGTTAGCAAAAATGCATGCCCTAGTCCATGTTAAGTGGCTAATGCATCACATACAGAGATGCAGTTTAGGATAGGCTCGGCTAACCCTAAAATGGCATGTGAAATGCAATCATTCGGTGCATGTATTCAAGTTAGATTTGAAGATACAATGCGGTTTGTATGATGTACCGAGCCCGGTGCATGTAAGACAAATGTATGGATGCACGCATGCATTGCATAAGGTATGCTAAAATAAACGTGCCCTAATCTACCATCGTAAGCAGGTAAATAAAAGGGAAGAAAGAAGTGGGGGTTGGAAGACATGCACACCACTCACACACGCTTATTACAGATTTGCCCTCGCTCGGAGGGACCAAAAGAATATACAAATTAATTAACTACGCAAGCTAATAAAATATTACAGATCAATTAAATTAACAAATTAATTAATCTAATTAAAACAGTAAAGCCCTCGGGAAGCGGGTCAGATGCAGCGCATGCTCGGGATTTGCTCGGAATCGCACTGCCATGCATAGTCTGCCTCTGTTTTCCCTGCTTTTCTCCTCTGAAGACTGCCAAAGTCTCAGGAATGCCTCTCAGGATACTGGGGGATCCCACCGGCTAAGTAGAATGACCACCGGCACTGAATTGTTGTAACCGGCACAAAATAGATCCACCGGCCATCGATTGACTGTCGGCCGGCACAAAATGTTGCCGGTCGGCAATAAATGCCTGCAGAACCTGCAACTCACAGCAGCAGAGGGCAAAACTTGCATGCCAATACAATTCAAACAATGTATGCACCAATCATGCCCCCTATCATGTTTGTGACTCGAAGGAGCATGTGTCTCGATTCTCGGACCACCAATCACGCATTTCCATGCATGATGGCCCAAAGAACCGAGTGTGCAACTTTCATGTCAAATGAAATGCAATACAAATGACCCAATAAAGGGGACTTAACCTCTATCACACTCACTTCAAGAGGCTAAGCATGCATGTTCATGCGAGGCAATCCTAAGCATGTGAACATATCAAACATGCAAAGAGCAACATGTTGAGAACAATGTATAGCATGCAACATCATGCAAATGGGACCAAGTATGTGACAACGCACAAAGTAAGCATGCTACAACACATGGAGGAATGGACTTAAACTAGATTAGGCAGCTCTAAATAGGCCTAAAACAGTAGCCAAAATGCCCAAAAATGAAGGCTAAACACACATGCACACATGCAAGTAAGTTGGACCAACACTTAGGCATTAAACAAGCAACTCCAAAGCACACTTTAAAGAGGCTAAGTATGGACAATTAGCATGCATCATAAACTCTGAAAATCATGTAAAACATGGTGCCAAACCAAGCAACAAAGCGAGCTAAACGTGCAAAATGGCCCCAAGCATTCAAGGCTCGCCAAAGAGGTAATGGACTACACTTAGTACAATCACACATGGCAAGACTTAGGCGACCAAAAGCAGAGTTTTAACACATAAAACTAAGCCCAAAAGGCCAACTAAATGGCATCTAAATGGTTTGAATCCAAAGGCATGCACAATGGTCAAAACATAGGGCATACAACACATGCTTTTAAGGCAACAAAGAGGCATCCGAGGCAAGCATATGAGCATATCAAAGGGACTGAAATAACATGTTAGGTGGTTCCAAACCACCAAAATGATGCAAGCAACACATGCTACACATTCTCATACTTGAAGCATACAAGCTCAAATACAAAGGAGCTATACTAAGCATGCCAAGATCAACCCAAACACCTATGGACAGACCTAAAACATGGCAAAATAAGCACTCAAGCTTCACAAATCTAAGCTTAAAACATGTTAAAACAAAGGCACACAACCTAAGACATGTTAAGGGATCAAGGAGGCATTGCATGGCAACTATGCTAAGCATGCATGGAGTACCAAAACCAACTTAAAACCATGTTATATTATGGCAATATAAGCATGAAAAATAGTCATGGCATGATCAACACACACTCAAACAAAGGCTTCCTCTAGAGGCCAAAAAGTGTCCCTTTCAAGGACAACAAGGAGAGGGGGTGGCCCTCTCCTTGTGAAGACTTCAAGGCACCATCCCCACCACTGAAATCCCTCAAGATTTCAGTGGTGAAGAGGTCCAAACACCAAAGTCTCGAAACTCACCAAAATAGCACAAAAATAGGGCCTTTCAAGGCCTAAAGGTGGTCAAACACACCCAAACCACAAAACACTCTTAACAAACAATCAAGAGGGCCTAAAAACAGAACTTTTTTATGTTATACACTAAACACAAAAACAGCTCTAAGATAGGTAGAAATAGGATGCAAAAATGGGGAATAAAGGACTAGTTTCTTACCCTTGTTGACCTTCTTCACAAAGGGAGGACCAGCTGCCTCCTTGAGCTTAAACTAGCCCCAAAACTCTGCAAATAATCCCTTAGAACCTCAATAGCCAAGGAAAGGTGTAATGGTAGGTGTTTGTATGCAATACTATGAACAAATGCACCTAGAACACTCAAGAGAGAAATAGATAGAGATAGAATGTATATGAGTTCTAACCCTAGAACCAGAGCTTCTAGCAATGTTTTCCTCTCTAAAATGTCTAACCCTAATGCCAAGAGAGGAGGGCTCCTCTTATAGGCAACCAATCTTGTAAAGCTTGTCAAGAAAGCTAACAAGAAGAGCATCCCTCCATACACGTGTATGGAGGGGAACAAAATGCCAAACAGTTGTCCTAAAATATCTAAAAAAGCAGATGAACAGTAGTCGGCTGGCCAAAAATGTCATTTTGACAAAAATGACTGTCGGTCGGCCAAAAAGAGTGCCGGCCGGCAATATACATTGCCGGTGGACACAAACAACAGCCGGTGGCCTCTAGCCACTGCCGGTGGTGTGTGGGGATGCCTCACAAGGCATTCCCTGCCCCTCCAAGGCAAAACACAGGTGTTTGGTGCAAAACCAGACACAAAACGGTCAAGTTCGGAGATCCTGAGGCAAGGCGCGTAGCCGAGACCTCCGGGAACTCCAAACGAACACAAACAAGGATGATCACCGAGTGTTCCAACGGTGACGTCCAAGTCTTGAGGACTGTCAAAAATGGGGTGTCTACAACCTCATGAACAAGCTTCAACACATCCCCGGAATGGGATTAGGAAAGAGCGGCCGGAAGGGTGTCGCAGCATTGGCCGAAGTGCCACACAACCCACATACCTTTGGCCTGGGTTATCTACCCACCAAAGAAGATTGGATAAGGAAAGGTAGGGAGATGGCTAGGGGAGCCAGAGCGAAGAAGGCGGGGAAGCCTTTTGACTTAATGCACCGGCCCATTCAGGGTACCCTAAACGGACGCTTCGTCCAGGAGGGGGAGGACTTTCCGTTTTGTGGCTTTCCAAAGCCGTGGCTGAACGCGAAGAGGAAGCGCGTGCCAGGGTTTGAGATTTTCTTTAACTGTAGAGGCTGAGCAGAGCAAGAAAGTGAAGTCTGAGGACGCCGAAAGTGAAATGGGGGTAGCGCTGGCATGTCTACTTTCAGATCCTCCGATTGAACAGAAGTGCTTGGGGGATAACTTCTCGGTATGCGTGATCGGGAATGAAATGGCTGCGGGCCTACCAGCAAACATTTTGGATGCATCTATCGCACCCTCTCTCATTTGGCAGTATGAAGAGAGATTTTTGTCAAGCAGCACCGGGTCAGGTAGTGAGCCGGAATCTGATTCCTCTAAATCTGTTGAGTCGGAATCAGGTTCCAGCTCGACTGAGTTTGAGTCCGGTATTCCAGGGGGTGATAACCCGGATACCACAGTCCTGTCCATGTCGTCTTTTTCTTTCTCTTTTGAGTCTGTTGTAACCGAAGAATCGGACGATTTGGATGTGCTTAATGAGAATGATGTGGCTGTGGTTTCTGAGTACTTTTCTGTGCCCTTGATTTATTGCATTAACTCAGACTTTCAAAATTTTGATGAAAAAAACGAGGAAGAAATTCCTCCGATTTTGCAACGCTTAATTGAACAAGAGCAGGAGAGATTTGTTAAACCCTTAATGGATGAAATCACTACTGTGAATATTGGTACTGAGGAGGACCCGCGGCTAGTCCAGATCGGGTCCACGTTGTCTTCGGAGGAACGCGAGCGCTTAGTCACTTTATTAAAAGATTTCAGAGATGTTTTCGCGTGGTCCTACAAAGACATGCCTGGAATCGATCCTGAGATTGTACAGCACCGGATCCCTCTTGACCCCGAGGCCCGACTTGTTAGACAAAAACTCAGGAGGATCCGCCCCGGACTGGGCCCTCAAGATCAAGGAAGAGGTCACGAAGCAGATTGATGCAGGGTTCTTGCTTGTATCCGAATACCCGACTTGGTTGGCCAACATTGTTCCGGTGCCGAAGAAGGATGGCAGGATCCGAGTGTGCGTGGATTTCAGGGATTTAAACCGAGCCAGTCCGAAAGACGACTTTCCCTTGCCACATATTGATGAGTTAGTGGACTTCACAGCAGGGCATGCTTTGCTTTCGTTTATGGATGGCTTCTCAAGCTACAATCAGATAGTGATGGAACCTGAAGACCGGGAGAAAACTGCTTTCACCACCCCGTTGGGGACATACTGCTACAGAGTAATGCCATTTGGGTTGAAGAACGCTGGAGCTACATATCAACAGGCCGCGACCACGATATTGCATAACATGATCCACAAAGAGGTTGAGGTGTACGTGGACGACATGATTGTCAAGTCCAAAGAAAGAGAGGGCCACTACACCGCCTTGCAAAAGTTCTTTCAAAGGATCAGGGAATTTCGGTTGCGGCTGAATCCTCAGAAGTGTACATTTGGTGTTACAACGGGAAAAATGCTAGGGTTTCTGATTACATAGAGAGGTATCGAAGTCGACCCTTCCAAAATCAAGGCCATCTCAGAAATGCCACCACCAAGGACTGAAAAGGAGGTGCAAGGCTTTCTGGGTAAAGTGCAATTCATAAGACGGTTTATCTCAAAATTAACCTTGACTTGTGAACCACTCTTTGGTCTCCTGAAGAAAGGAAAGAAATTCCAATGGGACGGCCGATGCCAAGCTGCTTTTGAACAGACCAAGGAATACTTACAAAACCCGCCCGTGCTGTCACCGCCAGAGCCGGGGAGACCGTTGATTTTGTATCTTTCAGTAACTGAGACTACAATGGGCTGCATGCTCGCGCAAGAATCAGAGGACAAAGTGGAGAGAGCCATCTACTACCTGAGTAAGAAGATGCTGGAGTATGAGACTCGCTACACACCATTGGAAAAGGCTTGCTTAGCCTTGGTATGGGCTACCAGGAAGCTGTGGCACTACCTGTTAGCTCACTCTGTAATGCTGGTTTCACGAATGGATCCCATCAAATATCTTTTTGAGAAATCGGCGCTTACGGGTAGGCTAGCTCGTTGGTTACTGTTGCTTTCCGAATTCGATCTGAAATATGTGACGCTCAAGTCAGTCAAGGGAAGAGTAGTAACAGAGTTCTTAGCAGATCATCCAGTGGAAGGGGGTGAAGCAGTTGAATACTTATTCCCAGATGAGGCCATTTTGCATATCGACGACGAGTTTTGGACGATGTACTTTGATGGAGCGTCAAATCAGTATGGGTATAGGATAGGAGTGTTGCTGATAGCACCCGACAACTCCCGTATCCCTCCGGCCTTCAAACTCCGGTTCAAAGTCTCGAACAACGAAGCAGAATACGAGGCATGCATTGCCGGTCTAGAAGCAGCCCTAGAACTAGGGGCAAAACGGTTGGACGTCATCGAGGACTCGAACCTTGTTGTATCTCAAGCGAAAGGAGATTGGAAAGTCAAAGAAGAAAAGATGATTATGTATCACCAGACCTTGGACTTGTTAATTCCTCGGTTTGAGAAGCTAAATTTTGCTCATCTGTTAAGAGATAACAACAGGTTCGCAGACTCACTAGTAACTCTATCTTCCATGATAGACATCCCGTTTGGAGTCCGGATGTGTCCAGTCATTATCGACCAGAAATTTGTGTCGGCCTACGAGTCGATTGCCGCGATAGATGAGGTTCAAGATGAGAACTCCTGGTATTACGATATTTGGAATTTCTTGGAGAAGGAAGCATATCCACCAGGGGTAAATGCCAAGGATAAAAGGGTAATCAGAAGAATGGCCGTTCAATTCATCATCTGCGGAGGTAAATTGTATAAGAGAGGTCATCTGGGAATGCATAAGCTGTGTGTTGAAGTTGAAGAATCAAAACGCCTGATGGAGGCCATCCATGGAGGAGAATGTGGGGCGCATATGAATGGGGTAATGTTAGCTCGGAAGATTCTCAGACAGGGTTACTACTGGTCCACCATGGAGGAGGATTGTATCGGCTTTGTTCGGCGATGCCACAAATGTCAGATCCATGCAAAGCGCATGAACATCCCGCCGTCGAAGCTGTACAACATGACTTCGCTATGGCCATTTTCAGTTTGGGGAATCGATGTGATCGGGGCTGTCACGCCAAAGGGGTCTAATGGGCATGAGTTCATCTTGGCCGCGATAGATTATTTCACAAAGTGGGTTGAGGCCCAATCCTATGCGGTGTTGAAGGTGTCGCATGTTGCAAAGTTTATCAGAAACAACATCATCTGTCGTTATGGAGTCCCAAACGAGGTCATTTCAGATAACGGTTCGCACTTCAAGAAGGAAGTGATTGATTTGTTGGAAAAATACAATGTGGCTTTTCATAAGTCATCCACCTATTGGCCGCAGACCAATGGAGCGGTTGAGGCCGCCAACAAGAATATCAAGCATATACTGCAGAAGATGGTGGAAACCTACCGGGATTGGCCAGATAAGCTACCGTTTGCTCTGTGGGGCTACCGGACTTCAATTAGAACGTCTACTGGAGCGACTCCGTATTCATTAGTTTATGGGATGGAGGTCATTCTACCTATTGAAATTGAGGTTCCGTTTTTACCAGTACTGGCTGAGTATCAGATAGCCGAAGCAGATTGGCAGCAGAGCAGATTTGAAGAACTCATGCTCTTTGACGAGCGCAGACTGAAAGCACTGTACCATGTTCAAGGTTATCAGCGCAGAATTGCCAGGGCTTTCAACAAGAAAGTTAAGTCTAGGAATCTGAAGGAAGGAGATTTGGTGCTCAAGGACAACCGAGCTCCCATCCACGACCCAAGGGGCAAGTTCAGACCCAATTGGACTGGTCCCTACATCATTAAGTCTATCTGGTCAGGTGGAGCTGTGGTCCTGATGGACCTAGATGGCCTCGAGTTCTCCCAACCGATCAATATGGACAAATTGAAGAAATATTACCCCTGAGAGGCTCGCTAGGCTGAAAACCCAAAAGGGCGACCTAGGCAAAAGTTAGAGCACAAAAAATTTGAAACTATAAAAACTGAGCTCGCAAGGTTGAAAACCCGCAAAGGGCGGCCTTGGCAAAAGTTAGAGCGTAAAATGAGAGTGAAAATACTCGAGTGAACCCGAGCCTGAACTACGTAAGGCTTGATTCCCATCTTTGGGATACGTAGGTAACTTCGTCCTGAAGTTCAGCCATAAACTTTTCCTCGATCAACTTTGTCCATTTGATCATCTCGACCATCTTTGTCTATTCAGCATTCAAGAGTTCGGTTATGATCTCCGGTGCAGTGCTTTTTAGACTAGGGGCAACTTTCCGTTGCTGTGTAGTGCTGCGGTACTATTCAGACTAGGGGCAACTTTCCAGTTGCTAGGATCCGAGGTTGTGCATCTCAGTGACAAATTTCAGGCGTGTCCAGTTCTGATCCACATCGAAAATGGTTTTGAAAAGTTTTAATGAAAGTTGACTTTGTTCAAAATTAATCTTTTTACAACTTAGACCATTTTTGGACCAAAGCAGAAAATTCTCAGTACCAACAACCTTCAATTTCATTGATTTCAATACAGAGTTCTCCTGCTCTTGCATACAAATTGAAGTTGCTTTTTATTACAATCATAAAGAAAACTTGAAAGTACTAATAAAGCAATAAATCAGGGGCATAGATAAGTCAGGCGTTCTTGCGCCCCCTCCCAGAGCTGGTCGAAGCCTCTGATGCCAAAGTGGGCCCTTCCTATGCCTCTTCATTAAGCCAATCCAAGCACTCATTAGACAAAGTGCAACTGAAAGTGGGAGCGGGGGCCAGGAGCTTTCTAGTCCTCCATGCTGTGGCATACCGGGCAAGCTGTGCGCCTCGAACCAGGAATGCAGCAGGATACTCTATCCCCTCTGGCGAGCAAGTCTGATCATGTCCGAACTGGCGTTGGAACCGAAACGAAAAATAGAAGACACAGTGTGTCATGCCAATCAATTGAATCCCAGGTTGATGGGTCATGTTGTAACTCATTGCCGGCAGATTGAGCCAAGGGCAGCGCCAAGCGATGCGGTCTGCAGACAAACTGTACATCCAGTTGTACTACCACCCTTCATCCAGGGCATCGACCAAGCGTTGTCGGAAAAAGTAGCCGCGAGCTGAGTACGCGGGGTAAGACTCCACAATCTGTAACTTGTCCATTAACCACACCTGGGGAGGGATTGAAAAATGAGAGAATAAAAAATAGAGAGATGTACGATGAGAGAAAAGTAAGAAAAGGGTTTTGTGAGAAAAACCGAGCCTGAGGGCCGAGTGATGTGAGCAATACATATGTGAGATTGGGTGGGAAACATTACCTGCAATAGTAGTGGGCTCCCCGCAAGCCTAGCCGTCTCCCGGCTATGAAAAGCGTCTAAGCCTATCAATGTTTCAGCCAATGTCATAGCAATGTAGCTCTTGCCCTCCTTCAAACCTTGGGCAACCTCGATCAATCGGACACTGAATCCGCCGGAGCCCGGAACAAACAAGAAATGAGCTAGCAAGCATAGGCAAAGCGCGTGTCGCCGGTAGCCCTGCCAATGATGGTCGCCGCGGTTACCAATATCAGAAAACCGACAAACCAAGCTTGGGACGTCCAGCTCCCCGTCATGAATCAATGATCGAGCATCATGCAAAGAGAGGCCATACATTCATCCTAGGGCTTGGACGTGGCCAAATCGGAGTCGAGGTAAGATTTCCTCGTTACGATCGGACTCCATCAAAGCTTGGAAATCCTCGAAAGTAGGACACATCTCTTGCTCGCTAAAGCTAAAAACATGTGTTACCGGATTCCAAAACCTTGCCACGGCATGGAGGAAAGGAAGATGCAGCGGAGTGCGGCCCAGCGTGAATAGTGCATTCAAGCCGAAGCCCCGGAAGTTCAACTTTTCCGAGCCATCTAGAGAAGCGATCCAAGCTGTGAGATTTTGGGTGAGAAATGCCTCCATTGTGATGCAAAACTGAGATGAAATGAATGAACCACGAGGCTGGGACTTTTAAAGAGGATAAGGCACTATTCAGGGGACACGTGTCACAAACCTGGTGGTTGCCAGACTAGGTGGTCGGCCGACCACCTTTTCTGGTAGGCCGACCACCCCTCCCCCCTCCAATGCAAAAAAACTGGTCGGCAGGCTTCCCTAGGTGGTCAACCATGGAGGGGAGGGTGGCTTTGGTCTTGTTCTAGCTTCTAGAAGAAAGTTCCTAGCATTTCCAAGCATTGGGAGTGTTGAAAGTGCGTGTTTCCCTCCGTTTTGGATGCGTTCCGTCACCCAGATCGTCCGTAATACATTTGTTTATCGAGTTGTTGTCAAGTCTTGCTTATCGAGTTGTTATTTTGCTTATTGAGTTGTTGTTTGTTAGTCGAGTTGTTAAGTTTATCGGATGTTGTTTGTTAAGTTTTGTCGAGTTGACGAGTTTTTGTATATCGAGTTGTTACTCTTTGTTTAATCAGCATTGTTGTGTCTTGCTTATCGAGTTGTAAACTTGCTAAGGTTTTGTTGATTCTTAGTAAGTTGAGTTGTTTAGTTTGTTGCATCGGTTCACTACCTGACTTGGCAATTTTCAATGCACAATTTCATTCAATCTCATTTTTGTGCAAAATGATGCGATGCGATGCGATGCTAAGAACATAAAATACAACACTTTTTGAACAAAAGCTGTTTCATTCCATCATGCTTCCTTTGTTACAACATTTTACAACAAGGATACAAGTTTTACAGAAAATAAAACTACCTAATAATGTACAAATGTGCTATAACTACTAGTAAAAAAGGCAAATAAAGCAGGAACATCTGTGCTCTCAAGTGTAAGAATAAGAGGCCCTCTTTGTCCTCTTCGGCTGAGAAGTCCCTGCACCATCTCCACCAGCACCATCATCTGAATCGGAGCTGCTGTCCTCGGAATCCTCCTTGGCATCAACTCCCCCCTCAGAACTGGACTCAGAGTCATCCTCTCTGCCTGCAGATGTCTCTGACTAAGGCTGCGCGGACTCCTCCTCCTCGCTGGACTCCTCCTCTATGATATGTGCCCTGTGTCCACCTCATCTGCGAGATGACTCCCCTCTCCCAGCTCCTCGAGAAGGCCTAGATGGCCCAGCTCCTCGGGAAGGCCCAGGTGGCCCGACCTATGGACCAGTATAGATCGGAGGCATCTGAAAAGGAAGAGCATAATTTGAATACATCAGCCAAAATATGTATATCAGACGCAGATGCAAGGAAACTACATAGGGTGAATGTATATAGCTACAGCACATAAATATGGTGTGTGTCAGATGTGCTCTACACATACAGTCAATCAATGCAGTGAAATGCTCAAGGCCAGCATGTCATCAGAAGTATGATAAATGCAAGAAAGCTAAAGAGTACCGGGACACCGTTGATGGATAACTGCGCCTCTCTCCGCAAGACCATGCCCTCAAGTGAGGCCACCAATCCGAGCATCCCCTCCATGTACTCTCTGGGTTGCTGCAGATACAAGCTCAAATCATCAGTGAATAAATGAGTACCTAAGTAGCTGCGTGATAAATAAAAAATAGTGGAACATACCGGTGGTGAGTCGGGATCACAAACGTATGGGTGACCAGGCATAGGAGGCTCTATCGGAATCGGATAGGAAGTCCCGTATCGCCATCCCGTCAACTCAGTCGGCATATCTGGCTATCCAGGGTGATGATAAGTTGGGGGAATCGGGGGGATCAGTCCAGCCCCACCTCTAGATATACCAGCCCTACTGGTCGAAGGAATGTCTCTAGCTCGGGTGCGGCTCGAGGATGGCATACCAGCAGACCTCCTCGCGGGAGTACGGACACCTGCCAATGGAGGCATCAAGTATGTGTGACGGTAGGTTGCGTAATCCCCGTCCTCCAAGTGTAGCAACACGTCGGTGCCTAGCATGGCACTGTCGACGCCCTGAGGAGTGAGACTATCAGCGGACCACATATCATCCGGAGGTGCTGAGGGAACACTCTGCTCAGGGAAACCCAGAGTCTGGCGCAAGAAGCGGTCCCCCAGGAACCAGGCCCTGCCAGCTGGCCCCTCAAACAAGATCCTATACCGGGAAGCGGCCCATCCTCCGGCAAACTGGAATCGGGCATCTCCACCCAAAGGCACCCAGGGCTGCCAAGTGATCTGCGGATAACCAGTGCATAAGCCGATTAGAAATCGTAATGTGCAAGATAAATCAAAGATGAAAACATAGAGAACTGAGAGTTCTGAATTACCTCTGTCGGCCGCACCGTGTCGAAAAACTGCCATAGGTAGGGGAGAGTCTCCCGAGTTCTCAGCTGATACTGGCCCTCAAAAACGAGTGAATACGGAGTCATGAGAGGCGCCTCCACCTCAAGCTCAGGGGCTAGCGTCGGAAAGTATGCGAAGACCCATAACTGTGGAAAACGAGGCAAAAGCCATCAGAATACAGAATGCTAAGTGCAGAATGTGAATACAGAATATACAGAGAATACAGAATGCTGAGCGCAGAATGTGAATACAGAATGTACAGAGAATACAGAATGCTGAGTGCAGAATGTGAATACAGAATGTACAAAGAATGCAAAATGCTGAGAGCGGAATGCAAAGTACAAAATGTAAAGTGTGCCGTGTGTGCAGTATACAGATAATGAAAAGCAGGAATGTAAATCAAGAGGGCAGAAAATACCTCCCAGGCTCTCCAGTAGCCACCGACTATGTTCCCCCGTCCGCGGGAGGTCGCGCTCATATAGCAGTAGAGAGTAGCCAAACTGGCGCCACCCCAATCATACTGGCTGACTTGCGATAGGTCTACCAGGGCACTCAGCAGATATAGCCCAACGGTGTTCCCCCTATCGGTGAACAGAGTGGTCCCAAAGAGGAACATCAAAAATCCTTGGGTGTACTGAGCTACCTCCTCAGGAGTCTCGAGCACTCTCACTCTGAAATATGAGGAAAACTAGGTATACCGGACCCTGCCTGAGGATCTGTCAACTGGTGGGCGAGCTCCCAACAGATAAATACAGGCGGCCTCCCACTTACCCATGTCCTCATCATAAGGGATCGCCCAGCCTCCCACGTCAAGGCCTATCAGTACAGCAAAATCGAACGGGGTCATAGTCATGTCCCTGGTAGCGGAGAAATGGAAGGAATTGGTGGTTTCCCACCATCTCTCTACAAGGGCGCTCATCAACGTCCTGCTGGCAGGATAGTGAGAAATCCCAATGCAGAAGGGTCCGAACCCTGCCTGGTCAACCCAATCTCGAACAGCCTCTGGGAGCTCTGCATACCACTCCCTCGCGATAATGGAGCCGTATCCCCGTGTAACGCGGGAAGACACCTGCATTCATAATGAACACATGTATTCAGTTTCAGAATGAAATGAGTAAGCTGCGTGCAAATGAAATGTATAAGCTGCATGCAAATGAAATATATGAGCTGTGTGCAAACCAAGTGCTGTGTTATGAGCCGTGAGTTCAGATTAAACAGTGTTGTATGACGAACTGTGTGTTCAACTTTCAATCAGTATGGGCTGCGTGTTCATCATCATAAGTTTGAGCTGTGTGTTCAGATTTCAGCAAGTGTGTGCTGCGTGTTCACAATCAAGATATGGGCTGTGTGTTCAGAAATTCAAAGTTTGGGCTGCGTGTTCAACTTTCAACAAGTGTGTGCTGCGTGTTCACAATCAAGATATGGGCTGCGTGTTCAGAAATTCAAAGTTTGGGCTGCGTGTTCAACTTTCAACAAGTGTGTGCTGCGTGTTCACAATCAAGATATGGGCTGCGTGTTCAGAAATTCAAAGTTTGGGCTGCGTGTTCAACTTTCAACAAGTGTGTGCTGCGTGTTCACAATCAAGATATGGGCTGCGTGTTCAGAAATTCAAAGTTTGGGCTGCGTGTTCAACTTTCGACAAGTTTGTGTTGCGTGTTCACAATCAAGATATGGGTTGCGTGTTCAGAAATTCAAAGTTTGGGCTACGTATTCAACTTTTGACAAGTGTGTGCTGCGTGTCCACAATCAGATATGGGCTGCGGATTCAGAAATTCAAGTGATCGAGCTGTGTGTTCAAAATGCAAACAGAATACTGTGTTGTAGACTAAGTGTTCAAAACAAGCTATGTGCTAGAATGAGCAGAAGTATGGCATGCGAATGTGTTCAGAACAAGCTGTGTGCTAGAATGAGCAGATAAGCGTACATAGCATGAAATGCATAGAAAATGCAGAATATAAGGCAGGAAATGTAAAAAGTGAAGTACATACCTCTCGTGCCTGATGAGAGAGGTGAGACTCCGGCTCCCGCAATAGCAGATCCACAGGTGCTCGAGCATCAAAGTCGGTAAAATGATAGAAAACTGCCCGAGGGTGGACGTGTGTCGGAGGGTCATACCTCTCGGGAATGAATGGCCGAACCCTCGGAGGTAAAGACATGATGTCTGGCTCACCTCCGGCGCCTAGAGAACCTCCACTATGGGGAAAATGACCTGCTATCTCAAGAAATCTGCAAAAATGAACAAAATGAGCCAAAATTGGAAAAAGTCAACAAAAGTCAACCCTCGGGAAATGAAAAAGTCAACAAAAGTCAACTCTCGAGAAAATCTTCCAAATATTGAGACAAACTTACCTCAAGTGGTGAAAATGAGAAAAGAAACACCGAAATCAAATTTTAATCGGTCCAAAGTGAAGAGAACTGAAAGTTTTCGCGAAACAACTTTGCGTGGGGCGTTGGAAAACGCGTATATAGTGCAGATCTGAGAGGGAAAATGCTCTAGGAAGGGAAAGGGGCTGATTTCGGACTTAGAGTTGTGAGGAAAAGAGCTTTAGGCATGTGCATTTAAAGAAACAAGTGTGAAAGTACCAAACTGCCTCGGATTTGGGCTAGGTGGTCGGCCGGCCACCTTTTCTGGTAGGCCGACTACCCCCTGCACTCAAACCTGGTCGGTGGCCTCCAGTGGACTCCAAACCTGGTCGGTGGTGTTCCCAAGATGGTCTCCAAGGTCTCTGCAAATTTTGGTAGTGATCGGAGTCCCCGACACCCGAGAAAGTACAAAGAAAGTGCACTTTTCATCGCGAAATCCCTCCACGGGAACTTGAACTCCAACTTTCGATGCGTGTTTCATCGTCACTCGTCAAGAGCAAGATGTATCCTTTTTGAGTATGTTGTGACCCTTCCGGGAGGTAAACCGGAGGTCGCGATTGAGTCGCACTCATTGAAACTTGCATTTCTTTGCTCGTTGTTTCATGTCAAAGATGCATTCGAGTTTGCACTTATTCTGCATTGTTATGCACGTCACTTGCATTCTCATGCATACCACTTGCATTGTTATGCACGTTTCATTGGTACTGTCATACCCTCACAATTAACTTGCGTTGTCACGTACATTTCTTCTCGCATTGCGATGCACTTTCCCATCGGCACCATGTTTGTCTGCATTCGATATAACGTTGGACATTTGTTGCTAACTATGTTGTGCTTGTTAAGTTTCTCTCTTTTACAGGCACGATATTGTATGTACGGTTCATTTGAAGCTGGTGCGACCAGACGAATCGCGCAGGTATTGTATGTTCTCCATGTGAGACGTAGCAAGAATTGAATAATTCTCCACATTCTTACTGCATGAAATGTAGTTGTTGCTTTGCATTCTTGCTTAAAACTGTTGCGTGTGCGCTTCATTACAGCTTGCTGCTTTGCATGATCATGAGTTACGTCCGGCTTTGTGCATATCATTTTGCATTTTGCCCCCGCCTGCGGGCACATTTCTTTGTTATCTTGTATGTTTGTCTAAGTCTTCGGCCTTGTCAAAAATGGGTCGTCTCTGGGTTTTGACATTCACTCCCGTCACTTATGACTTTCGAGTTCTGTCAAAGAGGGGCAATTGTAGACACCCCATTTTTGACCAACCTTAAGACTCAGACGTCACCGATTGAGCGCTCGGTGATAGTGCATATTATGCTTGTTCTGGAGTTTCAGAGTCTCAGCTGCGAGCCTTGCCTCCGGACTTCCGGGCTCTTTTGTGCTTTGCCTCAGTTTGCGAACCAGGTCCTGTTTTCTCTGTTTTCTCTTTCCGAAGGGAGGGAGAGGTCTTGTAGACTATCTTTCAGTGGCCGTAGGCTATGTTTCGTCGTCGTAGGCCATTTTTCCCGTTTGGAGGCTAGTTTCTGGTTTTCGGAGCTGTCGGCCGTGTGCCTCGGTTCGGGACCGCCTAATTACCTCCGTTTGCTCCAGTTTTTGGCACACACCTTGTTTGCTCTCCTTGAAGGGACACTATGGCCCGGGAAACCACCTTCGTGGTCATACGCCACCTCCTGTGCTTAACAGCCTGTTTTCGGGGCCCCGGGCCGCGCGTTTTGGCCCCCAAACCCGCGTTTCGCATCGGTTAGGGTTCATTTTTGGTGGGGACCTTTGTTTCATTTCTAGCAAGGTGGTAGGATGGTGGGAGACCAGCAATTCTTTCAAAAATTATTTTCTCTCTCCTCCAGCCGGTTTTTCTGACATAAAGCTGATTTTTCTCACTTTTGAGCCATAATTTCTGGTTTTTCATACCATCATTGTGTTGTGCACACCTGGGAGGCCACCAATATGGGTAGGCCAACCAGTATTTCTTCTTGACCCTTTTGAACCTTGCTAAAAAGCTAGTTTTTCTCTCTCCTAGTTCACTTTTTCTGGTTTTTCTCCCTGCAGCTGTGTTGCACTCATCTGGGAGGCCACCAATCTGGGGTGGCCGACCAGAATTTTTCCTTGACCTTTTTGACCCCTGGTCGGCCGACCAGGGGGGGTGGCCGGCCGACCACCTTAACTGGTCGGCCTGCCATCTGCTTTTTGCTCTCTTTGAATGCTTTACAGCTGTGCCAGCTGGGGGCCATTTGGAGCATCCTCCATACATGTGTATGGAGGATATTTGAGGCTTCTTGGAGAAGCTTTAGAGCCTCTCCTCTATAAAGGGGAGGCTGAACTTCGTTTGAAAGGGTTCAACAAGATTTGAAAGGCTTACATATCTCTCTCTCCCTTCATCTTTACATTTGAGCTTCAAACCCTAGTTTTCTTGGACCATTTGCACTACAACCCTTAGCCTACCACCTCCATCATCCATTCCAGCACTTTGGGACTGATTTGCAAGGGTTGAAGGTTCACCAACTTGGTCCAAAAGCTCCTGCTTTGCTGTTCTTCAAGGGTAAGTACCTATTTCCCTTAAACTTGCATTTTTTTTCTCCATTGATTACCCTTATTTGCAAGCATTTCTGGACTTTGTCATAAACTAAAAAGTGTCATATTTTGAGCTCCTCTTAAAGATTTTATAAGGACACTTTTCTGTTTGAGGCCTCCTACACCCTTGCATGCTTTATCCCTCTTTGTAGGCTTATTTTGCATCATATCTTAGTCTTACTTGTGAGCATTTTCGAGATTTTTCATAAACTAGAAAAATTTTCCTTTTGAGCTTATAAACATGTTTGTTTAAGATACTTTCTCTGTTTGGGGTCATCTACCCCCTTTCATGCTTTATTTCCTCATATTTTGAGCTATGCATGTGAGTACTTGCATTGGCCTTGGTTTGGCCTCTTAGCCACTGAAATCCAATGGATTTTCAGTGGCTTAGATGTGCATTTGAGCTTCAAAATCATAGAGGGGTGACCCTTTTACCCCTCATTCTCTTTACTAGCTTTATTGGCCTTCCAAAGGACCCCCATTTTGCATGTTGTAAAGTCACTTTTTGGGCCCAATTTGGTGAGTTTCAAAGTCTTCCTTAACTATGTCCGGAGCCTTTTTGACCATATTTTACGTCTATGATGCATGTGTAGAACAATTCCATTCAAGGCCTTTTGAAGGGGCCTTTCATTGTATGCTTCATTGACCCATTTCAGGGCCAATTTAGTGAGTTTTAGGGCTGTCATAATTGATTTCCAGAGTTGGTTTTTCCATGCTAAGTGTTCTTGTTGTATGTGTTGAGTAACCCCTTGCATGGCCTTCCAAAGGAGCCCCTCATTTTTGCATGCATTAACTGAGTTTCAGTGGGTATTTGGGCATATTTTGGCATGAAATGCGTCTGTTTTTGGTTGGTTGGATGAGCCTTCATATGCTTCATACAGTTGTAGAACAACTAATGGTTCATTAGCTTTCTTTGCATGCTTTGTAGACCCTTGATGTTAGCACTTTTTGGCCATATCTCAAACTGATAATGTGCTTATTTTGGACTACCCTAGCTCTGTTTTTAGGCCTCATGGTCGAATGATGCTTGTTTTGCATGCTTGTAGTTCAATACCCATGCTTAACTTTGAGTTTTGAGGTCCATTGCATGCATGTGCTGAGGTGTGTTCATGTTTTGAGGTCATTTTTCATCATATTTCAGAGCTGTTTTGAATGCCATATTGCCATGTTTTCATCTCTTTAAGTGTGCTTGAGAGTTGTTCGTGAATGCCTTGTTTACCGACCAATGAATGAGTTTCATTTTCATGCATGTTGAGCCATCATTTCAGGCCAATTTCCCACTATTTCAAACCTACCTAGGGTCTATTTAGGGTTGGTTTTGCCTTTGGTGCATTGCTTTGGGTACCTCTAGTGTAACGCACTTCACTAGTTTCGATACCCGGGCCCCCTAGCTTGCATAGTGTGCCATGTTTGCATGATTCGAGACCATTGTTTATCATGTTTCAGAGCTGTATCACATTTGTTTGTATGCCATATTGCATCCCTTGCCATGCTTTGGTAGAGTGGCATGTTATGCCTTAGGATCGGTCCTTGGCATTCGTGCGCGTTTGCATGCATTTCGGTTGTTTCATTTCCTATCGTATGGCCACTGATATGAGTGTGGCTGAGGTCCACTCATGTTGGTGTAAGACCATCATGCATTTCGTATGCCATCCTATAGCATTGTGTATGCTAGGTTGTATGTTAGAGCATTGTGTATGCCATTTTAGTCCATAGCATTGCGTATGCTAGGTTGTATGTTAGAGTTGCATTCATGCATATCATGCATATTGCATTATGTTTGGAGTAGGGTTTAGTCCAAACACGGGAAACGAGGGATGTTTAGTACTCCAAGTGACGAAACGTGTCTCAATTCCCAGTCGTCGACACTCCGGATTACCCATGATGGAGTTTAGGTCTTGTTGTGTTTATATGTGCATTCATTTCACATCGAGTCGTGCAATTCGACTCCTCGGCTATCATGCATCGAGATGCGTGATTGGTGGCACGAGGATCGAGGCGTGTATACATATGTGAAAATACTTTTCCATGCCACTTTCTTGCTCTCTGTTGCAGTAAATCAGAAATCAACAGCCTTCTGGAGCTTCGCACAGCATTCCGGGATTAAGTGTAAACGAGGCGAATCAGGGCATCGTAATGGATTTCCGCACAAGGCAACTAAAGCATGCATCATTCATCATTCAGAACAGAGCTGAGGCGGTCTATAGCTTGCATGCTAATTTACTTGCTTTCCTAGATTAATTCGTTAATTAATTAGGGTTTTGTATTTATTCAGACTGTATTATTTATTCGGACCCTCCGAGCGAGGGCACAATTGTAATAAGTGTACGTGTGTGTGTGATGTATGTCTTCTAACCCCACGTCTTTCTCCCTTTTATTTACCAGCTTATGATGGTTAGATTAGGGCATGTTTCAATTAGCATACTTATACTCGCATGTTTGCATCCATTCATCTGTATTGCATGCACCGGGCTCGGCGCATCATACTAACTGCATTGTATTTCAATTCCGAGTTGAATACATGTTATCTGTTGCATTTCATATGCCATGTTTAGAACAGCCGAGCCTATTATAGTTGCATTTTTGCATGTGTTGCATTAGGCATTCTTAGCATAGTTAGAATTCATGCATGATTTCTAATTAGCTTCTGTTTTGGCTTAGAGTACTAGGTAAGCTTTTATGCTTTAGCATCCTTGCATGTGTGTGAGTGACTACCATGATAGCATGCTTACCATGAGGCTATGTGCTTACGTGATATAACTGCCTGAGTGCCTGCGGGTGAAGGTTGGGTTATTTGGACTAGAACAATTATCGACTGTGAGTTTTAAGCCCACTTGAGAGTGGCAAATCATCTTGTTTGCTAAGCCCACCTGAGGGTGGCAAATCTACATTTTAGCCTACTTGCGAGTAGCAAACCGTTTTCAAAACAAACATGAGATGTGTTGTTCCGATTCAGGCAACCCCGTCTATACTTATCTGCTATGCGCATCACATAGTAATCCTAGGCTAATAACCGGAATAAGAACGCATAGTGTTTTCAAAACTCGATATCATGATTAGTAGAGGCCGATCTTTGATCGAGCGAGCGGGGGTGCTCACGAAGTGACCTTCCCCAATCGTACCCAAGTTCCCGAGCCGAGGCAACTTTGGTAATGACGGACACGTGGCCTTAGGCAACAAGTCAGGGTTTCCTAAATTTCCCCAAAATAAAATATTTAGGTGGCGACTCTGTATCTGGCAAAACAGTCCATATTTGGCACTTCTTTCAAAAAAATCTGTTTTCAAAAACGATTTGCCGGATTTGGACTCTTTGATAATTCATCGGTCTTGCATTGCACTCTGCGAGATTAGATACAGGACCGTGACATTGAGTCCTGAACTGTAGTGAGCCCAATGAACGAAATGGGATTTCCCTCCCGGGACGTTCGGGGACGTCTACAGACTTCCAAAAATTAAATTTGAAAAAGATCATCTTTGTAATGTTTGTTAACAAGGAAAACAAACTAAAACATCATTTAAATCAAAATCTTATATTTCCACAACTAGACCTTTACAACTATTGCATATGGATTTATTTGTTCCCTCAAGGACATCTAGTCTAGGTGGTAAACATTATTGTCTTGTTATTGTTGATGATTATTCAAGATTTACATGGATTATGTTTTTACCACACAAAGATGAAACCTTTTCTTTTTTCACAAAACTCTATCGTAGAATTCAAAATGAAAAATGCTTTCTTATTACTAATATTCGAACCGACCATGGTAACTTGAAAATGAGAAATTTGAATTGTTTTGTGATGAGCATAGTATTGGACATAATTTTTCAGCACCTAGAACTCCTCAATAAATTGGTGCAGTAGAAAGGAAGAATAGAACTTTAGAAGAGATGAATAGAACAATGCTTTGCGAAAATAATCTTCCTAAATATTTTTGGGCTGAAGCCGTTCACACCGCATGCTTATTTTAAATCGTGCATTAATTAGACCTATTCTCAAAAAGACTCCTTATGAACTTTGGCATGATAGAAAGCCCAACATTAGTCACTTGCATGTTTTTGGTTGTAAATGTTTCATGCATAATAATGATAAGGATAACTTAAGTAAATTTGATTCAAAATCTAATGAAGCAATTTTTCTAGGCTATTCCTTAACTAGCAAAGTTTATCGTGTTTTTAATAAAAGAACTCTTGTTGTGGAAGAATCTAGACATGTGGCATTTGATGAAACTAACATCTCTGCTCAAAAGCAAATTGTTAGTGATAATATAGATTTGGAACAAAATGTGGAAGATTCAAGTATCTACAAAGAAGAGAACCAACTATGTAAGTTGAACAAAGAGATTGAACAACCTATTCTCCCATCTCAAGAAGAAGGAAGAAACAATGATGATTTTCTAAGAGAATTGAAGTTTGTTCATAATCACCTTAAGGATTTAATCCTAGGTGACCCTACAAAAGGTATTGAAACTCGCTCTTCACTGAGAAACATTTGTAGTAACTTGGCTTTTCTCCCACAGATTGAGCCTAAAAACTTTCAAGAAGCCAAATTCGATGAACATTGAATGATAGCTATGCATGAAGAGCTTAACCAATTTGAGAGAAACAAAGTGTAGGAACTTGTGCCAAAACCTAAAGATCATACCATTATCGATACCAAATAGATCTTTCAAAACAAGCTTGATGAATCCGGCACAATTATAAGAAACAAGGCTAGACTTGTTGCACAATGATACAATCAAGAAGAAGGTATTGATTTCGATGAAACCTTTGCTCCGGTTGCTAGATTAAAAGCCATTCTCATGTTACTTGGATTTACATGTTTTAGAGATTTCAAACTTTATCAAATGGATGTAAAAAGTGTCTTTCTTAATGGTTTTACAAATGAGGAAGTTTATGTTAAACAATCCCCAGGTTTTGAAGATCATACTTTTCCGAATCATATTTTTAAACTATCAAAAGCTTTATATGGTTTGAAACAAGCACCTCGTGCATGGTATGAACGATTAAGTAAATTTTTGATTGAAAATAATTTTTCTAGAGGAACGATTGACACCACACTTTTTGTTAAAACTAAAAATGATGATTTACTTATTGTACAAATATATGTGGATGACATTATATTTGGTGCTACTAATGAAACCTTGTGTAAGGAATTTGCTAAGTGTATGCAAGGTGAGTTTGAGATGAGCATGATAGGAGAACTAAATTATTTCCTTGGGCTTCAAATCAAACAATATAAGAAAGGAATTTTTATCAACCAAGCTAAGTAGACAAAAGAACTACTCAAAAAGTTTGGTGTGTATGACTCAAAAATAGCTGGAACACCTATGAACATATCCATTAAGCTAGACAAGGATGAAAAAGGTAAGTCCATTGATCAAACAAAATATCAAGGTATGATTGGCTCACTTCTTTATTTAACTGCAAGTAAACCCGATATTATATTTAGTATTTGTATATGTGCTAGATATCAATCAAATCTTAAGGAATCACATCTCAGTGCTGCTAAAAGAATTTTTAGATATCTTGTTAGCACTCAAAATTTGGGACTGTTTTATCCTAGAGGTGTTGCATTTGATTTAATTAGTTACTCGGATGCCGACTTTGCCGGATGCAAACTTGATAGAAAAAGCACCAGTGGCACTTGTCACTTTCTTGGTAACTCATTAGTATCTTGGTTTAGCAAAAAGTAAAATTTTATTGCTTTATCAACGACCGAAGCTGAATATATAGCTTCCGGAAGTTGTTGTGCCCAAATACTTTGGATGAAACAACAATTGGAGGATTTTGATTTGCATTATAATCATATCCCTATTAAATGTGATAATACTAGTACCATCAATTTAAGCAAAAATCCAGTTCAACACTCACGAACAAAACATATTGAAATTCGACATTATTTTTTAAGAGATCATATTCAAAAAGAGGATATTGTACTTGAATTTGTAAACACCGACAAGCAATTGGCGGATATTTTCACAAAATCTCTAAGCAAAGATCGCTTCAATTTTATTCGTGGCGAGCTTGAAATGTCGATTTCTACTTAAAAAGTTTTGTTATGACTGTGAAACTTGAATTTTTGTTAAAATGATATATGTGTATTGCTACATTGATATGGAAACATTTATATCAGTTGAATGTTCTCAAGTCCTTCATACATTTATTCTCCTTAACAGTTTGCTATTCTCAACTGTGTAATTTTTTTTTGGTTCTGCATCTTGAGGTAAAGTTAACTTTGCATACATTGATTTTTTTTAAACCATCATGGTATTTTTTTTTGCATTACCATTCCAGCAACACCAACATCCTATTAAGTTTAATTTCTGCTGGTATTATTTTATTTTAATTTAAATTTTTTTTTATTTTGCTATTAGGCTTAATTTCTTTTATTTTTATTTTTTTTCTCATTATTATTTTTTGTTTGGACTTAATTTTCTTTTTTTTTCTGCTTTTTAATTTCATTTTTCAATACTTAAACATAAAAACAAAAACAAATCAAAATACAAATATTTACATAAAAAAAAAAAAAACACCCTTCATTTTTTTTTTACAGCCACACGCCGATCAAAATAAACATACAAAAAAAAAAAACCTTCATTTTTTCCGGCCATATGCCGATCTTACTTACTCGCCTCTTCCATCGTTTTCTTCTTCTTTTTATCACCTTGGGTGACCCTTGACGCCCCTGCCCCCGTGCTTTCGTCGAGAGTGATGACTCCCCGCTGACTATCAAAAACCAAGAACGACGTTGCTCTAAATCGGGCCATGGAGGTGGTCTTCCGTTTAACCTCTTTATTTTCGGCCTTCAGTGCGCCTATTTCTGCTCGCGCATCCTTGTACATGCGCTGGAGCAGAGAGAGTTGGGCGTTGACCTAATGGAGCTCACTCATCCTGTTCTGCAATCGGTGAGCCAATTTTGTGACTGTCGTCACCGTCTCCATACAGGACGTCAGTATGAAATGATTGGCTTCTATGTCAGATTGAGCTGCCATGATTTGCTCAATCGACATCATAAGAAAGTTAGGAAGAGGAATGACAGGAAGAGTAGGAGTAGAGACAATCAGTCCAGCAGAGCTTATGGGATCGTTCAGGTCCGGAAATAGAGTGAGGAAACAGGATGAGGAAGCCATGGTTTAAAGGTGAGAAGTGTAAAAAAAATGAGTTGCAAAGAAATAGAAGAGAACAGATTGACGTTTGGCCTCATCCATTCAGTTTTTTTTTTTGTCTCTCGATGAGGAAGAAGAACAGAAGAAAGTGGTGAAGAAGAGATAGAAAAGAGTAAGGTAAAGAAGAAGAAGCAGACGAGTGTGATTAAGAAGAAGGCTGAAGAGAAGAGGCTAAAGAGAAGAAGACAAGGAGAGAGAGATAACCGAGGCGAGCGGCAATCGAGGAGAGCTGCTTTTGTCGGTTGGATGACACAAAAGCGAGGCCGCGTGTTCGATGCGATTTTCAATGAAAAAGAGAGGTGCGGGCGATTCATATATATATATATATATATATGTTTTGATTATCTATTTTTTGATGCCATTTATCACTAGCATTTTCCTCCTCCTCCAGATTCTGACTCATGATTTCCTTTTGATAATGTCACAAGGGGAGAAATTTTATGATGTTATGTATTATGGTATTATTTTGTTATGATGTTATATATTATGGTATTATTTTCAAATAGCGAGGCGTCGTGTTTGACACGATTTTCAATGAAAAAGAGAGGCGTGGGCGATTCATATATATATATATATATATATGTTTTGATTATCTATTTTTTTATGTCATTTATCACTATTATTTTCATTTTCATTTTCATTTTCCTCTTCCTCCTCCTCCTCCAGATTCTGACCCATGATTTCCTTTTGATAATGTCACAGGGGGAAAAATTTTATGATGTTATGTATTATGGTATTATTTTGTTATGATGTTATGTATTATGGTATTATTTTCAAATTATGGTATTATTTGAAAACTAATCTGATGATTATATATTTATAGTTTGATATCTTAGTCTCATATCATGTCTCTAATTAAAACTTATTTATTACACATGTGTTAACCTATGTATTTAGAAATGAATTCAGGGAGCATAACTTGAGGGGAAGCTTTTCTTACTCCCAAATCAAATCAAAACATCATTGTGTGCCATCATAAAAAATGGGGAGATTGTTAGACTTATTTATTTTGATGATTTATTTAATTATGTTTTAATTTATTTGGAAGAGAAAAATATAATCAAAATTTATTTTGATGATTTATGTGAAAGAGAAAAATATAATCAAAATTTATTTTGATGATTTTATGTTTTAATAAAATCAAAATTTATTTTGTCTCATTATTTCTCACCTAAACCTTTATCCTAAATGTTGTTAGAATATATTTAATATTTGATTAAATCAGGAGTTCAAGCAGTCCAAAAACAGAGGTTCAAACAGCCCAGCACGGCAGAGTTCAAAAGGTTCAAGTGGAAGATATTCAAATTTATAATAATGGAGTGGAAGATATTCAAATTAGTAATGATGGAGTACAACGGCTATAAATTCAAATGACTACAATGGCTATAAATGGTTATAATTTTCATTATATATACCAAAGTCTCTAATGTAAACAAGTTATAAAATCTGAAAATATTCTTTGATCTATAATCACTCACATCTATTCTCAGAAATTATACACTGAGCCTTATAGTTTTAAGCCCATCTTTCCTGTGAGGTTTACAGAAAAACCAGAGCTTCATTTTTATATCTATCTTTGAGAGATAATTCTTGTAACTTTCTGTGAAAGCAAAAACACCTTCTTTTCAACCTTGTAAGAGTGTAGTACACTCAGTATTCTTGACTTAGAAAGTTAGTGTAAAATCTGTGGCGGATTGCTACATCTGTGAAAAGGTTCCTAGCACCCTATGAAACTAGAGTATAGTGGAAAATCTCAAGTGAAGCTTGAGAAGTGGACGTAGGCCGAGTTGAAACCGAACCACTATAAATTTGTTTGTCTCTCTCTTCCTTATCTCTTTATTTTATTTTAAATTGCCATAGCTATGTTTCACATTTTTACTGTGCTAAAATCATTAACTAACATAATTGTTAAGACACTTGTTTTAATTTTTTTTTTATTAATTATATTCATCTATTGTGCTAGTCATAATTTTTATTAGGGTATTATTAATTTTAATTATAAAAACCTAATTAACCCCCCCTCTTAGGTTGTCTTTTAGGTAACAGGAAATGTTATAATTATCATATCAACTTAATTTTTTTCATTGATGATTTAAACAGAGGACTTTACAAAATGAAATGTTTGGATTATTTAAACATGACTTGCGGTGGATACCACAACCAAGAACTGTTAAGTAAGAATTTTAATTTGAGAGAAACTCAACCCTATACTTTACTTCTAGTTATTTCAAATAAGCATGAAACAGAATATATAACTAGAAGAAGGGGAAAAAATAAAAAATAAAAATAAAAAGGATTAATTACACTTTTGTCCACTGTAGTTTGGTCCAAATTTCACTTTAAACTTTATAGTTTTAATTTTATCCTTCCCTCTAAATTGGAAGTTAAAATTAACAATTTTAGAACATTTATCAATTTTGTAAGGCGTACATATAGACAAAATTAACAAAAATTTTAACAAAATGACCAAATTAAAACAATAAGGACTAAAATAAAATTTGGATGAAACCATAAAAATAAAAAGTATAATTAACCCAAAAAATAATAATATAAAGGCTACTAAAAATATTTAGGATAAATTACAAATGCACCCTCACTACAAAAAATTAAGGTATTAGTGACCAAAATTTAGGGACGAAATTATTTTTTAGAGACCAAATATTTTTGTTGCAAAAAGTGCCGTTGTTATATTTTTAGAAACAAAAATTAGACATTAGTGATGAATTATTATCCTTTTGGGACCAAATTTTTTGTCTAAAAAAAAAACCATTTTAAGACAAAATTATTTTGTCCCTAGAAGTCTATTTATTAGTGACATTTTCGAAATTTTGTCGCTAAAAGCCTTGTTTTGGACTTTTCGAGACGATCTTTTAGTAACTATACTCATGACGATAGAAATTGGTCCCTAAATATCTTTTGCAACAAAATTTTTACTTTTAGAGACCAAAATATTTGGTCTCTAAAACTCTTATTTGTTGTAGTGCCTTGAAAAATTATAAATGCGGATTGTCCTTTATGATTTAAAAAATTATAAATACCTCATTGTCAGAATTTTTTATTTAACAAAATTAATTGAAAAAAAAATTATAACTGCTCTCCTATACAATAATAAAATTATTTGAATTATTTTTTGAAATATATTTCTAACATCTTTAAAAATTATTAATTGACTTGATAATTTATTAATAAAAAAGACTTTGTTATGAAATTAGAAATTTCAAAAATAAGACATAATTTTCAAAATTTTATAAGACAATTCGTATTTTAAGCAAATTTTTATCTATCCATTCATGATATTGGACCACATGAAAAAGAAAGAATGATTAAATACTAAAGCAGACTCTGTCACCAGAACATTTGCATCTTACCTCCCCCCAATGTACCAAATAAAATTTAAAAAAAAAAATAATATCATAAATTTTAGACAAAAAAAATATCAGACCCAAAAATATCAAAAAAAAAAAATTAACATGATAAAAATTTAACATCATTTAGGATTTTTGAAATTTCTTTCAAATGTTACTTGACCGGACTCAAGAGACAATCATTTTGTTGGGGTGAAATACACACCCCCAAAACAAAAATTTTGTTAAAATTAAAAAAAAAAATAAAAAATAAATAAATAAATACCTTGTGACTTAACTCCATTCAAGTAAAAATCTTGACTTTCCCTCTCAATCCTATATCCCCTCAACCACCATCTCAAGTCAATCACCATCTTGAATTATAAATTTTGATTGAGATTTAAAAATAATAATAATAATATTATTATTATTAAAATATATATATATATATATTTTAAATTTTTATTTAAATTCACCATTCAAATAGTGATGTATTGTGTTCACATGGACACAAGAATTGACAACTAAAAACTTTTGAAAGTTCTCATGAGGAGGCTATAGTTGACAAATTGGCACTCATCAATTATAATGCAGCTACTACTGCCTTATTTCGGATTAAAAATCTTAGCTACTAATATCTAAGTCATTTTCCAAGTCCATTTATTGGTTCAATTGAGAGATCATAACCGTGTTGATTCGATTGGCAAGAATTTGACTTTATATAAAATAGTGGATTAGACTAGACTTTCAAATATGAAATAGGGGCAATGTTATGATACATATTCATATATATTTTTATTAAGTATTTTTATGATATATGTTACATATTTTTGTGATAAATGTTACGTAATTTTTTTTTTGTAATGTGTAACATTATCACAAAAATATATACCATTATCACAAAATACGTAATTTTATTTAAACCACAAATTATCGTAACTTTTTCAGAAAAAATATGTAACATTTCTCACAAAAATACATAACTGGTACATATGGTATACACTCTTTGATGGAGTGTGTACTATAGAATTTCCCATGAAATAGAATACAGAAAAATTTGGCCTTTTAGGCCAATATTCAATTAATTTTCTACTTGTCCAAGTTCCATGTAACCACATCATATAATAAAAAAGAATTATATGAATGACGGAAAGTGATTCAAATTTTTGTATCTAAAATTTATTTAGACTGATGCGATAATAATATTTTTTTTAATTTTTAATCTGTAATTATATGTGTTTTGATTTGAGAAAAAGGACTAGGATCACAAAGCAATCATTCTCTAAAAACATTCTGTTGATATATCATTAGCCTACCAAACCATACAAATTTAATTTCTATAATGTAACAAAATTCTCAAAATACATACATATGGAAAAGTAAACAAAAGGTGAAAAAATAGGTTCCTTCCCTTGTGAAATTACGAGTCATTTGCATGCAATACAAAGGATATATTATGATAGAGAGCTTAACCAAACTAAATACGGAAACCATAATACAGAATGTAATACAGAATGCATATATATGAAAAAAATTGAACACAATATATTAGTGGAACCCATTTCTTAAAAAAGTGGTCCATCAATATACATTTTGTGTCCAATTTTTATCCTCTCGACTTATTTGCTCTTGAAGGAGTGATACTTGATTTTCATCCAATCAGCACTAGCCGAGGCTCCTTCCTTAACCCCTACCTTAACCTTCTTCATGCTCGTTGAAGCCACTGCTATTGTTTTTTCGTATTTTTCGCTCATTCTCTTTGAGAGCTTCTTCTTCACAAACAAGCCTTGCTTGCCATTCTCTGGCTGGGGCGCCGGATCACCCCACGGGTTATTGAAATCATTCACTGCCATTCTCTTTCTTTATCTCCCCCAAGAACACAATTATTTTCCTAGGGAAGACAGAATTGAGAGAGACGACGATTCTTTTTTTTTCTTTTTTTTGGTTTTCCTTAGTTTTTAGGGTTGGTGTTGGTTTTTATTTTGTATAAAAGAAGGGTAGCACGTACTATGCGCAAATACAGTCTTTCAATAGTGGTTTATATTAAGTTGTTTAGAATTATATATAAACTGCAAGGGCCAAAAGGGTTGTATACTTGAGTGGCATCTACAATCTCCTAGTCCCAATAATTGCGGAGTCATGGAATCTTTTAACATTTTTATCTTTCTTCTCTCAACTTATATTACATGCACAAACATTTGAAGCTTGCAATGATGATTTTTTTCAATGAATTTAAAATTCTTATCAGGACAAAATTGGGATTTTCTTTTTTGATAATAGGCATATGAGACAAATCCATGCAGTGTTTTTCAAGCAAGTCTAATATTGCTCACAAAGCACTTCGTGTGAATGTGATTGGTGCATATATGTGATTCCATAAGATTTAACTTATATATCAACTGAGTTCAATGGTTTATAATCATCCTGTTAGGTTTTTATTGTTGGCAACCCCGTTTGACAAAACTCCTTTGAGTTGTAATTTTATTCGCATTTTTATTTCAGTGAGGCTATGAGTTTATTAGATGCAAATCCAAACCCGAATCGAGCCATGCAGAGAAGTTTGTGATGTTAATGCTTTCAAGATTGCCACTTCGCTGATTATTACGGGGGTCAGCTCGCGGCCGAAGCAAAATTCAAAATTGCATTCAAAATTGCATGTCAGCCGTTGCTCGCTCGAGCCAAGGAGTGCTCGCTCGAGCCAAGACTTTCTCGCTCGAGCCAAGGAATGCTCGCTCGAGCCAAGGATTGCTCGCTCGAGCCAAGGATTGCGTCCTTACAAAAACCTGAAAAAGTGTATTCCTCGCTCGAGCCAAGGATCCGTCGCTCGAGCCAAGGCACTAGTAGAAATCATGAAAATTGCTCTCCTCGCTCGAGCCAGGAAAGCTTCGCTCGAGCGAGCCTCAGAATCCGGATTTCTCAAGGAGTTTGTTTTCTTCCCAATCTTGGATTACTTTTGGTTCTCTATAAATACTTGGTTTTCTCCCAAAACTAAGTAAATTGATTGAAGTCCTCCAGATCTTCTTTTTGGTTCTTAAAGGTTTATATCTGGGGATATTTTGTTATTTTTCTTTGATGTTTTATTGAGTATTCAACTCATGGTTTAAAGAGAGTACATCAAAGGTTTGTTTGTTATACACAAAAGAGAGAGTTGTTCTTCAGTTGTGAATTCTGAAGAATTCGAGCCTGAAGCTTTGGAGGGAATCCGGAGTGGCTCATCAGAAAGACAATTCCGTGCTGAAGATGGGGTTGGAAGAGGCACATAGAGGTTGGTTCAATTAGGCGTTGTGAATTCGCTAGATAATTGAGAGTGATACCTGTGTAATTCCTTTATATCTTCTTAGTGGATTGTTCTTGTGGCTGTTGCCCGTGGTTTTTTAATCACAATTGGAAGGTGTCCAATTGTGGTTTTTCCACGTAAAATCTTTGTGTCTCTTTCTCTTGATTGCTTGATTGGGATTGTTATATTTTGCTTAAAATTGGTACATAATCACAAATCAACATCTAGGGTTTCTAGATTTTTCACATCCAATCATACTACATCATCTCTCTTCAATAGACTACATCCCACAAACCCAGGCCCGACCGTGATGGCGGGTAAGAGAGGCATATGCCTTGGGTCTCCAAATTTGGGCTGAAAATAGAAGCTCTATATATAATTTTATATTTTAGATATAAAAAAAAAATGGCTCAAATACTATAGGCCCAATTGAATATGTGGTCCAAAAAAAAAAAACAAGACTAGATTTTCATTTTTTTTCGGTATTTGTAATGATTGTTTCTTATCTTAATATATGAAAGTAAATTTTTGTTTATAATTTTAATGATTATATGTGCAAGTAAATTTTTTGTGGCTACAAATAAATAAAAAAGTTGTTGTAACTTATGGTTTTATCCATAAACTCCTTCTTTTTTTCAATGTAAGAGGGATCTCATTCCTAAATTCATCTTGGACCCCCTAAATCTTAGGGCTGGCCCTGCACAAACCCCTCCTCTCCACCTTTGAACTCCTTTGTACATGTTGAATCAAAAAGATTCAATGGATGAAAACCAGTAGGAGGGACTAGTGAGAGGAAGAGGTGGCAGTGAAGTGGCATGGGTCTATTTGTGCACTACAAGAAAATGCAGAAATGGCGACTAAAAAAATTATTTTCATCCCTGAAAGTGTCATTTTCGGCGACTAAAATGGAATTAGTAGCCAAAAGTGAAGACTTTTGGCGACTAAAACAATTTAGTAGCCAAATGTATAGTTATTGGCGACTAAAAATCAATTTAGTCGCCGATTATATGGGTTTTACTGACTAAAGGTGTTTTAGTAGTCAAAAGTGACGGTTTTTGGCAACTAAAATAATTTAGTAGCCAAAAGTATAGGTTTTGGCAACTAAAAAACAGTTTGGTCACCGATTATACGTATTTTGGCGACTAAAAACAGTTTGGTCGCTAAAAGTGAAGCTTTTTGGTTATTAAAAAAAATTTAGTAGCTAAAAACAGGCAATTGGCAACTAAAATTCAGTTTAGTCGCCAAAACTGTTTATTTTTAGGCGGAACTTATTTTTTTAGCGACTAAAAAATAATTAGTAGCCCAAAATTACAGAATTGGCGACTAAATAATGGATTTAGTCGCCAAAAGTGGCCTCAATTTTTTTTTAGTAAATAATTTATTTTTTACATAAATTATATTGAATAAAAATAATTATATTTATATATATAGTTTTATATTAATACGGGTCAATATACTATATAAATAATATATATTGCATATATATTCATGTGGTGTTATAGTGGCATAGTGGAGGGAGTGTGTTGCTAAAGGTTTAGAATGTGGGACAAGTTGGTGGTTTGAATCTCAGAAAAAGCAAAAAAGCTGGTATTTTTTTTTTTTTACGAAAGCACCTTTGGCGACTAAAGGATTAGTCGCTAAATGTATGATTTTCAAAAGTGTAAATCACTATTGGCAACTAAAACTTTGGTCGCTAAAGGCCTGTTTTTTGCCGACTAAAAAAGTTTTAGTCGCCAATACCTCCGGCGACCATGTATTCGCGACAAAAGCGGTAACTAAAAATTTTAGTCGGAGAAACTAAAAAGTCGACTTTTGGTGACTAAAAATGGACTTTTGGCGACTAAAAATTTAGTCGCCTAAGGTGATTTTTTTTGTAGTGGTGGAGAGAGAGAGGAGAGGATGGGAGGAATGTGGTGGTGAATGGTGCTGGTGATGGAGGTGTTGGGGTTGGCCATGAGGTTGGTGGCGATGGTCGATGGTGGGATTGGATGTGAGAGAGAGAAAGGGGGAGGCAGAGAAGCCGTGTGGTGAAGAGAGAAAAAAGAGAGAGGTGACAATCAAATGGGAGAGAAGATACATAGGTGGATGAAAATTTTTGGTGGGGTTCATCAGGGGCGGCCCAACCATTTTATGGGCATTAGGTGAAATTTGAAACTGTGGCCTTTTATATTTAAAAATATTTTAAATTGTAATTTTTTATTGAAGTTTTATTCTCACTTTTTGAGATGCAAAATTATTATAATCAAGCTTTTTAATAATTTTTTTTTAATTTATAATATCGTTAATCTACTTATTTTTTTTTGTGACGTACTAAATCTTAGGTAGGATTTTTTTCAATTTTCGCATTGAAAAACTTCTTTTAGCATAAAATAATTAATAATATTATATAGACAATGCAATAATGTATGCATTGAGAAAAGAATTTATATTTTTTATATAATTCAGTATGCTAACCAGCGTGTTTTTCTTTTATTCTATTCGTACAGTTTAGTTTTTTCTTCAAAAAAAAAAAAAAAAAAAAAAACACGTAACTCGGAAAAGACACCTAAGCCATTAATCTTTTTTTTTTTCTATAAATTATACATTTTTCCCGTAACAAATGCTTGATTTCCATTTTTTTTGACAATAATACCTAATTTATCATTCACTGTAAACAACAAGATTGTAGATATGAAATTAGTTATTTCAACTACAGCAGCTATTGGATTATGGTAGTTATGCGGTTCAACTTGAATATCAAACAAATCAAAGCAATATCTGCGAATCATTAAAATAATAGTAATAATTATTAAATTAAAATGATATTTACGTACCCATAAAAAAAAATTAGTGACAATACTTATATTGATAATTAAAAAAAATTTAAAAAAAATCTACTTCATAAGATCTAAACTCACAATCTCACAATCAAAAGTGATGCTGCACAATCACTAAGTCAAATGTCTTATCTAATCTCAAATATCAAAGATTGGGTTCTAATTGGAACAAAAATCTTGCCGCCAATGTCTCGGTGATGGATTCCTTCTTTTAAATTTATTTAAATTTTACTGGTAATTTATTACCCCGAAGTCAAAATCCACGGATATTGTATTTAAATTTTACTGGTAATTTATTACTCCGAAATCAAAATCCACGGATACTATGATTAGGGGTGTGCATAATACCGCCGAAACCGCCAAAACCGCACCGAGCCGCACCGCCAAGGCAAATTCGTTATTATTTGCCAATCGAACCGCCGGTTTTTTGTAAGAAAAATGACAAATTCTAGTGACACTTTTATCAATTCGCCGGTTTCTATTTTTCTTCCAAACCGCACCGACCCGCACCGCTATTAAATCATGTTTTATAAGATTCTAAAAATTCTTTTTTACTTAAGTTTGCTTGTTGTTCTATACCTTAGAATATAGTATTACATTACTACTCGAAAGAAATTCAAGATGTCAGTAATCCAAAATAAAATTGGATTCCAATTCACTTTTCAATCTTTTTTTTTTTTTTTTGGCCATGTTGCAAACTTGCATCAGCTCACTTTTCAATCTAAATACTTTTTAACAGTAAACATTTTCAATATATTGTAAACCCTGAATGATATTAATTTTATGTATTGTATTTGATCATTGTAGCTTCCACAGATGCTTGTAATGAACTGATGGCATAATCGTTGATATTATCATGTTGTTGCTACACTTGCTGCATCATAAGAAAGTTTCGCAAGATGCTTAATATCACGGTATCTCTCGTCTTTTTTTTACTCTTTGATTTAAGTTTTGTAATCTGAATTATATTTTTTATAAACCGCCAATCCGCCCGAACCGCCAAGGCAAATCCGCCATTATTTGCCAACCGAACCGCCGGTTTTTTATAAGGAAAATGGCAAATTCTAGTGACACTTTTATCAATCCGTCACCCGCCAAACGGTTTCTATTTTTCTTTCAAACCCACCGACCCGCACCACGCACACCCCTAACTATGATATTCTCACATAACGTCATTTTTTTTTTTTTTGTTCAAAAAAGAAAAAATGCCGGAGGTTTTTTTTTTTTTGTACTTCTTTGTTTTTACTGGATAGATAGAGATGGGCCTTAATTGGTTTTTGAAAGAGGCCTTTCAAAATAATAAGACAAATAATAGCACTTTTTGGGTTTTTCAAATTAGGCCATTGTTATGGTTCCTAAAAATTTAAGGCCTTGTCAAAATAAGGGGCCTCAAGCCATTGCTTAATCTGCCTAAATATGGACCGGCCCTGCCCCAGTTCACAAATTGGAAGATATTAATAATGAAGAGATTAACTATTGATGAGATTAGTATAGGATTAGTTATCAAGCTGAATTAGTGAAACAAAGAATTTTGCTCTTTGCAATAGATATGAAAACATATAATTTTAATTATATGTTTATGTCGCATCATTAGTGGTAAGAATAAAAAAAATTATCAATTTTGCTGGATAGAATAACCATTGAAATTTAATTCAAATAATAAAAATTACAATCAAACAATGGAATGTAAGCCCATGAATTAATAATCTGAATATTATATTATAATCCGTCCAATTAAACAAGCCTTAAAAGATAGAATTTGAACCTCTAATTATGCTTTTATGGTTTGCAATCATGCCAAAAGCAGAGTACCATGGATGTCCATTGTTGTCTTGATAGAGCCAATTGTGTTTTATTTTATGCTCTATTTTGAACATAATTTATGACCATAGTAATACAGTGTTTCCTTCTTGGGCTCTTGCAAAATTAAAAGCAACTTTTAGCATTTTCCAATATTTGTCCCCTCCTGTCTAATTGGTTTTCAATTGTTTCAAAGGAAAAAAATAAAAATAAAAATTATACGTAAAGCGTCTATAAATGGTTTTTTCCGTTAAATTCAAGGCTCAACCCTAAACAGACGGTAAAAACTACCAAACTAGAGTGAGGTAAGGATAAAAGAAATTTCTGGTGAAGCGGTCAAATATGTAGAGAATACAAAAAAACAAAGGCAATAATAAAAACACTCTGTAGATCAAAGCTCTCCTTATTCTGGGTTGGGATAACACACAAGTCAATGTCACATCTCTAAGCACCAAAAGATATCACAAAAAAGAGTCACCAGAAGCACTTCATATCCAGCAAAATATAAAATGTACAAAACAATCATGGTGTTTAACTAGCTACTCAAATCCGTACAAATCAATAAGAAATTCTAGGATAACGTCATCAAGGAAAAGGAAAAGAAAAAGAAAAAGAAAAAGAAAAAGAAAAAATGTGTTTGGATCTTGAATTTGCAGAGAAATTTGTGAATAAAAAAGAAATAGAAAGAGAAAAGATTCACTCTACAAATTCAAAATTTAAACATAACCTAAAAAATGAGATATATATATATATGTGGTGTTTTAGTGATTTTGATTGGTCTTTTGGCACTTGATTTTGATCCAACGAAAGCCAGAAGCGGCACCTTCCTTAACTTTCTTGACACCATTTGAAGCCACTGCTTTGGTTTTGTCAATTGCAGAACCACCACCCTTCTTGTTGTTTCTATAAACAGGGTCTGGGTTGTTGTAGTCCCATTGATCAGCCCATGAGATCCCACCATGTGTACTCTGTTGTCCTTCCATCTATTTTCTTTTTTTGACACTCCGAAACAAGGCCTAAAAAATTCTAGCAAAACAAAAACAAAAGCAAAAAAAAATTGAGTGATGATTTTGAGAGGTGGTGCCGGCATGCTTGCATTTTATATGCACAGGTCATGAGGGTGGCATATATTATGCGCATTAGTGGCGTGTACCAATTCAAAGAACCTAGGGAAATTACACTTTCACCTTTTTATATTTGGTTACTTTTTTAGTTTGGCCTTTAAATTTTTTTTTTTTTTTTTTTTTTTTTTTTTTGTCACTTTGATCCTTTATGGTTCTAATTTTTTTCACTTTATTTCTAAAGCTAACTTCTATTCAAAATTAGACTGAAAAAATCACAATAATTGTCACGTAAGATAAAAAAATATATTGTTATATTAGAATTTAAATTTATGTCAAATATGTGAGTTATATACAGCAAAATATTTTTATGTCTAGTGACTGTTAATGTGTCATTTTTTGTATAATTTTTAACATAAATTAACATTAGGAGTAAAGTGGGAAAAACTTGAGACATGAAGGGCCAAAAGGGAAAAATATAATTGGCTCAATTTTGATTATGAACTTATGATTTTGACTCAATTTGGTCTAATTAATTACAAATGTTGACTTTTATCAAAAATACGCACATGAGTGGTATATGTTGTACTTTTAAGGGTAAAATTGTAAACTTACTCAACTTAATAAGTTAACCTTAACCAACTCCGTGATAATTTCTGACAAAAACCCTAAAGACTTTTTCAGTTGGACTAATTTGACATAAAATCTAAATTAAAAGTCAAAATTGAGTTAATTAAAAATATAGAAATCAAAATGACACAAAGGATAAAATGTAAGGAGTACCAGTGTAATTTGTCTAAAAAAATTAAAAAATAAGGTTAATAATACAAATAGTCCCCAAATTATGTATTATGTTACACTTTAGTTCCTATTTTTAGTTATTCCACTTCGATTTATAAAATATGTAATCTATTATAATTTAGTCTCTAGCATTAGTGCCATTCAAAATCAATAATAGGAGGATTATTTTCAAAATTTCACAAAAAATAAATAAATAAATAAAATTAAAAGATTGGAGATGAAAATATAATAAAGTACATATTTTGGAGAGTAAAATGAAAAATACACACATTTTAAGAACCAAAAAAATGCTACAAAATGCATATTTTGAGATTATGTCTATTTATTTATCTTTATTTTGCTGAGATTTCATGTAGAATTTCAAAAAGCACCCATTCTCTCATTACTAACGGTATTGACCTTAGGGACTATAGTGGTACTGATCACATATGTGGTGATCCAAGTGATATAATTAAAAGATTAAGGACTGAAGTTTAACAAAACATATACTTTGGGAACCATTAGTAGAATTAACCTAATGTACAAACTAATAAATTTTACAAAATTTTCTTACTTCTTGATGTAGCACTTATCGTATCATTAACTTGTATAACACCATTTTATCTAGTAAATCTTATGTATTGTTTGCCTTTCTAATAGTTGGGGTACACACGACGATTTTGTCTCTTGTTTCAAATAAATTGGTCATGTCATTTGTCCTACTATTGTTGAGTAGGCACACAACATGGTAGGTTATACCTACCAAATTATATCTCAAACAATAATATCATAAAAGTGTTTAGAATTTGATTGAATAATATAGATTTCAATTAACTTAATTAAAGATGAAACACCCTCAAAATAAATCTAATCCACTCATTTCAAATTCTATACATTGTTTTGATTTATTTATTTATTATTATTATTATTATTATTATTTTGAATTTTTTTTTAACACGTTATGATCAAGGAGGTTAGCATAGGACAGCACGTGTTTAAACAAATCCAACTAATATCCTTAGCTTAGGCCTAGTCTAATGCTTAGGCCTCGTTTGGCAAGAGGTTATTTTAGTCAAAAAGTCAAAAAGTTACTAAAAAAGTCAAAAAGCCAACAACCCATACCAAAAAGTCAAAGATTCCATTTTCTCTCTATTTTTTGCACATCTTTTCGTAAAAAGCCAAAAAGTCATCCCAAACATACTAGTTTTTTTTACATCACATTTTAACCAAATAGCCAAAAAATTACTAAATTAGCCTGTTCCCAAACGCGGCCTTAACAATACCTTAATTTGTCCTAAAGCGGTGGACTTGGTCCCTTGGCATCACTTCGGTAGTGCCTTGGTTTTAACATCGACCTAAATAACATCTATATAGGTTGTTAATTTAGATTCAGAATACGGCTTGGCATTTATTATTTGGGTAAATTACCCTTCCTGAAATTTAATATATATACAAATTTGATATAAATACGTTAGGTTCCTTTCAAATTTTTAATTCATATAAAGTTAATCCCTTCATAACAAATTTTAATCACATAGATGGAAAAAAAATAACATTGTCATTTCTTTACATTGAAATATATATTTATTTGTATATTTTACATTGAAATATAAGGGGGGATTAGAATTCATCGAACTTGAGTTCTGGGACTGTGAATCCCCCAGACTATTTGGTCGGATTGGATATGTATCATGTGTTTGTTTTTTTAATGGGATTAGATGTCTAGAAAGAACTATTTTTAGTGAATCCAACGTTTGGTTAGACGGACTGGATAGGATAAATGAACAAAAGACTATTTTACCCTTTTCAATTGTTTACTAAGTACATAATAATATTAAACATATCTTTAATATTTTAATTATTTTTAATTAAATAAATTGTTTTTTTAAATTAAATAAATAAATAAATAAAATATCAATAAAATTTGTTTTAAATCATTACTGTATAACAAATCATTATTTTTTTTACATGCAAAACTTTACTGTGTTTGTTTATTTACACAATTAAATAAATTTATTTTTTTACACAATTAAATAAATAAATAACCACTAAATTTGATTTAAAAAATACTGTATAACCTGTATAAAAAATTTATATTATTTTTTTTAATTAAAATTTTAAATAAAACACCTATTAAAATTTAAATAATGAAATTAAATAAATTATAAACAAAATTTTAAAATAAAACATCAATAAAATATCTATAAAAAATTATTTTAGAAAATTAAATAATTAAAACATCAATAAAAAGTTAAATAAAATTATTTTATTTTTAAATTGAGACATTTAAATTTTATTGAATTTTATTAAATATAATACATAATTAAATAGTAGAGGGTCAAAATGGTCATTTTCGCATCTAATCCCAACAATGGATAGTCCCCCACATTCTGCCCCACCCCCCCTCCCAGGACACAATAGTCCCCCATATGGGGGACATGGAGTCCGACCAGACTCCATATCCGGCAGTTTAAAAAAAAATCAAACGGTGGATAAGGAACACTATTTGGATTGTAATCCAAATAGTGGATGGTCCCCCCTCCCAATCCCCCCAATCAAACACGCCCGTAAAGTATAACCATATTATGTTATATTATATCTCACATTGAGTTGGAGTTTACCATAATCATGGTTTTTAGAATCTAATTCCATTCATATTATATATTTAATAGAAATTTTAATCAATACAATTCAATTCATGTTATTGAATCCTAAATTTACTGAATTGAATGATATTCAATTAAGATTCATGACTATTCACAGTGATTCAATTATGTATGCGTAAGACACGGGTCACTTTCATAAAATAAAAAAGAGATTAATTAATTATGTTAATATACTTTGTTTTATATATATACATATAAATATATTTTAGTTATATTGGTATTTATTTTATTATAAACACTATGTGTGCATTTATATGTATACACATAAAATCATATATTACGCTAATTCATGATTCACTATTTTAATAAAATATTTTACAATTCAATTCACAATTTGACAAGAATCACAATTAAATTTTTAGATCAATTTTCAAAGAACCAATTTGTTGGTATCCTACATTGATTGAAACAATGTACAAAATAGACTAGTACTAATACAGTGAATTACACTTTTATTTAAGAAGTTCTTTTTGAGGTTGATAAATAAAATAAATAAATAAAAGCTAAGTTCTTTTTGAGTTTAAGCTCAAAGAGATAAACTCATAAAACTAGTTGTTAGGCTAGTTATGACAGACAATACTTTTAGACAGTTTCAAACCTAAAAATTATATTTATAGAGGGTCACATTATATGCATTCAAATTTAATAACAAATTTCTATCAAATGATGGTAGCATAAGTACTTTTTCTTCGTTGATCAAAAACAGAAGGAAAATTTATTCACATAGATTTACATTAAACATAAAAATCAATTACAATTATTCTATTCATTAATTGAAGTTAGACATCTTAAGTTGAATTTGATACACTTTTTAGGGAAATTCAGTGCTCCTCGAGCATTGCTCCGTTTTATTTACAGGTTAGACACATCATCAATTGTCTCCTATAACTCTAACACAAAAGTAGTGAATCTCATAGTTTAGACCAATAATTACTATTTTGAAACACCACCTAGATATGTTTCACGACTAGGAGTATTGAAACACCACCTATTTTGAAACACCACCTAGATATCCTTTCTATTTTCTCACTTTTTTATGTAGTAGAACTTATCTATAATCAAATCAAAGTAAAAATTTTGAGCAAATTGTTTTTTTATTTTATTTTTTTAAAATTTATGTGATCAAGTAATTTTCAAAAAAAATCGTCCTTCTTTTTGCAAAGTTTAGTCTGTAAAAAGTTTATAGCAAAACAAAGTTCAATTATTGCTCTTGAAAGTACTAAAGTGTGCATAGTTTACACAACACTTTTATGCAAAGTGTTAACATCTCTTTCAATAGTTTTGTGCACAACACAATTTTGTTTCGTGGAATTCTATGTTTACTGTTACTATACCAATTCACTTGAAAGGGGAAAAAAACACCAAATGGAATCATAATGAGCATACCAAAAGGAAATATAATGATATCTTCAAAGAGATATCCTTGGGGGCCATGCCCTTAAAATTTATATAACAAACAGCAAATGTACAAAATTTCCATGTAACTTTTCGATGTCTGCAAGGGCCATCATCAATCCCCTACTCGCCTTTGTGTTCACCGATTTCAGGTGGCTACCGTCGGATTAGTGTCGTAAGAGTAAACCGTCGTGGGCATCAGCTGGAGAGCATGGTGGTATACTACAATCCCACATCACTGTGCTTCTTATATCATATATAAAGTCAGGTTCATGCCTATGCCTGCACCAAAGTGCGGATGTTGGTTCACATATTAAATGCAATACTTGTTTAAAATGGACATGAAGCCCACAAGGATTAATCCGTGAAGCTTATTGTTGGGTTGGATCATTTTCTCAATCATTTTCCATTTTAGTTTGGGCTTTCCTTGACCTCATCCACAGATCTTGAGCTTATGTTTGGGCCTGCTTTGCTTTCTTTCTTCTTTTTTTGTTTTAAGAAATAAAAAAACTCATTTTGAATATTTTAACAAATAAGTATAATATGCAAATATATTAATATTTTAATTGAAAATCTAAATCATGCTATCGAGCTGGATTCTGCATATGGAATGGTATATCTGCTACCCAATCAAACCTTTAAAATTATCAGACCTGTAATTACTTATCCGTTACATTAAAACATTCCATTGGAGCTCAAATCAAGTCAGGTTTGACGGATTGATTAGATGTTTGGCCAATCCTAATGGCAAGAATTCCAAGAATTGTTTCCAAGAATCTTCCTGAGGCATTATTTGGATTTAGTGGTGGTAAATAGGGTGTAATGCAAAAGGTCTCCAAAGAACTTAATTTTGTATCAACAAAAGAAAAACTACCATAATCCACATAAAAGGATATAGATAATAGATGCAAAGAAAAGAAAAGAAAAGAAAAGAAAAGCATATGTATATTTCCTGCCACATGGCATGTTTTGACAGTGGAACCAAAGTCTCACCTAAAATAATGTCATAGAAATCAACAATGGGATAGAATTTTATTTCAAAATTTGCATAAAGAAATTTCTACAAAATTAGCACAAAAAAATATTAATTTAATAAAATTGATTAAAGAGTTAACCTGATGGATGAGACGTCTTTTTATATTTCATCTGTTTAGCCAAACAAATAAATGTATACAAGCACTCATTCATCACTGTACATCACAAATTTAAGGCTTGTTTGTGATTTTAGTTAATCTTTTAATTTTTTATCAAAAAATATATAGAAAAGTAAAGAAAATTGTGTGACAATTTATAGTGATTTTTTAATTATTTTAACTTATTGACCGATAAAACCTTAGTTATTAAACAAAAATATTTGAGAGAACAATAAAATGATTCCTACCTTATTTCAAACCAATCAAAAAATAAAAATAAAAATATATTTTTGTTACATCTCCCACTGATTGTAATAAAATAATATTAAATGCTTTCATCAATTTTTTTCTTATTTTGATGTCGACTTGTAAACCAATCATGCATATGTGGACACCATAAAAGCATCAGCCATAAAAACCAACATTTTGAACAAGTCATGTGGATCTCTCTATTGTCCAAAAAAATTATAATAATAAAATAAAATAAAATATAAGTTACGTTTTGAGGCAGAAATGGTGCCGTTTTGGGAACTTTCATAAAAAGTCACGTTTTTTCTCATTTTTTAAAAACGTAAGTGGTCAAAAACGCAACAAAATTGATTTGGGAATGACCAAAAACGTAAGTGTAAAATTACAAATTAGGGCCTATGACAAAAATAAATAAATAAATAAATAAATTTCTTATGTTGGGTAAAGGTATTTTGGTTATTTTAATTTGATTTGACACCATAAATAAATATTACAAACATGATTGGTGCCCCGAATATAGGGGCACTAATGCCCCAAAATTGCCTAAAATGGAAAAAAAAGAAAAACAGTCAAGGCAAAAAAAAAAAAAAAAAAAAAAAAACCAAAACTGGAAATTTCGGGGCTTTAGTGCTAAAGTTTTTAGTGCTAAAAAACATTTCTCTAAATATTAAACTAAAAAGCAAAAAGTTAACTTTTTACTAACTTTCCAAATCACTTTCCAAAAAGCTAAAAAGCTTGGTAAAAAGTCAAAAGTCAACTTTTTATCTACTTTTCAAAACACCAAAAAGTACTTATTTTTGACAAGTGCTTCTATAGTGATCCCGGTATTTCCTGTTGTTATTAAACTGTAATCCGGACTCGGTTCCGTAGATTTATTATTGTCTTATACTCTCTTCTATCCCTTACTCTTTGTTTTGGAGTTTTGGGTTGTGTTGGGCTTGTTGGAAGTAAGTTGGTTGAGTTTTAGAACTAAGAATTTCTGCTCAGTTTTTTGGCCTTTCCGCTCGAGCGGGGGTTTTTGCGCTCGAGCGGGAAAATCCATCTCCCAGTATTTTCTCTTCTGCAGTGTTGTACGCTCGAGCGGGCTTTGGGGCGCTCGAGCGGGAGTTCGTGTGTTACGCTCGAGCGGAGGAGTGGGACGCTCGAGCGGAGACCTGTTCTGATGAACTTCTGGATGGTTGTATCGGCCGCTCGAGCGGGGGCTTGAGCGCTCGAGCGGGAGTCTGTGAGTGGCGCTCGAGCGGGGGTTTGTGCGCTCGAGCGGAGAGTCTGGTTTAGTACACCGAGATTCACCTTTTTGGTCCACTTTTTGATTTCCTTTCTCTCTCTTACTTTATCAAAACCTCCATTGGAGAGCACCTCACTCTAAAACCTAACTTCTCTCTTAGGATTGATCTAGCTAGGGTGTTTTGCTCACCTTAGGTCTTCACAAAAAGGGTGTTGATCGTCGAGGGCGTCATTTTGATCCGAATAGTTTGGCGTTTGGAGCACCTTGATTTCGGGTCATCTTCTCCATTTGAGCTTTCCATTTGAGGTAGGGATTCTCCTTGTTCTTTTACAATACTTCCTCTATAGATAGACATGTGGTAATTTTTGTATTGCATGAAAAGGGTATCATGTTGGAATTGTTTGAAAATCATGAGTAAACCTAGGGTTGGTTGAGTTGAGAATGGATTTGGCTTCATTAATGATTCTTTTGGTTAACTAGTATGTAAATAAGCATGTTGTAGTTGAAAGAGAGAAAAGCCCTAAATTATATTTGGGTTGGGTAAATCAAAATGGGGTTTGTTGACTAGTGTGTGAAAATCTCTTTTATCAAAATGAGTTGGGTAATGGTGTTTAATGTTTAAAGGATTAACCATGGTGTGGAAATTGGTTGGTTGAGAACAAGGGTAGTGGAGTTGGTTTTGTGGTAACAAAAAGGAAATGAAATTGTTTTGTGAAAAGGAAGAAAGTATTTTCGAAATAAGTTTGAGAATTGGATTGTTGAATTCTTGTTAGTTATGTGTATGTGATACGCATGTTGGATATGCCTTGTGTGCATGATTGTTGACGGCGTTATATGCCGGGGATATGCCTTGTGTGCATGATTGTGGATGACGTTATATGTCGCGCTTATAATCAAAGGTACCGGTACCTTCCAGCTAGCGCCTGGAGAACTGTATGCGCTAAGAATAAGAGGTGTCATACCCTTCCAGCGAGCGCCTGGTAAACTGGCAGTTTGACTTACTATGCATATGGCTAGTAGAGTGAAGTTGGTTGTAGTTGTTTCAGTATATGTTTGACTTACTATGCATGTGGCTAGTAGAGTGAAGTTGGTTGTAGTTGTTTCAGTATATCCTTGGCCTACTCAGTGCATGGCAGGTGGAGTAAAGTGTAATGTTGTTGCTTCGTTGTAACTGAAAATATCATGAGCTTGATTGGTTACAGTTTGGAGTACTGAGTTACTCCATTGGTTGATTGTATACATGTTGGAGGGTTGTAAATTTGCATTTTTACAAGTTATACATGTATAGTTATAATAGTAGTGGAAACAAACCAAAATGTCATATTTGTCTTTTGGGAAGTGTAAAGGAGAATGAATGTTTTAAAGATAAACATGTTTGAAAAGGGTACATCTGTGTACGTATGGGAAGGAAAGAGAGTATCGAGCTTAGTGAGGTTATTTCCTACGTGATTGTTAATGTCATGAAAGATTGGGAACGGGAATTAATGAAAGGAAAACGGGAAGGGAAACTAATTGTAACGTTGAATGAAATGGTTGTTTTCGAGAAAAGTTTATACATATATATATATTTTGTGTAAACTGTCACATTACTATTCTAGTATGAGAATGAGGGTTCATGATCATAGCTATCTGTAAGTTGTTATTGTTAAGGATCATGTTGAGTTCCCTACTGGACTATATGTTCATCCCACGTTGTTGAATCTTTTTCAGGTGTTAAGCAGGTTGAGCTGCAAGATTTGGATCTACTTATTTATTGGCCACGGGGCCTCTGTTATGTTGGCGGAACGCTATCGTTGTGAAAGGGTTATACCCTTCTTCTTGTACCTTAAGTGATGTAAGCCCAAGGGCAATTTGATAAAGTATGTTCATGTCATATTTACTTTGCACACGAATGAGAGTATTGTTAATCCCTTATACAGATTGAATGTATGAGTCTATTTCTACATGTTACCTCTGAAATTGAATTGAGTTAATAAATTTGGTAATGGCTTCGAGTAATAAAAAGTGGGGCGTGACAGCTTCCGACCCCAGTGGGAGTCTGACCCCCAGTGACGTGAACTTCCCCCATTCGCTAAAAACTAAAAATAAATAAATAATTAATTTTTTTTTTGACCAATCAATGACCCCCCCCCCAAGCACTCCACTAGGGGTCGCCTCCCCCCCCCCCCCCCCACCCAAAGCACTCCAAGCACTCCACTAGGGGTCGCCCCCCCCCCCCCCCCCCCACCCAAAGCACTCCACTGGGGGTCGGAAGCTTTATTGCTTGTTTTTTCGCTTGCTAAAAGTATTTGCAGCTGTATAACGTTTTCGCAGCAAAGTTTTTGCAATAGTAATGAATAGTCGCTAAATACTGATCTGATAATTCTAAGTTCACAATTTTATAAAATTGTTTTTATAAATAAAATAAAAAAAGATGATATTTTTTAAATTATATATTTTTAAAAAATATGATAAAATTATGCGATTTCCATTATCATATGACATTTATTTTTTTAATAGACCAAGTACACAGAGAGATCTAATGAATCCAACTGATATTGGTGCTGTTTGGTGTAGCTGTTAAAACAGATTATAGCTTATAGCTTAACAGATTATAGATTATGACTTTAATCAGAAGCTGTTAACCTGTTTGGTATAGCTGTTGGATTATAGATTTAAGTTGCTGAGTAGTGTTTGTTAAATAAGCTGTGAAGTAGCTTTTTCAATTAATTTTTATTTTTTATTATTCACTATTTATCTAAATTTTTTATAAAAAAATAATAATAATATTTTATAGTCCATTTGGGTCTTTTTCTATTTTTAAAAAAATAAAAAATAAAAAAATCTAAGAGTATAACCGTAAATTAATATGTCCACAGCAGAAGTTGATAATCAGAAGCAAGGGGTGAGCAGCTTCTCAGAATCAGCTTTTTTGACTTAAAATAAGCTGTTAGAATCAGAAGCTGTTTGAAATAAGTTTAACCAAACAGTCCAAAATAACTTTTTAAAAGCCAGAAGCCATAAGCTGGCTCAAATAAGCCCTACCAAACACCCCCATTAGAGTGAGCTTTTGATAAGCTCACAAACTTAACAATCCAGTCTACCAAGCCCATGGTGGGCCAACCCATGTCTGACTTAGCCTAGGCCTGAGGATTGGCCAGACTTGAGCTTGGGGAAAGGGATTGGGTCAATGGCCCAGCTCGATGAGCATTTCAAGGATCGACCCGAACCCATCCCATAAGCCCATGTCGAAGGCCCATATTAAGCACATATATACTAATTTTATTTTTTTTTATATGTACACATACATTTTAAATAAAATAGTAAGATTGAAATTGACAAACTAAATAAGTAGTATGCCAATTATGAACTAATAATTATATTTTCACCATATTAAAGATGCATACAATCTAATAATATAATCGTAATGGTTGTAAGTAGAAAAAATTAGTGAAACATCCCGCTCTAATATTTTTTCATTGAGAAAATTCAACTCAGAGAAATTTTGCCCGACTTAGAGAAATTTCGCCCAACTCAAAAAAATTTTGACCCCAACTCAGAGAAATTTTAATGATTTCACAGATAAATTTTCAAATTTCTTTGATATGATCACAGAGAAATTTTGAAATTTCTCTATGAAAATTGAAATTTCTCTGAGGTAAATTTTTTCTGTGAAAATGTTGAGAGACTTTAAATATATGAAAATATTGTATGTCATTTATCTTATAAAATCTTAATATTAAGGACCTTAAACAAAAATTCCCTTATAATTATGTATTTTAATATATATATATAAGGCTTTTTATTTTTCATAATTTAATATTCAATCCTAATTATTATAATGCACTTTAAAATTTGAATTATAAATTTCTAAATTTTTTAAATTTATTTTGAATTTAATTTTTAAAAAAAAGTCCATATGGGCGAGGCCCTCCCAAAGCCCATACTTTTAAGCTCATAGGTAAGGCCTAAGGCTTTGGAAATATTACATAGGTCGGCCCAAGCCCGGCCCATTTACTTGTCAAAGCTAATGGGTCGGCCTTAAATTTTAGAGTCGGGTGGCCTATGATGTTATGTAAAGCACGAGTTGAAAAACCCCAATGAAAATTAAGTCAATAATAAATAAAGTGCAATTTTAAACAATCAAAATATCTATTCAAAAAAAATTATTGTATAGTTAAGATTCATGTTATAAAATTATTGTACAGTTGAAATTTATTTCAAATATAAGGCACACTACATAGTTGAATTTTCACCGCAAATCACTTTTCTAATAATTTTATGGATATTTACAAACAAGTTTTAATTTATGAATTTATATTTCATTAAATCTTAATTAAGATTTTTTAGACCGTCAAGTCTTATTAAATTTTTAATATTCGGAATTGTATTTCAAATAATAATTGTTTATCACTTATGATTATGTATAAAGGAATATGATTATTTGACATTTATTTTGCTTTCAAAATTTTAAAACATCAACTTTCAAATTGAAAAACTTAAAATAAAAAAAAAAATGCACAAAAAAAATTTTGAAAATTTTGAAAACACTGAATTATTTTTTTTGTGCAAAACTGAAAATTCTGTATCTATAAAGGAGCATGTTGATGGAACATTGTGCAAAACTAAAATAATAAATAAAATGAAAAAACTGATAATGTTCTTGATTTTATTGGATAGTTGAATCAAACCAATAAGTAGAAGGGCAAAAACGTTTAATCTAATGCTCTGTTTTTTTATCAGTTAGTGAAATAATTATTTAGAACATTATTATACAAAATTGATAATATTCTTAGTTTTAAAAATTGAAAAAAACTGATAATATTCTCAATTTTACTAAATAGGACTTATTGATTTAAAAAATCTTAGATAAGACCCGAGTTACTATAATATTTGTAAATAGGACTTTTAGATAATTAACTCTAATTTTTTTTATTAACTTCCCTATCTAAGTTTTTTTTTTTCTTTCAAATTGGAAAGTGTGTCTAGGTTAAGTGCATCTAAAAAATAAAAATAAAAAAAATTCTTAAAACATTAAAATATATTAAAAAATACAAAAAATATAATTTTTTTTAAAAGTGGACTAATTTTATGAAATCAAACAATGTGAAGTTTCGCAATTTTAACAAATTACATAAGGCTCTATTAAGATTTTAATATACAAAACACTTAACTCCCTTTTTGTGAATAATTTGTTAATTATATAGATGGAAAAAAAAAAGATTTATTCTCTCTTTTTTATATTAAAATTTATAATTTTTTTCTTATTTATTCCTATATTCACATCATTGATATTAGTTCTAATCATTTTTTTTTAAAAAAAATTAAAATTTTAAATGAAATCAGTGTAACATACCCTAAATAAAATCTTGTACAAAGTCAACATAATAATCCATAGAAACCACACCACGTAGCCATTGAAACCATCATACTTTTCAGCTTATGATATCTCTAGACCACCTAACCATTAAAACCCAACCACACTGGGCTTGCGGTATCCTTCGACAAAACGACCTATCAACCGTCAAATGTTAGGTTATTTGACCATCAACATGAATGGAAAAATTATTAGGGGTACCGGGTATTACGGGTCATTGTTTTCATCAATCCCCCTAATGCTCAGCATCATATTTTTTCTTTACGTTCCAACACAAAATTATGAGTCTTATTTATTTTTTACTAATCACAATATTTCTGGCATGCTACACAATCATGTGGCTCTTCCTTTTACAAAGTAATAAATTTACAGATATAGATCTCTATATTTAAATTTTAAGACAAAAATTAAGTCAAAGCGTTACATCAATTTAGCTAAGAATCACCTAATAATTTGAAAAAAAAAAATTTAAAATCACCAAAATCCATCAAATTACTAGTCGCAATCCTCTCACATGCTCATATAAAAGCACGTGTTTAATCACTTAATGGAAAGAGTAGTGTCCAATTATATGATTTAGTTTCTATATAAATATATAAAGTGAATAATTTTTTTTCAAATATATGCTTAATTTGATCGAAGTTATCACGTTATTTAGTACAAAAAATTGGCTCCTAATAAAACAAAGTAGTGTAATGTTATACAAATGATTGTTTTGTACATAAATTTTATGTTGTGTTATCTGTTATGATCTTTTCATTTCCATTCAAAAAATAAATATCATTTCATATCATTGTGAGTGTGGGGACATATTTTACGAATGACAGCACGTGGCCAAGATGATGTCGGAGTGTCAGCCGAGGTGCCACGTTGCCTGGTCTTGATGCCGAGGTGATCTCAGCTAGACTGAGGTTATCTACGAAGATAACGGAATTCGAGATAAGCGGATAAGGGACAAGAATCCTAGAATAAGGGAGGATCTCAATCTGGATAAAGATAAAACTCTTATGGAGTTTATCCCTATTTAGCTGAGAGTCCAGGATGAGCATTGAGCTTGAGTCCACTGAAATGAGACTTCTACAGGGGTCAGGTTAGTGCTGGCTATAAAAGTAGGGAACCCCCGTGGGTCTCAAGTATGTGTGATATACTGTGAGCCGTAAATTCTCTCTTGTGAGTTAAGCACAATTTGCTATCTTTAAGAGATATTTGATTACTGACTTGAGCGTCGAAGTGCCCTCAGGTGGACGAACCACCGTCGGATTCTTATCTTTCTGTGACAGGTGGTTCGGGCTTAATCTATTCTGCCGGTACTCTCCAGCTGAGTTCCCCATTCGATTGTATGGTCAAAAATCAGCACCCACAATTTGGCGCCGTCTGTGGGAGAGTAAGGAGAATAGATGGCCAATGACGGACAAAAAAAAAAGATCGAGGACGACGTCCCATGTGAAAGTGGTAAACAGGCCAATCCTAGCATCGAAGAAAAAAACCATAATGAAGGAACACGAGATCAAAATCCCAAGGAGAAGAACGTCGGCCAAGAGGGAGATGCACCAAAGAAAGCTGGTCGAGACGAGTATTACAACGAAAGCGACCTCCAGGTATGGAAAGATAGGTGCCTCAGGAGGGACAGCGAGATGAAGAGAATGGCAAACAAGTTGGTAGACCTATAATCTGTAATAACCCTTACACTGTCCTAACCATACTCATATGCATTTTATACGATTTTGCTCTGTTAAGCTTGCATTTCAGATCTTGTCTTTGTCTTGCGTAAGTGTTATTTGCATGCCTTGTCCCTTGTTGATGTGTGGTTAGCCTAGACTAATCCAAGCCGAGGTCACCCTAAGCCTAGAACTACCTTGGAACCCTTTTTCTGGTTGGCCTACACCCCTGCCCTAACATGTTGGCCGAGGTGTTCACCACCAAGGCCGAGATGTGTATTATCTAGGCCGAGATGTTACCCTTGAACCCAAGTGATCTTGCTCCTGGACTGGTACGACCTAGACCTAGGTGTGGCACATCTGGGCCGAGATGTGGCACAGCTTGGCCAAATGTTGTCCTTTCTGGCCGAGGTCATTGTTCTTTTGCTTGCCAAAGCCTTGTTATTAACCGATGTCATTACTCGCCGGAGTTCCCTTGCCGCCTAGCTTGTTGAACACACTTTGTCATAGTCTTGTCTTTTCAATCAGTCACCTTTTTTAGTAGGCCCAACCAACCGTTGCCACGTGTCCGAGCTGAGTATTAAGTCAGCCGGCAAGCCTAGAATGTATCATTTGGTATCATATCTTTGTTCTTGAAGAGAGAGAAACTCTAGAAGAAGAAGGAGGAGTTTAGAGTGAGAGAGTAGATTGCAAGCTTGATCCTTAGAGTTCAAACCGTTAGATTCGAGTTTTGAGGTTAGAATCTTAATCTAATCTTGTTGTTCTTATTGATCATCTAGCTGCATTGCATGATCGAACCCGTTCTGCATGCCATGCATTGATTTAAAGCTTGTTTTTAGAAAGAGAAAGTGTTATTCATGTGTTCTTGAATAAAAGACTTGTTTGATTCGAAAGTTTGTAGCAAGTTCCATGTTTTTGTGTTTGTTTTCGTAAGATCCTCAAGTATGGGTACCCAGGTCCATGTTTTCGAACTCATAGCATGAAAATCCCAGATTTTGAAATAAGAAGTTGTGATTGGACATTCATATTTTTCATGTTCATGTTCTTCATGTTCTTCAACAGAGGGAAACCCAGATTTTTCCCGACTTCATATCTTCGAATGTGGCCCTCGGGACCACACCTCGGCGAGGAGGTGTGGGACCTCGGCCAAGACCTGGTAGGTGCCCAGCATGTTTTCCCAAGATCATCTGTATGCATGTGAAACTTGTTTGAAAATGCATTCAACAAATTTCTGCCATGTGTTTGTAGGACTTGGACTTGCCTTGACCCCGACGTTTGAAGAACTAAGTGAGTGGTATTTCTAATAAAGCTATGTTATAATGTTTTGATAAGCTTTGCTTTACTTTGTTTTGAAAAGTGTTTGTAAGCATGAACGATTATTCCTACTTTGTGTATCAAGCATTATATCTTGTTTTGATGACATTCTTGGAAAGTCCTTACGTGCTGGAGGACTCTAAGCATTTGCAGCACAATCTTGAAGTCCGTATGTGTTAGGGGACTATAAGCATTTGTAGCACAAACCTTTGGAAGTCCGTATGTGCTAGGGGACTATAAGCATTTGTAGCACAAACCTTTGGAAGTCCATATGTGCTAGGGGACTATAAGCATTTGTAGCACAAGTCCTTAGTGTCCGGGGACTATAATGCAATGACACCATTGATTTGAGATATCTCCCTTGTCTTGTCTTGCCTTGCCACCAACGGTTTTACTACGTGGGTTTGTTTGTCCGGAATGTCATCCCTTGTACTATATTGATGCTAGTAAGCATCCCCTGAAGCTTTGAGAGATTTGATAGATGGACTTGGTCCATCCCTTGATTTCGTACTAGATATGTTATGTATTGTTGTTAAAGATCTTGAATATCAATCATGCAAACCCCTTTATTATTTATACCATTCACTGAGTATCCAAGCTCACCCCTCTCTATATATATGTAGGTGACGAGCAGGACGGCGATGACGCCTAGATGCACTTGCTTCTTGTTTTGGATTTTACGCTTTTGCAGCATCTTGAAGATCATGTTTCTTAGTTATATTTCATTGTATTTTGTATTTGATGGCTGAGAAGCCTTTTGGTCAAGATGTATTTTTGTACTTCATTTGGTTGTATTAAAGCTATGTAATGATGTATGACATTTCATTTAACTTATGCACTGCTCTTATGGACTACTTAGCTTTTAATTTATTGCTTCCGCACTTGTTAGCCCCATCTGTATACTCTGATTCGTGCGTGAATTCTTGTAAGTGGCCTTCGGTAATCTCGAATTACTAGCCATCACGGCACCATTCTACTAGGGGCGGAATGGGTCATGACATAATCGGTTGCAATTTCAAGATGCAGAACAATGTCATGCAACCACCATTTCCATTGAAAGACATGCCAATACCAGTAGCCAAGAACGATGCCCAGAAAGGGGGGCAGAAAGCAACCCCAGTAGTCCCTCAACATGACAAGGTGAAAAACACTCACATCAGCCTTCACGGGATGCTGGGCAAGCAGAATCAATGAAAGGAGAGTCTTAGAGGATGCCTCGTACCAAGGGAACTTATGTCAAAGAACATCGGCTCGTTCAAGGGAAGGAACTTTGCTTTGATACGGTGAATGAAGAGAAGTCCAAAAGAACACATAACGACACTGGGAGCAGCACACCAAAAAGACTGAAATCTGTTGACAGCCGAGCTCTTGCCCAAACTAAGGAGGATTTGAGGGTCTATCTCCAAAGGAAGTGACAGAATGTCAAGGTCATATCCCCTGTGAAGCCGAGAACGCCGTTCTTAGTAGAGTTGGATAAGTTTGAGGCCCAAAAAAGGTTCTATATGCCGGGGTTCCAGATTTATGATGGTAAATCCGATCCAAACTTTCACGTCGGCTTATATCAGAATTCAATGACCTTGTATACCGGGAACGAACCGTTGCTATGCAAGGTGTTCCCCTCATCCTTTGGAGAAATCGTTTCGGATTGGTTTCACAAGTTGCCGAAAGGAACTGTGAAGAGTTAGGAAGGCCTGACCGAAATGTTTGTGGCCAGGCTTGTTACAAATAAGTTGCCACCACTAAGGGTAGACTTCTTGATGGTTCTAAAAGTTGGTGAGGGTGAAAGTCTCAGGGCTTATGCCAAAAGGTATTATGAGGTGTTCAACCGAATACCGGGATGCAACTAGGAGTTGGTGGTTACGTCATTCATGAACGGCCTGGAGGATGATTGCACACTTCGGAAGTCGCTAGCAAAGACTCCACCAAAGAGTATGGAGGAGCTTATGGCAAGGATCGAGAAATATGCCAGAGCAAAAGAGGATACCCAAGAACGAAAGCGCCGAAGCAAGAGAAGAGAAACGGCTCGCCAAAACGAGACCGAGGTAATACAGGCTTTAATAGACAGGAAACAAGGTTGAAGGTTGCACAAGCAGTCACCACTATGTTCCGGATCCTGGTTTATAAAGTTCTAGAAAAGATCTGGAACTAGCCATATTATAGAGCACTTTGAAGATTCCTGGCGAATTTACGGGGAGAAACCTTGGAAAGCACTGTACTTACCACAATGAGGATGGGTACCTGACTCAGGGGTGTAGAGCTCTGAAGACGCATTTGGAAAACCTAGTCAGACATGGTCACTTGAGGGACCTGGTAAGTGAGGCCAAAATGAGGGAAGAGCAGGTGAGGCTGCCCCAGGCATCGACAACATCACCTTCACCACTACCACAACAACAAACATATGGACCTCGAGTGATCAATATGAATCACTCGAGGGTCAATGAGAACGAGGTACATGGGGAGACTTAGAGGGTGAGGCACTTATAGCATGTGTGTCAGATCCAGCAAAAGAGGCCCAGGACAAACGAGCACCAGGGACCAATAGTGTCATTTACAGAGGCAAACCTAGAGATGGTGCAACATCCACACAACGATACTCTATTAGTGACCCTCAAGGTAGGAGCATACCAAGTAAGGCGCATTCTGATCGACCAAGGCAGCTCTTGTGATATCATGTATGTCAGATGTTACAAGGAGTTTGGCCTTCACCGAGATGATTTGGAGCAGTCCAACAGCCCAATGGTCGGGTTCAATGGGATGCCGACATAGCCCATGTGAGCAATAAATTTGAAGGTGCAGGCAGGCACCAGGAAGGTAAGCACAGAGTTTATAGTAATTGACACCCCCTCACCTTACAATGTTATCTTGGGAAGGCCATGGTTATACGCAATGAGGGCAGTTCCCTCAACACTGCCCCAACTATTGTGGTTCCCAACAGAGCATGGAGTTGAGGAGGTTAAAGGGGATCAAGTGCAGGAAAAGAATTACTCCATGGCAGCAATGAAATCCACCTGCAACGTACGAGAGGCAGAAATAGTAGAAATCGAAGATGAGGACATGGAAGTCCTAGATGATGTCAGCAAAGAACCGGCCGGGAAGAATAAGAAAGCCTTGAAGAAAATTATGGTCCAACCAAAGGATGAAGAGCGCTTCTTCCTTCTAGACTCAGGCTTGGCCAAGGATGAGGAAAGGAAGTTAGAAGCTTTCTTACGGGCCAACATAGAAGTATTTTCATGGACACCATACGAGATACCAGGCATTGACCCCGAGGTCACATGCCATATGCTCAATGTAGACAGGTCGGCTAAACCTGTCATCTAGCGAGCGAAGAGGCCAACGTTGATGCATGTTGAGGTAGTTGAGGAGGAAGTGGACAAATTGCTAGAAGCCAAAGCCATTCATGAGGTGAACTACCCTACTTGGTTGTCCAACACTATGGTAGTGAAAAAGAAGAACGGCAAATGGAGGGTTTGTGTTGATTTCACCAGCCTGAATAAGGCTTGCCCCAAGGACAGTTTTCCACTGCCCAAGATTGATCAGTTAGTAGATGCCACTTCAAGACATGGAAGGATGAGCTTCTTAGATGCTTATAGGGGATACCACCAGATAACAATGTATCTCCTTGATAAGGAGAAGACTGCGTTTATCACCCCAAAAGGGTTGTACTGCTATAGAGTGATGCCTTTCAGGTTGAAAAATGCAGGAGCAACCTACCAGAGGTTACTGACCAAGATGTTTAGACATCTGATTGGCAAATGTAGACGTCCCCGAACGTCCCGAGAGGGAAATCCCGTTTTGTTCATTTGGGCTCACTACAGTTCAGGACTCAAAGTCACGGTCCTGTATCTAATCTCACAGAGTGCAATGCAAGACCGAAGAATCATCAAAGAGTCCAAATCCGGCAAATCGTTTTTGAAAACAGATTTTTGAAAGAAGTGCCAAACATTGACTGCTTTTCCAGATACAGAGTCGCCACCTAAATATTTTATTTTGGGAAATTTAGAAAACCCTGACTCGTTGTCTAAGGCCACGTGTCCGTCATCACCAAAGTTGCCTCGGCTCGGGAACTTGGGTACGATTGGGGAAGGTCACTTCGTGAGCACCCCCACTCGCCCGATCAAAGATCGGCCTCTACTAACCATGATATCGAGTTTTGAAAACATTATGTGCTCTTATTCCGGTTGTTAGCCTAGATTTACTACGTGATGCGCACAGCATACAAGTATAGACTGGATCGCCTGAGTTGGAACAAAACATTTCATGTTTGTTTTGAAAACGGTTTGCTACTCGCAAATAGACTAAAATGTGGATTTGCCACCCTCGGGTGGGCTTAGAAAACGTGATGATTTGCCACTCTCAAGTGGGCTTAAAACTCACAGTCAATGCATTTATTCCAATTCAGATAATCCAACCTTCACCCACAGGCATTTAGGCAGGTATATCACATAAGCAGTTAGCCTCATGGTAAGCATGCTATCATGGCAGTCACTCACACGCATGCAAGGATGCTAAAGCATAAACGCTTACCGAGTACTCCAAGCCAAAACAGAAGCTATGTTAGAAATCCATGCATGATCCTAACTATGCTGAAATGCCTAATGCAACACATGCAGGAATGCAACTACAATAGGCTCGGCTATTTAAAGATGGCATGTGAAATGCTACAACTAACAAGTATTCAACTCGGAATTGAAATACAATGCAGTTAGTATGATGCGCCGAGCCCAGTGCATGCAAGACAGATGAATGAATGCAAACATGCAAGCATAAGTATGCTAATTGAAACATGCCCTAATCTAACCATCATAAGCTAGTAAATAAAAGGGAGAAAGACGTGGGGTTGGAAGACATACATCACACACACGCACACTTATTACAATTGTGCGCTCGCTCGGAGAGTCCGAATAAATAATACAGTCCGAATAAATAATACAGTCCGAATAAATACAAAACCCTAATTAATTAACAAATTAACTAAGAAAGCAGGTAAATTAGCATGCAAGCTATGGACCGCCTCAGCTCTGTTCCGAATAGTGAATGATGCATGCTTGAGTTGATTGGCACGGAAATCCATTGCGATGCCCTGATTCGCCTCTGTTTGCAATTAATCCCAGAATGCTATGCAAGGCTTTAGAAAATTGCTGATTTCTGATTTGCTGCAACAGAGAGCAAGAAAGGGGCATGGCAAAGTATTTTCACATATGTATGCACATCTCAATCCTCGTGCCACCAATCACGCATCTCGATGCACGATGGCCGATGAGTCGAATTGCACGACTCGATGTAAAATGAATGCACATATAAACGCAACAAGACCTAAACTCCATCATGGTTAATTCGGAGTGTCGGCGACCGGGAATTGAGACACGTTCCGTCACTTTGAGTACGAAACGTCCCTCGTTTCCCGTGTTTGGACTAAACCCTACTCCAAACACAATGCAATATGCATGGCATACACAATGTGACTAACATGCAACCTGGCATACGCAATGCTACGGACTGAAATGGCATACACAATGCACGCGATGTAACATGGCATACACAATGCTCTAACATGCAACCTAGCATACGCAATGCTATGGACTGAAATGGCATACACAATGCACAATGGACTTACACCAACATGAGTGGACTTCAGCCACACTCACATCAGTGGCCTTGTGATGGAAATGAGACAACCGAAACAAATGCAAACATGCACGATGCAAAGGACCGTTCCTAAGGCATCAAATGCCACTCTACCGAAGCATGGCAAGGGATGAAAGATGACGTACAAACATGCAATTTCCAGCTCTGAAATGAGATGCTCAATGGTCCCGAATCATGGAAATATGTCACCCAATGCATGAAATAGGCCCCGAAACTTAAAACTAGGCAAATGCATTGAACCACAAGTATACAAAGCAAGCATTATTTGACCATGAGGCTTGAAAACAGAGCCAAGGCAGTCCTAAATATGCACCAAATCAGTTCTAAGCATGGCCAAAAAGTGCTAACATGAAGGGCTAAAACAACATGCAACATAGGCTAGTAAGCATGGTTTTCATGGCATGTATATGAAGTACAAGAGAGGTCACCAAACCAGCCAAAAATAGAGATATGGTATGCTAAAATATGCCCAAATAACCACTAAAATGTATCCAATGCATGCAAAAATGATGGGCTCCTTTGGAGGGCCATAAGGTGGATTACTCAACACATACAAGATGGACATGTAAAATGGCAAAACCAACTCTGGAACTCAGTTATGACAGCCCTAAAACTCACCAAAAAGGCCCTGAAATTGGTCAATGAAACATGCAATGAAAGGTCCCCTTGAAATGCCTTAAGGAGGGTTGCTCTACACATGTATGAGGGACACAAAATATGGCCAAAAGGGCTCCGGAAAGACCTAAGGCAAACCTCAAAACTCACATAATAGGGCCTGAAACAAGACTTCAAAGCATGCAAGATGGAGCCCCTTTGGAAGGCCAAAAGGGCCAACAAACAAGATAATGAGAGAGGGGGTCACCCCCCTCTGATTTTGGCTCTTAAAACAATATGCTAGCCACTGAAAATCCACTGGATTTCAGTGGCTAGAAGGCCAAACAAAGCATGCAACAAAGGCCCAGATGCAAGGCTCAAAACAAGAGGCAAACAAGCATTCAAGGAAGTAAATGACCTCAAAAAGATAAATGCCCTTAATCAAACATTAAGAGGGGCTCAAAATAAGACTCTTTTCAGTTTATGACAAATCTCGAAAATGCTTTCAAGCAAAGCAAAAATAGGAAGCAAAATAAGCCTACGAAAAGGGATAGAGCATACAAGGAGGTAGAAGACCTCAAACAGAAAAGTATCCTTAATCAAACTTCAAGAGGAGCTCAAAATAAGATACTTTTCAGTTTATAACAAAATCCAAAAATGCTTGCTTATGAAGCAAAATAATGCAAAAAAAGGGAAAATGAGGACTTACCCTTGCAGACAATGACTCCAGCAACTTCTGGACCAAGGAAGTGAGCTCTCAACCTCTACAAATCAGTTTCAATGTACTTGGATGGATGATGGGGGTGGTAGGCTATGAGGTGTAGTGCAAATAGTGCAAGAATATTAGGGTTTGGGAGCTCAAGTGTAGAGATATAGGGAGAAAGGTGTATATGCCTTCACAAGAATTGTTCAACCCTTGCAAATGAACATCAGCCTCTCCTTTATAGAGGAGATGCTCTAAAGCTTCTCTAAGAAGCCTCAAATATCCCCCATACACGTGTATGGAGAGTGGTCCAAATGCCTCCCAGCTGGCACAACTAGATTGCATTCAGAGAGAGCAAAAAGCAGATGGCTGGCCGACCAGTTCAGGTGGTCAGCCGGCCACTCCCCCTGGTCGGCCAACCAGGGGTCAAAAGGTTCAACCAAGAAAAGTGGTCGGCCACTCCAGATTGGTGGCCTCCCAGATGAGTGCAACAGAGCTGTATGGTGGGAAACTAAAAAATGTGACCCAAGAGAGAGGAAAACCAGCTTTTTAGCAAGGTTCAAAAGGGTCAAGAAGAAATACTGGTCGGCCTAACCATATTGGTGGCCTCCCAGATGAGCACAACACAATGATGGTATAAAAAACCAGAAATTGCTGGTCTCCCACCATCCTACCACCTTCCTAGCAATGAAAATAGGGTCCATACCAAAAATGAACCCTAACCGATGCAAAACGAGGGTTCGGGGGCCAAAACGCGCAGTCTGTGGCCCCGAAAACAGGCTGTTAGGCACCGGAGGTGGCGTATGACCACGAAGGTGGTCTCCGAGGCCACAGTGTCCCTCTAAGGAGAGGAAACAAGGTGTGTGCCAAAAACCAGAGCAAACAGAGGTAGTTAGGCAGTCCCGAACCGAGGCACACCGCCGACGGCTTCGAAAATCGAAAACTGGCCTCCAAACGGGAAGAATGGCCTACGACCACGAAACATAGTCTACGGCCACTGAGAGATGGTCTACGAGACCTCTCCCTCCCTTCAGGAAGAGAAAACAGAGAAAACAGGACCTGGTTCGCAAACCGAGGCAAAGCACAAAAGAGCCCCGCAGTCCTAAGGCAAGGCTCGCAGCCGAGACTATGACTTCAGAACGAGCACAATATGCATCATCACTGAGCGCTCAATCGGTGACGTCTGAGTCTTAAGGTCGGTCAAAAATGGGGTGTCTACAGTAAGGCAGTAGAAGTGTACATTGATGACATGGTGGTAAAGACCAAAGAACCTAGGAATCATCTGGTTGACTTGAAAGCGGTTTTTGATATCCTGAGAATATATCGGCTCTAACACAATGCTTCGAAATGCACATTTGGAGTCGGGTCTGGTAAGTTTCTAGGATTCTTGGTCACCAGAAGGGGCATTAAAGCGAGCCCAGATCAAATCAAGGCCATCATTGACTTGAAAAGCCCGACATCTGCAAAACAAGTGAAGATGTTGACTGGAAGGGCCGCAGCCCTGAATAGGTTTATTAGCTGAAGTTCTGATTAGTGTAAACCATTTTTTAGTTTGTTAAAGAAGGCCATAGATTTTTTGTGGACAGAGGAGTGCGAAGTCACCTTGGCCGACTTAAAAAAGTACCTGACAACAGCTTCGGTTTTGTCAAATCCAATTTCTGGAGAAGAATTGTTCTTATACTTGGCAGTTTCAGAGCACGCAGTGAGTGCAGTGATAATCAGAGAAGAGAAAAGAGAACAAAGGGCAGTATACTATGTGAGTAAAACCCTACCAAGGGCAAAGACCAGGTACTTACCCTTGGAAAAGTTGACACTAGCCTTGGTGATGGCTTTAAAAAAACTGAATCATTACTTCCAAGCCCACAAGATTATGGTACTGACTGAGCATCCTTTGAAGTCTCTATTGTAGCAAGGAGATCTAACAGGCAAGGTAGCCAAATGGCCAGTAGTGTTGGGTCAATATGACTTGGAGTTTAGGCCTAGAACAGCAATTAAGGGCCAGGTTTTGGTCGACTTTGTGGCCGAGTTCGCCCTTGGTGCCATCTCATATCGGACTCTGGTGAGCCGAGGTTTGGGATACCTAGGGAAGCAAGAAGAAACCCAACTGGGGCCCAAGAACCCCACTCTAGAAAAACAGAAGAAAGAAGAGAAACCAAAACCCTGCAACATTTATATCAGTGATTCCTTTCGCCTGTTTATTGACGAAAACTCAAACCGTCAAGGAGCGAGAGCAAGAGTAGTGTTAGTATCGCCAGATGGACAAACGATAGAGGAGTCTATTTGTCTGGGGTTCAATGTAACAGCCCTCACTTCATTTTTGTCATGCTCACATGCTTTGTATGATTTTCTTTGCCTTGATTAAGCTTGCATTGTAAATCTTGTCTTGTTCTGCTTAAGTGTTGTGCATGCTTTGTTCCTTGCTTGGTGGAAGTTTTGGCCGAGGTCATCTTAAGCCTAGGTCGCTCCTTTGATACTCTTACACTTAGGACCATCTTGGGATTTCTTTGGTTGACCTCCACCCACACCCTGACATATTGGTCGAGATGTCATCATCTAGGCCGAGGTGTTTATCACCAAGGCCGAGATGTGTATTATCTAGGCCGAGATGTTGCCCTTGAACCCAAGTGATCTTGTTCCTGGACTGGTATGACCTAGACCGAGGTGTGGCACATCTACGCCGAGGTGTGGCACAGCTAGGCTAATGTCACGACCCAAACCCGGCCCTATGGGTTTAGCACCGTAACCGGCCAGTAATCCGAGATTACCGAAGGCCTACTTAACAGTAGTACAGTAAAACAGAGTTCAGGGCCTGGCGGAAGCCAATACAGTAAATAAATAATGTCCATTGAGCTGTGGCAGTCTGTATGCCAAAAAGATTTTTCATGCATTCACACATTCAAACAGTACAATCTATACAAAATTTACAGTCACACAGTAAAGGAACCTTATCCCTTGATAACAGTACAGTTAGCAGCTGACAGTCTATACAGTAATCCAAAATAGTACGGAGACAGACGGAGGGAAAACAAAACACCCCAAAGCCATAACATGGCAACTCGGAACCTCGCAGAGAGGCACATAGGCTGGCTTGACAAAACTGGAGTCTAACCCACGCTCCTAGCTCCGATCTGGTGGCTGAGCACCTACATATATATATAAACAGTGAGCTAAAGCCCAGTGAATAACATAATGTATAAAGAGGTTAAGAATGTAATGTCCTTACAGTAAAGAAAACAGTTCATTAAACAGTATTTCAGTCCTTCAGTCAGAACAGTTATTCATGTCATATGTGGTACATCCATTAGCATAACAGTAAGCAGTAGGTCTTAAAGACCGAACAGTAATGATGGCCATCAGTCAGTAAACAGTAATGGTTCCACGAGGGAACCGACAGAGATCTCTGTAACAGTAACAGTCAGTGACAGTAGGTGCTAAGGATGCCACAGTACAGTTCAGAAATAAAGGACATACATTCATTCAGTAAATAATACCAGTTCAGGAAACAGTTCAGTAAACAGTTCAGTATCCGAAAGATAATCATTTTGAACATATCTTTACACAATTGTTACTCACAGAGTTTGGGCTACAGTATGCTAGAGCGTGTCTCCCCAGTCGCCAACCCTACACAGTTCACAGGTTGAACACACACTAAGCTACACAGTTGGGAAATATCATAATTTAATCCCTAATTTGCCTTGGTGTGTTCTATATCTATATCCTCATTAAGATGTCTTAAACTAGGCCTAAGAATGCCTAGAATGGGATGAGGATGCAAAAATACACTTAGAAAACATTTTGCAAAGTTTGCTGAAAATAGGAGCCTCGCTCGAGCGAGCCTTCCTTCGCTCGAGCGAGCTTCCAAAATCAAAGGCTTCGCTCCAGCGAGAAATCCTTCGCTCGAGCGAGCTGCTGAAACAGTAAAAGTACTGGATGCTCGAATTTTACGCTCGAGCCACCAATCCCACGCTCGAGCGTAGCTTCGAACAAAGGTTGGTCGCTCGAGCGAAGAAGCCAAATTCTGGAATCTCCAGATTTGCCTTCTAAGCTCAAACCAAGCATTCTTTCACTCAAAACTCGACCTCTTGGGCCCAAATTCTGGAAAACACCTCTAGATTCAATATACAACAAGTTTCAAAGCTCAATTTGTGAATTCAAAGCCCAAGAGTGAGTCAAGTAAAATTATTTTTCAAACCCAATTCTCATAAACATGGAAATATGGAAACATGCATGGATTCAAACCAAATTCAACCTTCAAAGCTTGTCCAAATGGACTCAATATTTTGAAAACAAGATGAAAACATGGACTATAACAACAATATGGGCATGCATGTACCAATTCCATGAAATTAAACCTCCAAACTTGACTATATGAGCATGCATGCATGAGATGAGCTCTAATTCAACTCTATAGAACCAATTCAAGTCTTAACTCTACAATTTAACTTGACTCATGCAAGAAGGACCTTAAATGCAACAATGGGAGATTCAATTACCTTGCCTAAGTCTTGTAATCAAGGTGTGGAAGCTAAATTTGCCAATTTCCTACAATTCTTCAAGTCTACAAGCCAAATCTCTAGATGGAAACTCAAATTCTCTTCTTCTCCCTCTCTTGGTCGGCTAGAGTGTAGAAAAGGGGCCTTGGAATGTTTTGATCAAGTGTGTATAAGGTTCAAAGAATAAAAATAAACAAAGCCCACTCAATGGCAATTCCGTAATTACGGCAACTTAGGTGTTTAACTTATTTTAATCCAATTTAGTCATACCTAATCAATTTTCAGATAAATACACCATAAAATCACATAAATCCTACTGATCATGAAGCACTAAACAATTCTCAGTTCGGCCGCCAATAAGGCCTTCAATTTGTAGTTTAAACATAAAAACACGAACAGATAATCAAATAATCGAAAAGATAAAAATGCAATACAATAAACATGCTCAGTTAATTCGGTTTCAATTTTCAATCAGTCCATTCAGTACTTCAGTCGGTTCAATTATCAGTCATAAGCGGTCCAGTTTAGCAGTAATCAGTATGTAATTCAGTAACTTTTCGGTAAACAGTATGGGGGTTGTTACAGCTAAGTGTTGTCCTTCCTAGCCGAGATCATTGAAACATTACTTGCCGAAGCTCTGTTATTAGCCGAGATTGTTACTTGCCGGAGTACCCTTGCCACCTAGCTTGTTGAACACACTTTGTCATAGTCTTGTCTTTTCAGTCAGTCACCTTTTTTAGTAGAGCCAACCAACCGTTGCCACGTGTCCGAGCTGAGTGTTAAGTCAGTCGGCAAACCTAGAAATGTATCATTTTGTATCATATCTTTGTTCTTGAGGAGAGAGAAGCTCTAGGAGAGGAAGAGAAGTTCTTAAAGAAGGAATAAATTTCCAAGCCCGATTCTTAGAGTTCAAACCGTTTGATTCAAGTTTTGAGGTTAGAATCTTAATCTACTTTTGTTGTTCTTATTATTCATCCAGCTGCATTGCATGATCTAGCATGTTTTGAAAGCCATGCATTGCTTTGAAGTTCGGTTTTAGAAAGAAAAAGTGACATTCATGTGTTCTTGAAGAAAACCATGTTTTGATCCGAAAGTTTGTATCAAGATGCATGTTTTCGTGTTTGTTTTCATATGATCTTTAAGTATGGGTACCCAGGTCCACATTTTCGAACTCATGCCATGAAATCCCAGATTTTGTAATAAAGAAATTATGATTTTGGCATTCATATTCTTCATGTTCTTCATGTTCGTTATGTCCTTCAAGAAAAGGGAAACCCAGATTTTCCCTGACTTCATTTCCTTGAATGTGGCCATCGGGACCTCACCTCGGCGAGGAGGTGTGGCACCTCGGCCAAGACCTGGTTGGTGCCCAGCATGTTTCCCCGAGATGAGAAACAGTGTTTTGTTTTGATTTGACTTAGTTTTGAAGAATGCCGAGATCATCTGTGCATGTGAAGCTTGTTTGAAAGTTCATTCAATAGACTTGCCATGTGTTTGTAGGACTTGGACTCGCCCTGACCCCGACGTTCGGAGAACTATGTGAGTGGTATTTTTAATAAAGCTATGTTATCATGTTTTGATGAACTTTGCTTTGCTTTGTTTTGAAAAGTATTTGATCAAGCATGAATGATTATTCTTATTTTGTATATCAAGTATTTCTCGCTTTGATGGCATTCTTGGAAAAGTCCGTATGTGCTAGGGGACTCTAAGCATTAGTAGCACAAGTCCTTAGTGTCAGGGGACTATAATGCAACTGCACTCTTGTTTTGGAAGTCCGTATGTGCTAGGGGATTCTAAGCATTTGTAGCACAAGTCCTTAGTGTCAGGGGACTATAATGCAACGACACCATCGTTTTGAGATATCTCCCTTGTCTTGCCTTGCCACCGACGGTTTTACCGCGTGGGTTTGTTTGTCCGAAATGTCATCTCTTGTATTATATTGATGCTAATAAGCATCCCTTGAAGCTTGAAAGATTCGATAGATGGACCTGGTTCATCCCTTGATTTTGTACTGGTTATGTTATGTATTGTTTTGTCAAAATCTTGAATATCAGTCATGCAAACCCCTTTATTATTTATACCATTCACTGAGTATCCAAGCTCACCCTCTCTATATATATGTAGGTGATGAGCAGGACAGCGGCGACGCCTAGATGCGCTTGCAACTTGTTTTGGATTCATGTTTTGTAGCATCTTGAGGATCATGCTTCTTAGCTTGCATTTCATTGTGTTTTGTATGTGATGGCTTGAGAAGTCTTTTGGTCAAGATATATTTTTGTACTTCATTTTGTTTATTCAAGTTGTAAAGCTATGTAAAGATGAATGCCATTTCATTTGACTTATGCACAACTCTTATGGACTAATCGGATTTAAAATTTATTGCTTCCGCACATGTAAGCCCCATATGTATACTCTAATTGTGTGCGAATCCTTGTAAGTTGGCCTTTGGTAAATCTTGGATTACTGGCCATCATGGCACCATTCTACTAGGGGCGGAATGGGGTCGTGACATTCAAGGCCTCAAACAATGAAGGAAAGTATGAGGCACTGATTGCAGGGTTAAAGTTGGCAGCATCAATGGAGGCCGATGAGGTGGTAGTCTTCTGTGACACCCAACTTATTGTGAATCAAGCAACAGGCGAATATGTAACCCGAGATGACCGAATGAGCCTATGTTAAAGAGGTTTTCAGATTGCTTTCCTTGTTCTAATATTGCAGGCCATAGCAAGTTAGCGGAGATGACAACAGTCGCACCGACGCCTTGGCCAACCTCGCTAGTGCAATAAAGTCAGGGGAGCCAAGGACAATCATGATTGTTTACTTGACAGGACCAAGTATGGAACCTCTAATAACAGAATATGAGGCAATGTTTGTGGAGATGGGTCCAAGTTGGATGGATACAATAGTGATGTTCCTCAGGGATAACAAGTAGCCAGACGACCGAAAAGAGGCACACAAGACCAGATTAAAGTCGACCTGGTTCAACCTAACAGCAGACGACCATTTTTACAAGAGATCTTTCACTGGACCCCTATTAAAATGTGTACATCCCTCCCAGGTTAAGGACTTTTTGTATGAGATTCATGAAGGAGTCTGTAGAAGCCATGCTGGGGGCAGATCACTTACTCATAAGGCCATCACTCAGGGGTACTGGTGGCCCTACATGCAGAAGAATGCTGAAACCTATGTCAGAAAGTACGAGAAGTGCCAAAGGTTTGCACATTTGATACATCAACTAGCAGTTGATTTGAACCTTATATCCAGCCCTTGGCGGTTTGCCCAATAGGGCATGGATCTTGTTGGACAACTGCCCCAAGAAACTGGGCAAAAGAAGTTTTTGCTGGTAGCAACTGACTACTTCACGAAGTAGGTAGAAGCTGAACCCTTTACGAAGATTCGAGATATTGATGTGAAGAACTTCATATGGAAGAACATCATCACCAGGTTTGGAATCCCAAGGGCAATAATAGCAGATAATGGTACACAGTTTGACAGTAAGCTAATCAAAAACTTTTGTACAAAGTACAAAATCAAGAACTACTACACCACTCCAAGTTTCCTCAGAACAATGGTCAAACAGAAGCATACAATAAGACTATCTTGGATGGGATCAAGAAGAGGCTAGAAGCAGCAAAAGGGAAGTGGGTGGAAGAGTTTCCTAACGTGCTCTGAGCATATCGGACTACGCCGAGAAGATCCACTAGGGAATCTCCTTTTTCCATGACTTATAGCACTAAAGCAGTTATCCCACTGGAAGTCGGCATCCCTGGAATCAAAACCCAGGGAGTGGAAGATAGGATCAACGAGGCATTCTTAGCCCAAGATCTAGATCTATTGGAAGAAAGAAGGGAGAGAGTAGCAATTCGGCTAAGGGCATACCAGCAGCAGCTTGCTAGGGCTTACAATAAGAAGGTCAACCCAAGAGAGTTCAAAGTTGGGGACCTTGTCCTGAGGAAAGTTGTCGACAACAAGAAGGATCCTAGGGAGGGCAAGCTTGGCCCAAACTGTGAAGGGCCTTATAGAATCATCTTGGTTGCCGACAATGGGGCATACCGGCTTGAAGACACTGATGGCAAAGAGTTGCCAAGACCTTAGAACACTTGCAATTTAAAGTTTTTTTATCATTAGTTTTTTTGTTTTTCGAAGTTTATGTCATAATTAGCCGAAGCAATAATAAAATGCTAGTTTGATTTTTATAAATTTGAAATTTGTGCGATAGGACTGACCAGTTCTATGACGATGTTTCTGATTGAAACATGACGAATAACTTAGACTTATTATATGGAAGAGCTGAATTATACTTGCATATAATAGAACTAAGTTGGCAATGTTTCTGAATGAAACATGACGAATAACTTAGACTCATTATATGGCAAAGTTAAATTATACTTGCATATAATAGAGTTGAACTAAATTAGCGATGTTTCTGAATGAAACATGACAAATAACTTAGACTCATTATATGGCAGAGTTGAATTATACTTGCATATAATAAAGTTGAACTAAGTTGGCGATATTTCTGAATGAAACATGATAAATAACTTAGACTTATTATATGGTAGAGTTGAATTATACTTGCATATAATAGAGTTAAACTAAGTTGGCGATGTTTTTGAATGAAACATGACAAATAACTTAGACTTATTATATGCCAGAGTTGAATTATACTTGCATATAATAGAGTTGAACTAAGTTGAATTAACCTAGACTTGCTATATCGGCAGAGTTAAACTCAGAATGGAACTAAGTTCGTTTCAGTTAGGTTAACAGAGAAACCAAGACTGAACACCTCGGTTAAGTCTTTGTTTAAATCTGACTTCGGCAAAAGACTATAAACGAATAATATAAACTTAAGTGGAACTTCACATTAGGGGGCAGGAAGTAGGAGTGATAAATAAAACTCGAGAAGCTTAGGACTTGTTGAAATTTTTAGAAAATTTACAAGTTGAAGATTAGCTGAGGTAATAATGAAAGATGTATCTGAGGTACATCCTACCCAAGATAACTAACCAGGTTGTCAAGCTGGGAAGGGTGAAGTCTTGATAGAAGACAGTAAGAAGCAAGTATACTGAATAAAGTTCAAAGAAACAGCACTTGTAAAAATATTCTGAAATATTTTTAAGTGTTAGCTTAGGCATTCCGGTTGTTGCCCGAGACAAACAGTCAAGGTATATCCGAGATACTCTACCCCGAAGTGATTACGCAATTAAGGTGTACTTTGAAGAAATTCAAAAAATATTCTAAGTATAAAAACATGCATAGAAGAAAAGAAGGCATACATTCAATACTTAGAAGAAAAAAAGGCATGCATTCAGCGAGGAAACTTGTTCAGATACAAAAAGGCACTCCGGCCTGATATAAGAGATTACTTGTCCAAATTACAAAAGAGAAGTTACAATTGGAAGAGAAAAGTTCAGAGAAAAAGAAAAAAAAAATCCTAAGTAAAACTATCATGCTTCGGTATTTAGAGGCGTCTCAGCCTCGACAAACAGTTCAGTAGTCTTCTCGGCTACCTTCTCAGCCTGGATCTCGGTGTCGATCTCAAAAAAAATCTCATCAAGGCTCTTCTCGGCGGTCTCAACCTCAGCTTCAGAAGTTGTCTTGGGAACCTCGTCCTCATTGTGTTGAGTCAAGTCCAGGACTTGCTCATTCAGAGTTAGGGACTTGGCCCCAGTAGTAATAGCATTTTCAGACTTGTTAGCCTCGGTATCTTCTTCTGTCTCGACCTCCTCTTCAGAGTGGCTTGGAGTTGGAGGGAATGGAAAAACAAGTCGGTTGGCGTCATAGAGAAGCGAATCCTCAGGGATGGCCAACTTCTTCAACACAGCCATCCATCCAAGGATGTAAACCTTGTTGCATGGCTGGTTAACTTATTTTTTGTAGGCATCACGGAGGTCGGCCGCACCCTCGGCGTAATCCTTCTCGTCGACTGTCTTTATTTCGGCCTCCTTCGTGGCAAGAGCAGACTGAAGTTCACTCTGGGCCTCGGCGATCTTTTCCTCAGCCTCTTTTAATTCGGCCTTAGCTACCGCATTAACATTTTCAGCCGCTTCAGCACGGTCGGCCTTGTTTTGTGCAACCTGAGTAGCCTTGGCCTAGTCCAGCAGACCTCGGATACGAACCTCGGACTGGTTAAGCGAAGAGAGGAGCTTGGTGGCCTCCTTAGTCTTCTTGGTTAATTCTTTCTTAAATTCCTCAGTCTTGACCACCAAGGAATGACCTTGCTGGATAGCCTGCAGGAAATGAAACAGATTAGTAAAATTTGACTAAGTATGGGAAAAACGACAAAAAGACAAAGTAAATAGACTTACCAGGACGCAATGCTGCATCATTAGTGCGTAGTTCTCATACTCCGATAGCTCGGCCATGCGGTTGAAGTCGGCCGGTAGCAGGACAGCGGCAGAAATGGTGGCACCAACTTCCACAGAGTCTAGGGCACTGTCGCCGGCCAGCAGAGGTCGATCTCCGACTTTAACTACAGGAACCCAAGGCTCATCGACAAGGAAAGCACCAGAATGAGTCATACCTTCGGACATCAGCCTTTTTTGTGGTTTCTCGAATGTCTCGGCCTCGACCGACCTCTTCTCGGCGGTGTTAGAGCTTTTCTTGGCCTCAACCAATTTTGAGATTGACAAGGTGTCATCAGTATCAACTTGGGTAACAGAGGCTTTTGCCTTAGCCCTCTTCACTCTTTTTGGTTTCGGCTTGGATTGGGTTTGAGATGGGGAGAAAGACTGAACAGTTACCACCCTTGGCAAGTCAGCTAGAAGGTCTTCCACAACGGCTTTGCTGCAGCCCATATCGTCGACAGTAGAGGCAACAGTAACTCAGGTACCGAAGTGAATGGCAGGCAAAACAGTTGGAGGATTGGCTGGATTGAACGCCAATGGCTTGAAATCTCGGTGCTTGCAACTACAGGTTCTGTTTGCAGGCATGTTGGAAAGGGCTCGACGTCAGCGTCGGCGCTGATATGTCAGGATGAGCTGAAGGGTAAATGTGGATGGCAGTTCTACTGGGTCTGAAGAAGAGGCCTAATCTGGCCTTGGTAAAGAGGCAACTAGTGGAGTTGATGTAGATGGGGGATTTTTACTTCGACGTGGAACGACGGACAAAGCAGACTTATAAGTAGGGATATAATTAAGCAGTAAGAAAGCCTTGCACTTATTTATGTCCAAACCTAGAAGTCTCTTCAGATCGGGACTGTGAGAGAAGGTCTAGCGGAAATCCTTTGCAAGCTAAGGCAGAGTTACAGAAAGTAAAAAGCAGGAAACATTTAGTACAGATGAAAGAGTTAGCAGGTCTTAACAAAAGTAGGGTTATGGGATGACTCAGCTCTTACTATCACCCTTTTTAAAAATTAATCAACGCAGAGGATAGAGATAAAGATCGTTGTCAGGCACAAATTTCCAGTTGCCCAAGACGATGAAGTAATCATCTCAAGCACCCTTGTTAGAGTTTGGGAGGTCGACTATTAGTTTGTAAGTGGTAGACCTGGGCTTGAGGTAATAGATGTAGCATTTTTCAGACTTAACGCTACACATTGTGAAACAGAATTGGATGTCGGCCAATGTGATCCTAGCTTTTTCTCGGTGAGCTAGTTCAATTATGCCATTGATAACCTTATATGAGTTTATGGCAAGTTGCATGGGGTGGAGTTTGTAATAATGACGGATTTCTCAAAAGAGAGTGTCTAGGGGAAACCTAAGTCCACACTCTATCAAGGCAACTACTAGAAAGGGCATGGAATCTCCATCGAGCATGATAGAGTCCTCCTCTCCAGCCAACCTGAGTTGAACGTCGACTTGGATGGAGAACTCTCGTCGGAAATACTCTATTTTTGCTGGGGTATCTACCCTTCACCCAAACATACCCATGATCTCAGCTAAAGGTGCTTTGCAAAGGACTTCGGGAAAAGAACATTGGCAGGGACTTTAGAACCTCAGCTAAACCCTAGAAGACACTAGGGTAAAGATTTATGAAGATCTGAGGAGTTTGTTTAAGTTTTTCTAAAGAAACAGGGTTCTAGATCAAATCCCAAACCTAAGTCTATACAGAAATAGGAATCAAAAGCAAGAATCTGGAAACAAAGCAAGAAGGCCAGACAAGAAATGTAATTCAGAAACCAAGATTGAAGCAGAAAACAGATATGCACACCCAAAACTTCAAATCACTGAGTGAGTGTGTGAAAAACAGTGCGCAAATATCTCAAACAAAACATGATTGGCATTCTTAGAAAACAGTACACAGATTCAAGATTTAAGAAACAGAAATGATGACCAGAACATGAAGATGGAAACGACATGCAACAACGAGTCTAGATACAAGACAACAACAGACAATGTGCACATGTGGCAGATTAGAAACAAATCCAAAAAAAAAAAAAAGAATGAGATTAAAGAGAAAGAGGTTGTGAACTTACTGAATAGGGCCGAAAACAAGAACGCCAGAGCAGGGTGCGCCAGAGTCAGACAATGCCTTTGATCTAAATGGAGTAACAGATGGTTCATCAGAAAAGGCAGTTGCAGAGCTTTGAAGGTTCGAAAATGGAGGTTTTTTAGAGAGAGAAAGTTTGAGTGCAAAGAAAGAACGAGAGAATGCGAAGTGAGAAGACGAAGAGAGAAAATGAGAGTTTTTGTTAAAATCTGAAAGGACGGCAAAAGGAAATGAATACGCCTTGGACAACGTGTCTGTCAGGTGGCGTGCACAGAAGCAACGCGGCCTGATACCACGTGTCAGGTACAAACCAATGTGAAAGGGACGCGTGGTGGAAACGTTTGAGAAAACCGTGCATGACAGCTCTTGCGCAAATAAAACTCTTGGAGTTCTTGATTTAATGTAGCAAAAACCTCGGCTAGAAAAACGATCTCGGTTGAAGAACTCAAAGAACTTGGTTCTTGGTTCTTGGTCATTGATAAAGATAAACAGTTGAGTCCTGGGAACTTGAAATTGACGAGTCATGATCTCGGTCGAAGGAATGAATGAATTTTAGTTGACATAATATATAAATAGGCGATGTAGGTTCCATCACCTCAGGTTGCTGAAGTAATAGAACCTAGGGGGCAGTTGTGGGAACATATTTTGCGAATGACAGCACATGGCCAAGGTGACGCCGGAATATCAGCCGAGATGCCACGTGGCCTGGTCTTGATGTCAAGGTGATCTCAGCTAGGCTGAGGTTATCTGCGGAGATAACGAAATCCAAGATGAGTGGATAAGGGACAAGAATCCTAGAATAGGGGAGGATCTCAGTCTAGATAAAAATAAAGCTCTTATGGAGTTTATCCATATCTAGTTGAAAGTCCAAGATGAGTATTGAGCCTGAGTTCACTGAAGTGAGGCTTCTACAAGGGTCAAGTCAATGCTCGCTATAAAAGTAGGGAACCCCCGTGGGTCTCAAGTATGTATGATATACTGTGAGCAGTAAGTTCTCTCTTGTGAGTTAAGTATAATTTGCTATCTTTAAGAGATATTGGATTATACACTTGAGTGTTGGAGTGCCCTCGGGTGGACGAACCACCGCCAGATTCTTATCTTTTTGTGACAGGTTGTTCGAGCTTAATTTATTTTGCTGGTGCTCTCCAACTGAGTTTCTCGTTCGGTTATATGGTCAAAAATCAACACCCACGGTGAGTTTATCTATTGGAAACAATAATGTTAAAGTAAAGATTAAAACCAAAACATATTAAGTCAAAATATTTTTGATAATTTTAGTTATTTTCAAAATATGTTTCTACTTCATTCTCAAACTTTTCGTTCCAAAACACTCATTAGCATTTGTCTTGAACTAATATAATACAGTAATGTTGAGAACATTAACTAGTGTACCAATTAGTGTATCGACTAGATATAATGTTAGCTAGGTGAGATCGATATTAAGTATAAAATCTGCATATATATTGTCTTAATTAATATGTTAATTAGTACATTAGTTAATATTTTTAACATTACTGAAGATTGTTTTGAAAATTAATTATTTTAATTATTTTTAAATTTTTACGAAATAACGTGTAAAAAATATAGAGATGAATTATTTTTTTTATAATGACCTTTTTTTTTTTTTTTTTTAAATATGGTTCCAAAACTAATATAATACTACTTGCAAATGAGAAGAAAAAAATTGAGATCTTGTACATGGTCAACATAATAATCTATAAAAGCCACACCACGTAAGCAGTGAAACCCAATTGTACTTTTTAACACGATATCCCTTGACCACCTGGTCATTGAAACCGAGTCCCATTTTTTTAAAACATAGTTTTTGATTTATTTAAAATGTGAGGTTGACAATTTTACATTAATTAGTTTTTTTTTCTTCAATGACTAAGACATTAATTACAAATATTTATATATATATATTATTAAAAGTTGAGGTGCAACAATGCATAACTAGAAAGCTAACCGTTTACAGGTCTAATAACCACTACATGACGTTGAAATATCTTAAATTGGGAAGATATAAACAACACACAATCTCAATATCCTGGCTAAACTTATATAACATCACTTTCATAAGTTACTCAAGTTTTGTTCATATATTCCAAAAATTATTAATTAATTTTAAATTTAATATTTTAACATTGTATCAGAGTTAAATCTTAAGTGATTTCTAGTAAGTCAATTCATCGTCCTGATATATTTTTTTCCAACTGTTTATTTTTCTATCTCTTCCACACGCTATTTGAGTTGTTTGTGTAGAGGAGTGCTAGACATGCCTCACCTCACCTTTACAAGTCACTCAAATTTGGTTCATACGCTTTGGAATCTATTTTTATCAATTGGCCAACAACCCCAACGACCACCACAAAAAACAGCTTAAAATAAATAACTATATACAACTTATAATGGGAGAAAAATAATCAAATCATAATTAATTTTGAGTTGGGCTTAAACTTCAGAGAACTTGAAGCTCTCATGGGACCACTACAAGTCACGTATTGATAATTCGAATTATTCATTTTGTAGGAGCTTCCATATCTTTGATCCATAAAATAAATTAAGTCAATCCAATAATGAGCATTTTTATTTTATTGTATTTGTCTAAAAGAAAAAAGAATGCTCTATTTTCAAAAATATTTTGTCATCTATTTTTTTGGAGATAAATGCAATAAAATGAAAATATTTTTATTATAGTATTGATATAAATATTTTTCATGAATGATATACATTAAGAACTTACAAAATAAACAGTTTAAAGATCATGATTATTATATCTACTTAATTTTTTTCACAAATATTTATATTAAAACATACAAATAAATAATTCAAATTATCAAAATAAATTTAAATTTGAGAGAATACTCAATTTTTGCCTTTCATAAAGAACAACATTATACAGAAGTAGTTCACTTACCTATCCCCCAAGTGAGATAGTATTTTGTTCAATTTCATTTTCGTCGAACACAACCATACTTGGCTTACGGCATCCCTTTGACAAAGATGACATTTAAAAAGTCTCCAAACACGAAAAATTATTTCAACGTTTGGAGACATCACGTGATCACATTTTAGAGACGTGATTATATTTTTAATTAATTATAAATTCTTATATTTATTTATGTTTGTTAATTATTTAATATAAAATTATAAGTTTTATTCTTTTCATCAAGCACATTACACTTGAAGTATCATGTGACCGTATCAAGAATCACTATAATCTTTTTTAGAAGTGTAAAAAAATTAATTTATTTAAAATGCGTCATTTCTTTACTTTTTTTTTTTATATATCTTTTTATAATAAATAAATAAATAAAAATCATGTTTTTTTTCTTTCCCAAAACAATCCTAAATAAATTCAACTCAAACACGCGCTTAATTTCATCGAAGCTACTTACCTAACCCAACAAGCCGGCTCCTCTCCCTTTCTAGAACAAAACCAAAATTCAACACCACCACGCCCTTTTACCTTGTCACCTTCGCCATTGCCGACCCTTTCAAACCCATCCATATCTTCCAATCTATATTATCTCTCACTTCTCTTCATATTGCTACCAAAAATTTTGAATTCAAACTTTCAAAACACACACCACAAAACAAAACAAAACAAAACAAAAACAAAAGCGAACCAAACATGAGTACTCATTTGTTCGTAACTCTGATTTTAACCTCACTTTTCTCAAATTCAGTGGCTCATTTGCCTCACTTCTTCCCCAACATGTCTTCAATTCCACACAATCTCATCCCAAACTCGACCTTGGGAATTTGGAACAGTTTTCAAAATCTCACCGGCTGTCACGCCGGCCAAAAAATCGACGGCTTGGCTCGAATCAAAAACTACTTTCAATACTTCGGCTACATCAATATTTCTTCAACTAACTTCACAGATGATTTCGACGATGCTCTCGAGTCGGCTATCAAGACTTACCAGCTCAATTTCAACCTCAACGCCACCGGAGAGCTCGACGAGCAGACCATGAACCACATCGTGAGACCCAGATGCGGCGTCGCCGATATAATCAACGGCTCGAGCTCAATGAACTCTGGGAAATCATCGAGTAATCTCATCCACACCGTATCTCACTACTCATTCTTCCCTGGAACGCCACGTTGGCCTGACAGCAAGCGCGATCTGAGCTACGCCTTCCAGCCGGAGAACCAGCTCTCGGATACAGTCAAAGCTGTGTTCGCGAGAGCCTTCCTGCGTTGGTCTGAAGTCATACCCATGACCTTCAACGAAACGTCGTCGTTTGCCGACGCCGACATTAAGATCGGCTTCTTTAGCGGCGATCACGGCGACGGCGAGCCGTTCGACGGCGTGTTGGGGACTTTGGCTCACGCGTTCTCGCCGCCAAGTGGGAGGTTTCATTTAGACAGCGCCGAGAACTGGATAGTGACCGGAAACATTGGCGATTCCACGGCGGCCTCAGCCGTGGATTTGGAGTCTGTGGCGGTGCATGAGATTGGGCATTTACTGGGTTTGGGTCACTCGTCGATCGAATCGGCGATTATGTACCCGTCGATATCGTCAGCGACGAGGAAAGTTGAACTAGTGAGCGATGATATACAGGGGATTCAATCTTTATACGGGTCGAACCCGAATTATAACGGGTCGTCGACATTGACGACTCAGCAGAGAGAGACTAGTGGTGCTGGGTCAAACTTTATGGGTCGATTGTGGGGTATGAGGATACTGTTATTGGGTGTTGGATTTGTGTTCATTTTGTAAAATTTATTTATTCATTTATTTATTTATTATGTTTTGGTTTTTTTTAAAGATTTATATATACATAGAGAGTGGTATACTGATACATATGTGAGCTTTGTGGTTGTTTTTTCATTGGTTACATTAACAGGAGATGTTGATTCTTATAGGGGAATTATAATTCAGTTGGTTTTAAAAAAAATATTTATAGATACATAGAAAAGTTTACAATTTTAATTATTAACATTTATAAATTTTACTACTTTTGTCTACACTGAATTATATTTTCCCATTCTTATATTACCAAAAAAAAAAAAAAAGGAAAAATTGTTTGTAACATTAACCTTTTTTTCTTGTATAAAATGTTGAGATGAAAATTTTGCAAGAAAACTGAAATTTTAATTACTTTTGTAACAAATTTTAATTTTTTTTGTATTTTTTATTTTTTATAAGCAACATAAAATTTAGTTACCATGCAATCATGAGTTGTACAAGAAAATAAATTTTCTTGTAACTTTGACCACTTTCATGGTAAATAAATTCAAAAAAAATATATTTTTTGTTTCATTTCCCTCGCTTTCTACTATTTTCATCTTAACCAAACTTAGCCTAATAAAAATTTTGTTTGGTTTGAATTTCAGATTCTGTTATTAATTTTTATTTTTTTGAAATCAACTTGACGCAGCGGAATAAATCACACGAGACTAGATATCGTTCTAGTAGACGAGAATTCTTGAATCCATAAGAACACCCTTGAATCCACAATGAGATAGAAGAAAAATTATTTAAAATATTATTGAATGAATAAAAATTACATATGCTTGTAGACTTATTTATAATAGACTAAACCTAATACTCGTAGGAAAAGTTATTCCAAAATAAACTAGGAAACTTAAATCAACACAAATTAAGAAATCTAAGAGAACTAGGAAATCTAAGAAACTAAAAATTCTAAACTATTTAAAATCCTAGTCAAAAACCTAATTCTAAATAATAAAATTAAGAAATATAAAAATTATAGAATTTTGTTCTACATCTTTCTTGCCTTTTGTCAGTCCGATTGTTCCAAGAAGTCTTCGGCTACTTGTTCTACATCAGTCCCTTCTTCTTGGAGAGAACTCGACCTCGAGTTCGATTCTGGATAGAGGGGTTCTTCAGCACGATACTCATATAAATCAGCTACATTTAAAAGTCTTGTAAATCTTCATGTCGTCTGGTAGCTCAATCACATAAGCATTGTCATTGATTTTCTTCAACACCCTATATGGACCATACTTGCGAGGCTTCAATTTGTTGTATGTGCTTGTAATAACCCTCACACTGATTACCGATGAGTCACTAATTGAGTACCGATTACTACTAAACTAAGACTGACTATGACCGATAATTGAACTGACTGAATTACTGGACTGACTGACTAAATCTGAAACTGAATCGATTGCCTGTATCTGTTTGAATTGCATTTTATCTGTTTAACTGTTTAATTATCTGTTCAGTCTGTTTTGTTTAAACTGTTAATTGAAGGCCTTATCGGCAGTCAAATTAGAAATTGATTGATGATTTAGGATCGTGAGAATTTATGTGATTTTATGGTGTAATTATCTGAAAGTTGATTTAGTATGATTAAATTAGATTAATAGTGATAAAACACAAGATATGGACTTATTTACCATAATGCCATCTAGTGGGGCCTTGTTTATTATTATTGTAGAGCCTTGTATATACTCAAACAAAGCTTTTCATCAGCCACATTTGAGCACACCACCGAACTAGAGAGAAGAGTGAGAGGGTTGGAGTGAATTCAACTTGTTCTTGAGGAATTGCTTAGGGACTTGGAGATTTTAGAAGACAATTGTATATTTGAGCTCCTATACCTCTAATTCAAGACCTAAGGTAGAATAACTACCCTTTTATTTGCAATTTTGTTAGACTCTTGCATGATTTATAGCTAAGTTGAAGTCTAGAGCCAATTTATGGCTTGTAATGTTGTATTGTAGCTCATTTCATGCATGCATGTGTGTATTGTTGAATTTTGAGTTGATTTCATGGCCAATTGTCACATGCATGTTCATAAATAAGCTTAAGTCCATGTCTTCAACTTGTTTTGAAAGGAATGAGCTCAATAGAGCATGTTTTGGAAGCTTTGATTTGAGTTAATCTCATGCATGTCACCTTGTAGCATGTTCATGCATGTTCATGAAAAATGGGTTTGAAAATGAGTTTAATTGAAACACCCTTGGGCTTTGATTTTTCAAATTGACCTTTGTAACATGTTATTCTATGAGTTTACTTATGTTTTCCAGAAAATTGGCCCAAGAGGATCGAAATTTTAGCATTTAAACTTGATTTTGAGCCTAGGACTCAAATCTGGAATTTCCAGATTTTGGGCCTACGCTCGAGCGAGGAAGTCTACGCTCGAGCGTACACTCTGTGATCGTGCCTTCCGCTCGAGCGCGGAAAGTTACGCTCGAGCGTGAAATGCACGCATCCAGTACTTTGCATGAGTTCACAGCAATGTTTTAAAAACCGGACCGGTGAGTGAACCGGAAAAGGGGCCGGGTGGACGGGTCACCGGTTCAACCGGAATCAAACCGGAATCGAACCGGAATCGAACCGTGACGTAATAAATATATTAAAATTATATTTAAATAAAAATATAAGTAATAAAATTATAAATTAAAAATATTAAATTATCTTAAATATTTGTCCTAATATTTTTTTTACTGAAAAATATAATAATACATTTTAAAATATTATTAATTTCAATTTTGGAAGATGAAATCAAATATTTAATATTCCCTCCATATGGTTTTAATTCAAATAATTTGATTGAAAGGAGAGCAAAAATTTTGGAGGGATATCAAAATTTCAATATTCCCTCCAATACATTTGATTGAATCCCACATGAATTTTTTGAGTTTTTTTGAAAGAGTTTTTTTCTTATAAATAGGTGAAGACTTTCACAATAATTTCATCAAGCTCTTAATGGGATTCCTCACAAGAGGAGACCCTTGAAAAAGAGTTTCAAATTAAAATTTTCTTATATTCTTATATTTTATATATATATATATATATATAAAATAAGAAAGAAAGAAAGAAAAGAAAGAAAGAAAAAAAAAAAAAAAAAAAAAAAAATTGCACCGGTCCGGTTTGATCAACCCGGTGCCGGGTCAACCGGTTCACCGGTTTAACCGGTGGGTTCACCGGTTTTGCATAAATAGGCCGGTTTTTGCTGATGGCCGGTTTTGGTGGGCAGACCGGACCGGAGCCCCCTCCGGTCACCGGTTCAACCGGTTGAACCGGCCGGTCCGGTCCGGGTTTTAAAACCTTGGTTCACAGTCCGCTCGAGCGAGGAAACCTACGCTCGAGCGAAGACTTGTGTCTTACGCTCGAGCGAGGGTCGAGCGTCCATCGAGCGCAAAATTGGAGCATCCAGCATTTTTACTGTAGCACACAGTCCGCTCAAGCGACGGAATTGACGCTCGAGCGGAGCTCCTTTGTTTACATGTCCGCTCGAGCGTAGAAAGCCACGCTCGAGCGAGACCCCTGTTTTCAGCAAATTTTGTAAAGTGTTCAAAAGTGCATTTTGCATCCTCTTTCCATCCTAGGCATTCCTAGGGCATATTTAAGGCATCTTTAAGAGGACATAGATGTAGAACACACCAAGGCAAATCTAGGGGTTAAGTTATTATCTTTCCCAACTGTGAAACTTAGTGTGTGTTCAATCTGTTAACTGTATAGGGTTGGCATTCCAAGAGGACGCTCTAGCCTACTGTAGCCCGGAACTCTGTGAGTAACAATTGTGTAAAGATATGTTCAAAATGATTATCTTCTGAATACTGAACTGAACTGTTTACTGAACTGATATTGTCTACCGAATGAATGTATGTCCTATATTCTGAACTATACTGTGGCATCCTTAGCACCTACTGTTTACTGTTACTGTTACAGAGATCTCTGTCGGTTCCCTTGTAGAACCACTACTGTTTACTGACTGATGGCCATCACTACTGTTCGGTCTTTAAGACCTACTGCTTACTGTACTGTTATGCTAATGGATGTACCACATATGACTGTTTACTGTACTGAACAACTGATATACCGATTGAATTAAACTGTTTTCATTACTGAAAGGACATTCATTCTAAACCTCTTTACGCATTATGTTATTCACTGGGCTTTAGCTCACTGCTCATATATATATGTAGGTGTACAGGCACCAGACCGCAGCTAGGAGCGTCGGGGTAAACTCCAGTTTTGTCAAGCCAACCACCGTGCCTCACTGTGAGGTTCCGAGCCTACCAAGCTAAGGCTTAGGGGTGTTTTATGTTACCCGTCTGTCTCTGTACTGTTTGTAATACTGTTTAGACTAGCACTGAACTGTACTAGTTGATAAGGATTTGATCCCTGTCCTGAATGTTTGTAAATGTACTGTATATTGTTCTGCATAATGGATGAAAAATCTTTTGGCATACAGACTGTCACAGCTCATTGGACTTAGTTTATTTTATTGTAATGGCTTCCGCCATGCCCCTGTACTCTATTTTACTGTATTACTATTCAGTAGGCCTTCGGTAATCTCGGATTACTGGCCGGTTACGGTACTAAGCCCATAGGGACGGGTTTGGGTTGTGACAGAGTGGTATCAGAGCGATACTTAACCACGAGTTATACCGCACACAGGTGTCCAAATGAGCTATAGGGTGTCCTAGAAAAGCGATTAGGGCATTTATGAGCATGATGAGTGTGTGGTGACTAAATATACGTTAATTTGTTAACCTGTTTAAACACATGACTGCTTATGTGATAAACTGTTTAAGTATGTAACTGCTTATGATTGAAACTGTTATAACTGCTTATAGTGAAATGGATAATGCAAACACTGCAAATGAATCTGAATCCTCATCCTCTGAGGCCAGAATGGCCAGACTGGAGAGAATGATGGAACTGATAACTGCTAAACTGGACCAACAACAGAATCAACAGCCCCCACCTTCTCCTCCTCCGATACAGCCGGAACAGAATGTCAATGTGAACGATGGGGATATAATTGCTCTCACCCAGAAGTTCAGCAAATTGAAACCGCCATCCTTTCAGGGAGGCCTTGAACCGTTAAAGGCTGAAGCTTGGGTTCTTAAGACCGAAAAATTGTTTGAGGTTTTTCCATGTTCTGAGGCACATAAAGTGCTGCTGGCTACCTTTACTCTGCAAGAGGAAGCAAGAAGGTGGTGGATGCTTACCCGTGAGGATAACCCCGTTATGACTTGGGCTCAATTCAAAGTAGCCTTCTTTGAAAGGTACTTCCCTCAATGTGTCAGAGATAGGAAGGTGACTGAATTTGAACAACTGAGGCAAGGCACGATGTTTGTTGCCGAATACAAAACAAAGTTTACTGGACTTGCTAGATATGCACCACATATGGTGGATACCGATTACAAGAAGGCCAGAAGGTTTGAAGGCGGCCTGAATGTTGCAATACTGGACAGAATAAATGTTTTAAAGCTACCGACCTATGTGGGTGTTCTTGACCGAGCATTGATGGCCGAGTCGAACATCGAAGCTGTGAAACAATCTGAAACACCGGCGTCTGAATGGCGTGGTAAAAGACAGAATTTCAAATTCAAGAAAGGCAAACACAATCAATTGAACAAGAAACAGAATACGGGGTCAACGACTAGCCCTAGCCAAGGGAGTGGCTTCATTCCATCTTGTTCCGAATGTGGCAGGAGGCACAAAGGGGTTTGTTATAAAATATCTGGAACCTGTTACAGGTGTGGCAAGGTGGGCCACATGGTTAAAGACGGCCCCTCTGCTCCGCAGACCAGTAGTAAAGCTGCACCAAGCGCAGCAGCATCAACTGCAGCACCGAAGCCTAACCCCAAAGCTACCGGGAAAGAGCCTATGAGGCAGGGCCGAGTGTTCGCCCTAGTACTGGGAGACGTGCAAAATACCGAGACCGTAGTGTCAGGTATTCTTTCTATTTGTGCTCAAACTGCATATGTACTGATTGATTCGGGGTCTACACACTCATATGTATCGCATGCTTTTTCACGGAAATTGAGTAGACCCTTAGAACCCATGAACTATCTGTTAGCTGTATCATCGCCTATTAGGGGATCCATGACATGTGCATATATGTATTCTGCTTGTGAGATTATTGTTGGGGATATGCATCTGTTTATTGACTTACTGCCATTGAACATTGATCATTTTGATGTAATACTGGGGATGGACTGGTTGCAAAAATATCATGCTACTATTGACTGTGTGACAAAACAAGTTGTTTTTCGTCCACCTGGTTTACCTGAATTCGTGTTTAATGGGGTAGGAGTAGTACCTCCTCCGTATTTGATTTCTTCTGTGAAAGCTGTTAAATTGATTAGAAAATGGTGTAAAGGATATCTGTGTTCTGTACTGACTGTATCTACTGATGATAATGTTAAAACTGATGTGAACTGTATTCCTATAGTCAGAGAATTTCCAGATGATCTGCCAGGGAATTTGATTGACAGGGAGATTGAGTTCACCGTTGATGTAATTCCGGGTACACAGCCAATATCTAAAGCTCCCTACAGAATGGCTCCGACTGAACTGAAGGAATTGAAAGTACAATTGCAAGAACTGTTGACAAGAAGTTTATCAGGCCCAGTACTTCGCCGTGGGGCGTTCCTGTTTTGTTTGTAAAGAAGAAAGACGGTTCACTGAGACTGTGTATTGATTACCGTGAACTGAACAAGGTAACCGTGAAAAATAAATACCCATTACCTCGTATTGATGACTTATTTGATCAGTTACAGGGTGCTCAAGTGTTTTCCAAGATTGATCTCAAATCTGGATATCACCAACTGAAAGTTAAACCAGAAGACATTGATAAAACTGCTTTTAGAACGAGGTATGGACATTACGAATTTTTAGTTATGCCTTTTGGAGTTACCAATGCACCAGCAGCATTTATGGACCTCATGAATAGAATTTTTAAACTGTACCTTGATGACTTTATTGTTGTATTCATCGATGACATCCTGATTTATTCTAAGACTAGAGAAGAACATGAGCATCATCTGAGACTTGCCCTACTGACCCTAAGAGAACAGAAACTGTATGCTAAACTGTCTAAATGTGAATTTTGGCTTGACCACGTTATGTTTTTGGGACATGTTATTAGCAAAGATGGAATTTCTGTTGATCCGCAGAAAATTGAAGCTGTAGTGAACTGGCCTAGACCAACAAATGTGACAGAAGTCCAAAGCTTTTTGGGATTGGCTGGATATTACAGAAGATTTGTCAAAGATTTCTCCAAAATTGCCTTACCATTAACTCAACTAACACAGAAGGGGACATCATTTGACTGGACTGACCAAAGGGAATCAGCATTTCAAGAATTGAAAACTCGGCTTGTGACTGCACCGGTTCTGACTTTACCTTCAGGTACGGATGGTTATACTGTGTTTAGTGATGCTTCTCATAAGGGTTTGGGGTGTGTTTTAATGCAGAATGGGAGAGTTATTGCTTATGCTTCCTGACAACTGAGACCACATGAAAAGAACTACCCAACCCATCATCTGGAACTTGCTGCAGTAGTGTTTGCACTGAAAATATGGCGTCACTATTTGTATGGGGCGACATGTGAGGTATATACCGACCACAAGAGCTTGAAGTACTTCTTCACACAGAAAGAACTGAATATGAGACAGCGGAGATGGCTGGAATTGATTAAAGACTATGACCTACAGATTTTGTATCATCCGGGAAAAGCCAACACTGTTGCCGATGCTTTGAGTCAGAAATCGATTGGGAACTTAGCTTGTTTGCTTACTGGACAGAAAGAGTTGCTTTGTGACCTTGAAAAATCCGGAATTGAAATTGTTTTGCAAGAACAAGGTGGAACCTTAGCTGCTATTTCTGCTCAACCGGCATTGATTGAGGAAATTAAAGAGAAACAGCAATTGGACGACTTCTTGAAGAAAATCATCGATAAACGAGAAGTTAAACCGAGATCGGGGTTCAAATTTGAAAATAATGTACTGAAATTTCAGGAAAGACTGTGTGTACCGAATGATATCGAACTGAAAAGAAGAGTTCTGCAAGAGGGCCACAACTCAAAATTTTCTATCCATCCGGGGAATACGAAAATGTATCAGGATTTGAAATTGAATTTCTGGTGGCCGGGAATGAAGAAAGAAATTGCCGATTTTGTATCGAAATGTCTTCATTGCCAACAAGTCAAAGCTGAACATCAACGACCTGCAGGCTTGTTGCAGCCCTTACCAATACCGGAGTGGAAATGAGAACATATCACGATGGATTTTATCGTTGGATTGCCTCGCTCCAATAAAGGTATGGACTCAATTTGGGTTATTGTTGACAGACTGACCAAATCTGCTCACTTCTTACCTATCAAGACAATTTATAATGCCGACAAGTTGGCTGTAATTTATATTCATGAAATTGTTAGACTGCACGGAGTGCCTGTATCCATTGTTTCTGACAGGGATTCGAAGTTTACATCGAGGTTTTGGCAAAGCCTACAGACTGCATTGGGTACTGAATTGAGGCTGAGTAGTGCCTATCATCCTTAGACAGACGGACAGTCAGAAAGGACCATCCAAACTCTGGAGGATTTATTGAGAATGTGTGTCCTTGATTTTCAGGGAAACTGGGAAAGCCATTTGCCATTGGCTGAATTCGCTTACAACAACAATTATCATTCGAGTATCGGTATGGCGCCTTTCGAGGCATTGTATGGCAGAAAATGTAGATCTCCGATCTGCTGGGCAGAAGTTGGAGATGGGCCTTTGCTTGGGCCCGAGATTGTTTATGAAACAACTGAAAAAGTGAAACTGATACAACAGAGATTGAAAACTGCACAGAGCCGACAGAAAAGTTATGCAGATGTCAGAAGGCGAGACAGAGAGTATGAAGTAGGTGATCACGTCTTTGTGAAAGTGACACCGATGAAAGGCCAGACTCATTTTGGAGTCAAAGGAAAGTTAGCGCCGAGATATGTCGGACCGTATGAGATTATTGAGAAAATCAATCCGGTGGCGTATCAAGTTGCGCTTCTTCCGGAAATGGAGCATATGCACAACGTCTTCCATATTTCGATGTTGAGAGATTATCTCTGGGATCCTTTCCATGTGATTGAGCCTACTCGGATAGTGTTGAGTGATGACTACACTTACGAGGAGCGGCCTATACAGATTGTAAATAGACGGACCAAAAAACTGAGAAACAAAGAGATCCCGTTAGTGAAAGTTGACTGACAAAACCATGGTGGCGTGTATGCCACTTGGGAAAGGGAAGATGACATGGCCAAGAGATATCCTGATTTGTTCCCACTGAATCCTCTCTTCTTCCAGAATGAAAGTAACTCGAGTTTAGAGGACTAAACTCTTTTTAAGGAGGGGAGACTGTAATAACCCTCACACTGATTACCGATGAGTCACTGATTGAGTACCGGTTACTGCTAAACTAAGACTGACTATGACCGATAATTGAACTGACTGAATTACTAGACTGACTGACTAAATCTGAAACTGAATCGATTGCCTGTATCTGTTTGAATTGCATTTTATCTGTTTAACTGTTTAATTATCTGTTCAGTCTGTTTTGTTTAAACTATTAATTGAAGGCCTTATCGGCGGCCAAATTAGAAATTGATTGATGATTTGGGATCGTGAGAATTTATGTGATTTTATGGTGTAATTATCTGAAAGTCGATTTGGCATGATTAAATTAGATTAATAGTGATAAAACACAAGATATGGACTTATTTACCATAATGCCATCTAGTGGGGCCTTGTTTATTATTATTGTAGAGCCTTGTATATACTTAAACAAAGCTTTTCATCAGCCACATTTGAGCACACCACCGAAATAGAGAGAAGAGTGAGAGGGTTGGAGTGAATTCAACTTGTTCTTGAGGAATTGCTTAGGGACTTGGAGATTTTAGAAGACAATTGTATATTGAGCTCCTACACCTCTAATTCAAGACCTAAGGTAGAATAACTACCCTTTTATTTGCAATTTTGTTAGACTCTTGCATGATTTAGAACTAAGTTGAAGTCTAGAGCCAATTTATGGCTTGTAATGTTGTATTGTAGCTCATTTCATGCATGCATGTGTGTATTGTTGAATTTTGAGTTGATTTCATGGCCAATTGTCACATGCATGTTCATAAATAAGCTTAAGTCCATGTCTTCAACTTGTTTTGAAAGGAATGAGCTCAATAGATTATGTTTTGGAAGCTTTGATTTGAGTTAATCTCATGCATGTCACCTTGTAGCATGTTCATGCATGTTCATGAAAAATGGGTTTGAAAATGAGTTTAATTGAAACACCCTTGGGCTTTGATTTTTCAAATTGAACTTTGTAACATGTTATTCTATGAGTTTACTTATGTTTTCCAGAAAATTGGCCCAAGAGGATCGAAATTTTAGCATTTAAGCTTGATTTTGAGCCTAGGACTCAAATCTGGAATTTCCAGATTTTGGGCCTAAGCTCGAGCGAGGAAGTCTACACTCGAGCGTACACTCTGTGATCGTGCCTTCCGCTCGAGCGAGGAAAGTTACGCTCGAGCGTGAAATGCGCGCATCCAGTACTTTGCATGAGTTCACAGTCCGCTCGAGCGAGGACACCTACGCTCGAGCGAGGACTTGTGTCTTACGCTCGAGCGAGGGTCGAGCGTCCATCGAGCGCAAAATTGGAGCATCCAGCATTTTTACTGTAGCACACAGTCCGCTCGAGCGACGGAATTGACTCTCGAGCGGAGCTCCTTTGTTTGCATGTCCGCTCGAGCGTAGAAAGCCACACTCGAGCGAGACCCCTGTTTTCAGCAAATTTTGTAAAGTGTTCAAAAGTGCATCTTTGTATCCTCTTTCCATCCTAGGCATTCCTAGGGCATATTTAAGGCATCTTTAAGAGGACATAGATGTAGAACACACCAAGGCAAATCTAGGGGTTAAGTTATTATCTTTCCCAACTGTGAAACTTAGTGTGTGTTCAATCTGTTAACTGTATAGGGTTGGCATTCCAAGAGGACGCTCTAGCATACTGTAGCCCGGAACTCTGTGAGTAACAATTATGTAAAGATATGGTCAAAATGATTATCTTCTGAATACTAAACTGAACTGTTTACTGAACTGATATTGTCTACCGAATGAATGTATGTCCTATATTCTGAACTGTACTGTGGCATCCTTAGCACCTACTGTTTACTGTTACTGTTACAGAGATCTCTGTCGGTTCCCTCATGGAACCACTACTGTTTACTGACTGATGGCCATCACTACTATTCGGTCTTTAAGACCTACTGCTTACTATACTGTTATGCTAATGGATGTACCACATATGACTGTTTACTGTACTGAACAACTGATATACCGATTGAATTGAACTGTTTTCATTACTGAAAGGACATTCATTCTAAACCTCTTTACACATTATGTTATTCACTGGGCTTTAGCTCACTGCTCATATATATATGTAGGTGTACAGGCACCAGACCGCAGCTAGGAGCGTCGGGGTAAACTCCAGTTTTGTCAAGCCAACCACCGTGCCTCACTGTGAGGTTCCGAGCCTACCAAGCTAAGGCTTAGGGGTGTTTTATGTTCCCCGTCTGTCTCTGTACTGTTTGTAATACTGTTTAGACTAGCACTGAACTGTACTAGTTGATAAGGATTTGATCCCTGTCCTGAATGTTTGTAAATGTACTGTATATTGTTCTGCATAATGGATGAAAAATCTTTTGGCATACAGACTGTCACAGCTCATTGGACTTAGTTTATTTACTGTAATGGCTTCCGCCATGCCCATATACTCTGTTTTACTGTATTACTGTTCAGTAGGCCTTCGGTAATCTCGGATTACTGGCCGGTTACGGTACTAAACCCATAGGGGCGGGTTTGGGTCGTGACAGTGCCAACTGGAAATCTGTCTTTATGCAAAAACACCATTACTGAATCTCCTTCCTTGAACAGTTTGGAGCGTCGATGGTTGTCTGCAGCTGCCTTATATTTGGTATTTGTTTCCTCCAACTTCTGTCGTACTTCTTCTTGTACTACTTGGGCTTGTTTGGCCATGGTTTCGGCGGCAGTACTCACTCCTGGACCCCGAGGTAAACAGAGCAAATCAACTGCATGTTTTGGAGGCGTGACATACACCAGAGAGAATGGTGACTTTCCTGTGCCACTGTGAACTACGCTATTATATGCGAATTCTGCTTGAGGCAAAGCAATATCCCATTGCTTTGGTTTGTCTCCACAAATACTGCGAACCAAATTGCCCAAAGTCCTATTAGTCACCTCTGTTTGACCATCTGTTTGAGGATGCGCGGTTGAACTACGATTCAAGGCTATGTTAAATATCTTCCACAAAGTCACCCAGAAGTGGCTAAGGAACTTGACATCACGATCTGAGGTAATAGATTAAGGGACTCCATGCAAACGAACTACTTCTCGAAAGAATAATCGAGCTACATAAGAGGCGTCTGAAGTCTTTCGACAAGGAATAAAATGCGCCATCTTTGAAAACCTGTCAACCACTACGAATACAGAATCAACTCCACGTTGGGTACGAGGGAGTCCCAACACAAAGTCCATCGACAAGTCTTCCCATATGCTGTTAGGAGCAGGTAGAGGCATATAGAGGCCAGTATTCTGAGACTGCCCTTTGGATACTTGACAAATGTAGCACTTCCTTACAAAATTGCCAACATCTCGCTTCAACTGAGACTAGAAATATCGTTCTTCCATACTTGCAATAGTCTTGTCCCTGCCCAAATGTCCACTTAAGCCACTACCATGGAGATCTCGAATTAGTTTCTCTTGCAAAGAGCTACGGGGAATGCATAAGCGATTTCTGCGAAATAGATAGGCATCAGTGATGTGGAAATCAGTGACTGGTTGTCTTTGAATACACTTTGCCCATATCTCCTTGAAGTCATCATCATCAGGATAAAGTTCTTTCAGGAACTCAAAACCCACAATCTCATGTGTCAACGTGACTAATAAACTAGCCCGTCGACTCAAGGCATCCGCGACTCGATTCAAAACCCCTGATTTGTGGCGAATAGTAAAAGGAAATTTCTGAAGGAAAGTAGACCATCTTACATGCATGTTATCTAGGTGCTTCTGGCTGTTGATAAACTTTAACGCTTGATGATCAATATACAACACAAACTCTCTCTGTATCAGGTAATGTTCCCAATGCTTCAAAGCTCGAACCACTGCATAAAATTCTTGGTCGTAAGTGCTCCACTTTTGTCGAGCTTCACTTAATTTTTCAATGAAAAAGGCCACTATTTTATGTTCTTGAGATAGGACAGCCCCAATGCCCATACCACTGGCATCACACTTTACCTCAAAAATCTTCTCAAAACTGGGCACGAATAGCATTGGTGCAGTGCACAACTTCTCTTTGATTAGCAAGAAGCTCTCTTCTGCATCATCATCCCACAGGAATTTTCCTTTCTTCATGCACTCTGTTATTCGTGCCACAATAGTGCTGAAACTTCGAATGAAACGCCTATAAAACGTAGCCAACCCATGGAAACTCTTAACATCACTAACAGTCTTGGGTGTTGGCCACTCTTGGATGGCTCGAACCTTCTCTTGATCCACATGAATGCCATCTAAACTAACCACATAACCCAAGAACAACAAACTACTTGTAAGGAAACTGCACTTCTTAAGGTTAATGTACAACTTGCTTACCTCCAGTGCTGTCAACACCTCTCGTAAATGGGCCATGTGGTCCTCCTCTGATTTACTGTAGATTAATATGTCATCAAAATAAACCACGACAAATTTCCCAGTGAAAGGTCATAATACTTGATGCATCACTCGCATGAAGGTGCTGGGAGCATTAGAAAGGCCAAATGGCATAACCAACCATTCATACAAACCGTCCTTAGTCTTGAATGCTGTTTTCCATTCATCCCCAGGACGGATTCGAATTTGATGGTACCCACTTCGCAGATCGATCTTTGAAAACCACTTTGATCCTTCTAGCATATCCAACATATCATCTAATCGGGGAATGGGAAATCTATACTTGATGGTAATCTTGTTAATGGCTCGGCTGTCTACACACATTCGCCAACTTCCATCTTTCTTTGGCATTAATAATGCCGGAACAGCACATGGACTTAGGCTTTTACGAATAAGTCCCTTTCACAGTAATTCTTCGACTTTCTCCCACAGGATCTCACCCTCTTTTGGACTCATTCTATAGTGTGGTAGGTTTGGTAGACTTGCTCCTGGTATGAAATCAATCTGATGTTGAATGTCCCTAATGGGTGGAAGTTCATCTGGCAACTCGTCGGCAGTAAGCTCTTGGAATTCCTCCAACAATGGTTGAATTTTCTGAGGGATTGGTGTGATTGTGTTCTCCTTGGCCACAAGTACCATTGTTTTCACAACCATAGCATATAACTCTTGTGAATTTTTCGACTAAATTAGCAGTCCTTCTTTATGGGCAGACATTAGAGCGATGGCCAGGCGTACCACATCTATAACACTTATCCGTTGTTGGTTTGGCATAAGGATTTGTGTTTCGAGGTGCCTCTCTGCTACTTGATCCAGTCATTTGGTTTCCTCCTCCACCAGCGGTACCCCTCTGCTGATTTATTGGAATTGTTGGTTGGGCAGCCCCTTTTCCTTTTTCCCTAGTGGGAAACGATGAATCAGGAAGGTTCCGACGATATCCAGAATAAGTTGAACTAGTGAGCGATGATATACAGGGGATTCAGTATTTATACGGGTCTAACCCAAATTATAATGGGTCGCCGACATTGACGACTCAGCAGAGAGAGACTAGTGGTGCTGGGTCAAACTTTATGGGTCGATTGTGGGGTATGAGGATACTGGTTTTGAGTGTTGGATTTGTGTTCATTTTGTAAAATTCATTTATTCATTTATTTATTTATTATGTTTTGATTTTTTTTAAAGATTTATATATACATAGAGAGTGGTATACTAATACATATGTGAGCTTTGTGGTTGTTTTTTCATTGGTTACATTAAAAGGATATGTTGATTCTTACAGGGGAATTATAATTCAGTTGGTTTTTTAAAAAATATTTATAGATACATGAAAAAATTTACAATTTTAATTATTAATATTTATAATTTTTACTACTTTTGTCTACACTGAATTATATTTTCCCATTCTTATATTACCAACAAAAACAAAAAAAAAAAAAGGAAAAATTGTTTGTAACATTAAACATTTTTTTTTGTATAAAATGTTGAGATGAAAATTTTGCAAGAAAATTGAAATTTTAATTACTTTTGTAACAAATTTTAATTTTTTTGTATTTTTTATTTTTTATAAGGAACATAGTTACTATGCAATCATGAGTTGTACAAGAAAATAAATTTTCTTGTAACTTTGACCACTTTCATGCTAAATCAATTCAAAAAAAAAAATTTGTTTCATTTCCCTCACTTTCTACTATTTCTATCTTAACCAAACTTAGGCCTAATAAAAAATTTTGTTTGGTTTGAATTTCAGAATCTGTTTTTAATTTTTATTTTTTTGAAATCAACTAAAACTAATTAGTGAAACAAAAATGAGAAATAAAAAATACTTATCATTTTTATATGATTTACTTTTTTTAATGTGAAAATAATTTTTAGAAATTAAATATATATTTTATTTTTATTTTGGTCAAACTAATTTTCTGTTTTTTCAGTAAATTTTAGCAACTAATTTTGAAACTAAAACCAAACAGATTCTAGGATTTCTAGATTGTGTTTGGATTTTAATTTTGAATAGAAATTTATGAAGAAAAAAAAAAGGAAAATATCAAATTAGTTGTATTTACAAAAAAAATAATTATAAATTAGTGATAAATTTTATAAATATTAATAATTAAAATCACAAATTTTTTTTATGAAGCTGCAATTTTTTTTGAAATGTAGATTGAACAGTAATTTGCCCCCAATTTTTTTTTTCCCAAAATAGAAGTTAATTTTTTGTTACATTTTTTTTTCTTTTCCTTTGCTGCCATAAATTCATACTCAAAATCTAAGATCTAAAGCACTACCGTAGGAATTTTCTCATCACTTCTTTTAATTTTATGTCTTATTATTTAAATATGAAAACAATTATTTGTTTTTGGACCTTTCAGACTCAAATTGTTTTTGCACCTATTGTTCACCACTCAACAGTCTAATTGTTAGTTCGCAGGCCTTCAAATGGCCGTTAATGATCCACACGATTTCATAAATTTTGGGCCATAAAAGAAGGTCACATTCCCACTATGAATTTATTTTTTAAATCATAATATTATGATTATATATATATATATATTTATAATCTCATATATTAACACTAAAATACGAGTTTTCTTTTTATTTATTGGGAGATTTATTAAAAAATCATTTTCAAAGTGTTTGTATTCTAATTAGTTTATAAGATATTCTTATATTCTAATAAGTCCAATTATTTGAACATTTGATCTACCAAATTCTAATTCTCATATTTAAAGTATTTTATGAGCATTTCTACCCTTACAAATATTTTTTGAACAGTTAGCAATTTGGTGATGTGAACATTCATGTTTTACAATGTGAATATTTACATTGACGTGTAAATGTTCATATTGACAGTGCGAACATTCAAATCACGGAACATTCACACTGTAAATGTGAATATTATTAGAGATATTTTGATAATCATGTCACCTATAAAACTTATTAGAATATAAAAAATAATAATATGGACTAAATGAAACATAAATAAATAAAAAGGGATTTGTGAAAAAGTGCCCCTTACTTATTTATTTAGATTAGGAAAATTCAATTGTTAATTGTTAAATTAACTCTTAGAGATATTGAACTCCTAACCTCTTTTTTGCAACAACCTAAGTACAGTCTCCATGACATACAATAAACATCAGTAAATTAGTTTGGAGAAGAAATGGTATAATAGGAATTTGGAAATTATAATCCGAACATGTTTGGAAGCAAAATGATTCTTCTCCATTCTATTATCTTTCATATTCTTTCATATTTCATTTTGTAAACTCTATTTTGATTCCACAATAATGGTTTTTACATTCAATCCTGTAAATCTTACAGTAATGGTTTTCTTTCTATATAAAAAATCAACTTTATCAAATATTGATGAATAGATTAATATATCGCATTTTATTTTATGAAAATGGACAATTTATGTTTAAACTAATAGTCGCCGTTCATTTAAATATATGTATATATATAATTTGTTTATATGTCTACTGATTTCTGATAAAATATTTATATGTCTACTGATTTCAGATAAAATTGATTTTTTATACAACTTATCTTTACTTTTGAGTCTATAAGATGAACGGCTCAGATTATTAGATTGGGTCAAGAATGAAACTCACAAAATAGAATATGAAAAATATGTAGAGAATAGTAATATAGAAAAAAAATCATTCGATGAATCGTGAGGGGCCCATAAAGCCAATTATGATCCCATTTTAATAATCTGATACATGCATTTTGTTAGTATATATCATCTATTAAAAAAAATAAAAAAAAGGCAAGTCGATTCAATAATTATAACTTATTTCATTTTATTGTGTTTGTCTCATAAAAATAGATGGCCTTTTTTAAAAAATATACTGTTATCTTTTTTTTTTTTAAGACAAACATAATAAAATGAAAATTTTACAATTATCGAATCGATTTAATATTTTTATAAATAATATACGTTACAGACCATACAAAATACACTATTCAAATCTTAAAAAAAAAAAATCATGTGAGATATTTAATAAAATTATTAATGAATCTTTTGAAATATCTAACATTACTTTTTCTTTAATGAGGTAGATGGGCTTTGCCTAGGAGGAAGTCAGAAAATTTGTTTGAGAAGGCAAAGGAATTATAACAAAATAAAACAAAACAAAACAAAAAAAATGAAAAATCAGTAGTGTGAATTCATTATATAGATTCATTAGCAAAAAAAAAATCAATAGATTTGTGTGAGTGATTTTCTGACCACACTGCCAACTCAGTAATCAACTGGAGAGAACTGGCAGAGTAGATGACACATGGCTAACCTGCAACAGAAAGAGAAGATTCCGGCGGTAGTTCGTCTACCCGGGGGCACTCCGACGATCAAGTCAGTATATCTCTCAAAGATAATTAATAGTGCTAAACTCACTGTTCAGAATACAAATTGCGTACCATAGACCCATCGGGGGTGCCTTTCTTTTATAATTAACTCAGTCTTAGTCCCAATAGAAGCCTAGCTTCAATGGATTCCTGTTTAGTGCTTTCTTTGGACTCTTCAAGAGATAAGGATAGATTCCCTAAGAGTGTTATCCTTATCTATCCTGAAGTCCTTCCTTATTCCAGGACTCTTGTTCCTTATCTGCTTATCTCGGATTCCGATATCTTCGGAGGTAACCTCGGTCTACCCGAGATGACCTCGGCATCATGAGCAGGACACGTGGCACCTCAGATGACATGTCAGCGTCACCTTAGCCACGTATTAGTACTCAGAAAATATATCCCCACAAGATTCATATCAGGTAGTCAATTTTAAAATTATATAATTATGATCTTAACGTAAATTTATTAGATAAGGCATTTATTGGTTGATATAATTCATATAAATAAAAACAATAACAAATAAATTTACAAAGCAAATCAATAAAATTCATAATAGAAACTCTATGGTACACACCTCATATGCACATGGGTCTTAGAATTAGAGGGCTTCAATTAGGGAATGTAGCATCACTCTTTTGTGATGTATGTTATTTATTTTTGTGGTAAACGTTACGTAATTTTTTGTAGAGTTATGATAATTTATTGTTCAGATATAAAACTATGCATTTTGTGGTAATGTTATATATTTTTGTGATAATGTTATACGCTCTTTTATCTAAAAAATTTTTTAATCAAAAATATGTAACATTACCACAAAAATATATAACATTATTACAAAATAGGTATCTTCATTTCTGAATTGTAAACTGTCGTAACTCTATAAAAAAAAATGCATAACAAATACCATAAAAATGTGTAACAATGGTGCATTTAATACACACATTTTGCGGGATATGTACCATAACATTATCTGAAATCAAATATATAAAATGGGCAATTATATTTATACAAATATTTATAAAATAAAGGGTTAATGTTTTTTTTTATTTTTTATTTAATTTAATAGGTCATTCTATATAAATGATAAAAATCTTATAGATTATAAAAGGGTGTGTTCTATTTAAACCCAAAATCTTTTGGGTAGATCCAAAAGTCATGTGCACATTTTCTTTTCTTTCTTTATATCTTACTTCTTCTTTTTATCTTTCTTTCTCTGATATTCGACGACGACCACAACTACGACCACACCTTCCTTATTTTCTTTCTCTTTCTGATTTACAATCACTGACAATGACCACCATTGATTGGAGTTTACAAGCAACCATCGAACACTGACTCATTACTTCGCGCTCACCAACAGTGAAGGAGATGAGTTTCCGATGAAGACGATGAGAAAATCTACATCATATATGAGTAGATCTACGTCAAATCTAACTAGATCTAAACCAAAAATAGTTGTTGAAGCACAATTATCTCTCTATGTCTATCTCTTTCCTTCAATCTCTCAATTTTTTTTTTACTTTTTCTGTAGTATACATTTTTTCTCACTTTTACTTTTTCCTGTTATAATGGAGAAAATTTTCAAGTTCTGAGTAGGTTGTTTTCGAATTTTAGTTACAAGCGATGAAAACAGTAAAATTTTACAATTTCAATTTTTCTGGTACTGAAATGAATCATACTTTAAAAACTGTAAAATCTTACAGTTTTATAACATTATTTAGAATTGTAAAATTTTACAATTTTATAACATTCTTTAAAACTATAAAATTTTATAGTTTCATAACATGTTTTTCAGTTTGATTAATAAGAACAAATACTTAATAGAATCATGCTTTAAAACTGTACAGTTTCAAAATTTGCTTAGTTGCTTAAACCTTACAAAAAATAAAATAACATATATTCTTTTCCATTGTTGTTGTTTGTTATTGTTACTTTTTTTTTTCCTTTCAGTTTATCAATATTTAGCACACTTCGCTATGTTTTTCGCTCTAATTTTTTCATTTATTCTTTTTTTGGGGTAATATTCTGGACATTCTAATGAGTCTTTGATGATATTCTTAATATTCAGTGAACATTCTAGACATTTCGGCGACTTCCGGTGACGTTCAGAATACTCTGGCAATACTCCAACGACTTCTTGGTGATGTTGAATATTCTGGTGAGTATTCAGTGACCGTTTGACAAAAGTCCGGTAGTGATGGGATGTAATAACGTCTTTAAATTTTTTTAAAAAAATAAGATTTTTAATAATAATTAAAAATACGTAAAACTAATTGGGACAATTATTTTATTTTAGAATTAAATAAGTTTTTAACTTTATGCTAGGACCTATTGGTAAGTTTCCATTATAAAATTTTGAAAAACTTAGGAGGGCACATGGCCCCTTGGCCCTTCCCTCCCTTTCTCTAACAGAGCAAAGATAGTTCATTCTTTGTTTGGGCTGGTTTGAGAATAAAATTTTTAATAATTTTTTGATATTTTGATTAAAATATAAGATGAAAAAAATTAGGATAAATTATAAATATACTTCTAAAGTTTGATTAAAATACAAATCACCTTATGTGATTTTGAAAATTACATTTTACCCCCTGAGATTTCTAATTTCATAACAAATTACCCATTTTATTAATAAATTATCAAATCAATTAACAGTTCTTAATAATATTATAAATATGTTTCACTTAATAATTTAGGTAATTTTATTATTGTATATGAGAGAAATTATGAATTTCTTTTTTTAGTTAATTCTATAAAATAAAAAAAAATTTAACAAGGGGGTATTTGTAATTTTTCAAATTACAGGAAGTAATCTGTACTTTAAGCAAAACCTCAGAGATGTATTTGTAATTTACCCAAAAAATTAATATGTTTTGGAATAATTTTTTAATTTTTTACGAAAAATATGTAAAAAATAGAGAGGAAAGTGAATTTTTGACTTTTTTTTTTAATTTTTTTTTTCTTCTTTTTTTTAATGTTTTTTTTTTTATTTTTTAGCTATTATTGTAAAGGAAACTTACGTGTCAGTCATAATAGGTTGACTTATTATCGAATAGATCCAATGATAATTTATGGCATTTTTTATCAAACACTATTAAAAAAGTCACTAATTATTAATATTCAGCAACAGTTTGAAAATTGTCACAAAAATGTCACTAATTATAAGTTTCAGAGTCAGTTTAAAAAAATTGTCATAAAAAATCATGAGTAAATTATGCAAATGGTCCTTGTAGTTTACACGATGTATCAATTTGATCCCAATTATTTCAATTTACTCCATTTTGCCCCTTAATTTAACAGATTGTGTCATATTGGTCCAATAAATAACGGTTGTTAGGTTTGGTGGATGAAAACTCAAACGATATGTCAATTTAGTCTCTGTACTTTGCACGATGTGTCAATTTAGTCATTGTCAAAATCGAACAAATTAAAACAATAAGATCCAAATTGACATATCATGCAAACTATAGAGACTAAATTGACATATCGTTTGAGCACGTGATGACTTTTCATACACCAAATCTAACAGCTGTTATTTATTGGACCAATACGACACAATCCGTTAAATTAAGAGACAAAATCGATCAAATCAAAACAATAAGAACCAAATTGACATATCGTGTAAACTAGATGACCCATTTGCCTAATTTACCTAAAAAACATTACTAATTTTTAATTTTTAGCGACAATTTAAAAAATTCATCATAAAAAAAGTCACTAATTGTAAGTTTTAGAGACAATTTATAAAAATCGTGACAAAAATTACTAATTGTCAATTTTTAGCGACATGCAAAAAATTGTCATAAAAAAATTATTTTTAGTGACGATTTTATTAAAACATATTTTCAATAGGACTTGATGAAAATTAAGTCTAACTATTAGGATCTATTGGTAGTTTACTCGTATTCTAACTTCCCAAACTTATCCAAAATGTTAAATTGAAGGTCAAATTACAAATGAGCATTACTATTCAAATCTAAAAATTAGACTCACTTTTCAAGTCAATGGTGTAACAATCAATTAAAATATCTAAAGCAATACTTTTCTTATATCTTCCTTAATCAACAACCAATCATTTCACTTACATATTATTGGGTTTATAAAATGAGCTTATATATCATTTTACACTTAAATGAGATTTGTTTAAACTATAAATTATTTCTTATAATTTTAGGAATTACACCCCACCTATTCAAATTTCAAGTCACATAGCAAATAACCTTTTTTATTAATAAATTATTAAGTCGATTAACAATTTTTAATAATGTGAGAACCATATTCCATATAACAATTCTGATAATTTTGTTGTTGCATAGATGAATAGTTAGAAATTTTATTTTTTCTGTAATTTTATTAAATACAAAAATTATGACAAAAATATATTTGTAATTTTTAAATTACAGATATAATTCATATTTTAAGCAATTTTTAAGTGATATATTTGTAATTTGCCCTAAATTAGAAGGGTGCAATCAAACACACATACATATGGAAGCACCAACAAAAGTGAAGAAAAAGAAGACAATGAGGGTATGTGTCATTTTGATTTTTAAAATTTTAATTTTGTCAATTTTGTTTTTAAAATTTTTAATTTGAGTAAAATTAATCCAAATTTAGACGGGGTTTAAAATATTAACGGAATAATTATAAGTTTTAATCAAGGTCCTAAAGTATAGATTTTGTGTCATTTTGGATCTTAAAGTTTTAATTTTTGTCAATTTTGTCCTTCAATATTATAAGGTTATGTTTCATTGTCTTCATCAATGTCTCATGACTAAATTGACAAAATTAAAATAAAAAATACTAATGATCTCAAAAGTTTCTATCAAATGTCTTACATGGGTGTAAAACTCACCTAGAACCCACATGGTATAGGCCCCATACGACATTTAATAAAAATTTTGGTAGAACTTATAGAGTCTCTATTCAATTAAAATTTTGAGCACTAAAGTGACATAGAAGACATATTTTAGGGATTATATGTGTATTTCATTATTGTTCTATTAACTATTTAGACGATTTATTTGAAATTAGATTAAATTGACTCTGAAATTAACAGAATTAAAACTTAAAAGATCAAAATGATTATAAAAAATATTAAAAAAATACTTTGAGAACCATAAATGTAATTTATCCGTATGTTTAACTAGCTAAACATCAAACGTATCGCATCAAGTCAACAAAGACAAGGAGATAAAACAAGGTTGGCTTGGTATTACCCTCACATTCATATGAAGTGACAATAGGTAAACCAATTTCAGTAGGACGCTTGCTAATCAATACTATTAATTAGATTTATTTATTTATAGGTTTTGATTGATAAATTTATTATTATATATTTATTTATAAAAATAAGAGAGATTGATAAATTTATCCCTTGATAAATTAAAATTTATCAATAGAAATTAACAGATATTAAGTCCTAAAAGTATGATGTATTAATAATTTATGGGATTTTTATTGATAAATCCATTCTAAAGTTGTTATAACCCATTAGGTCTACTAAGGAATATTATAACCTGATTAGTCCCATAAACTTTTCTTTTTATTCCATAAGGTCCATTTTTCTAATTTAATATGCTTTCTTAGACTATTTTGCCCCCGTATATATATATGTACAGTGTTAATACGTATTACGTACCTGTTTCTTCGTTGATTCAGTTTGGCAGTTTCTATTTTACACTTTTCATCATCAATCCAATTCCGAGAGATACGTTTATGTTTTGCATGCTCGTTCCAAGGATTGGTTGTGCTAGGGTTTCATTCTTGCTGTTGTAGTCTGGTTCTGTGGTTTGCGAGTGAAGACGACGAAGAGGAAGGTGTTCGGTTGTCATATTTTCCGGACTATAACTAGTTCAAATCAGTTTTTTCGACTTTGTGGACGATTGTAGGATTGCATGATTAAGGTTAGTATCAATTTGGTTATGAATACATGTTTGTGGGAGCCGAAAATACGGATAAATCGGAAGGGGCATGTCTTAGTACTGACATTAACCGGACGTCCAGCAAATATTAATCGGCCCCATCCTGCAAGTCTAGGATGGGCCGAATACGATACGTAAGCCGATTAATAAAGATAGTTGGGGGCCGAATATAAGAACAGGTAATGATTGAAAACCAAGCTCAGGCCCCGAGGCCTCAGGAGGAACAGCTATAAATAAAGAAGCAGCGTTCTTGGAATGGGGGGTAAGAAAAAAAAGAAGAATACACTTCACTAAACTTAGTAAACAAGCTTTCTTAAGTAGAGGAACTGACTTGCCCGTCGGAGTGCTAATCCCGGCACCCCCGACCGGAATATTTGTCTTTACAGGTGACTAGCTGAGAATCAAGAGCGTCTTCCCGGATCAGAAGAGTATTTCCAAAAACCACTTCCCCACAATTGGCGCCGTCTGTGGGAATACTCAAATACATCCATGGAAGGTGTGACGCAAGATCCTCCGATAGCCACCGACGAGACTATACAGAGAGACGACATCACCCTGGCAGATCTGCTCGGGAAGGAAACCATCGCTGTGAGACGCGCCTTGAATTTTGATTCACCAACGACTTCAGCGCAGGAGACGATGCAAGCCATCATAGAACAAGCTAAACAGAATGAGCAAAGGCTGGAAAATATGCTCGCAGAAAATGAACGCCTCCGACAAGATTTGGCCCTGGAAGTAGCAAAATCCAAAGAAGCTGCGCGCCAAGACCCCGAACGACCCCTGAGGGCAGGTAAACAACAACCTCAAGCCCGACCAAGGAAAACTGATAGCGACTCCAATTCATTATGCACGGAGCATAACAAGGGACGCTCGGACACTTCCAGCTCCTCTTAAAAAAGCCCACATATAAGGAACAAGCGCAGAAGAAGTAGTTCAGACGAAGAGGACCGGCACGATCCTTTTATCCGACGAATTGCGAGGGCGACCCTGCCCAAGAAGTTCAAAGCTCCGTCATTTACTCTCTACGACGGAAAATCAGACCCCACCGATCATATACGTCACTACAAGCAGGCCATGACGTTGCATGCAGACAATGAAGCCCTCATGTGCCGCATATTCCCCAGCAGTTTGGGGCCACTAGCTGTCAGATGGTATTACAAGCTGGAGCCGGCTTCGATCAGAAGTTTCCATCAATTGCAAAAATCCTTCAGGGCCAGGTTCATCACCAACGAGGTACAGCCAAAACAGGCCGACTCTCTCTGGGCTATGCAAATTCAATCGGGAGAAACGCTGAGAGCATATTCGGCGCGATATTGGGAGTGCTTCAATCTCGTTGACGACGCTTGCAATGACTCCATGGCCGTTACCGCCTTCAAAATGGGACTACATCCTGACAGTGCTCTTCGCAACTCCCTGACCAGAAGACCCCCCAAAACAGTCTGGGCGTTGATGAAGAAAGTTGAAGAGTATTGTAAAGTGGAAGACGATTCCCTGAGGATCAAAGCTAGTCAAGCGTCCACCAAATCGGGACCTCCTGACATTGCTCAGCCGATAAGCTCCGTGCCACCTCTGAGCCCCGAGCCACGACAACGTGCTAAACGGGACAAAAGGCGGGACTCTCGCCGATCGGGCAATCAATGTTCCCATCCGACGAATGAGCAATTGCAAGTCGACAGTAGGCGCTCGAGGCGCGCCAACAAAAAGTACACGGAACTGTCAGAGCCAATCACCGCTGTAATGACCAAAATCCAACACCTTCCATTCTTCAAATGGCCGTCAAAGATGGTGGGACCACCCGATACACGACGAAGGGACCGGAGGTGCGAATATCACAAAGATCACGGCCACGAAACAGAGAGTTGCTACGCATTAAAAGACCACCTGGAAGAACTGGTGCAAGATGGCCGACTGCAGCAGTATGTGAAACAGGGAAAGCCAACCAAGGCATTAGCATTAAGGCAGGACTCTCCCCCACTTGGCGTGATCCATGTAATTTACAGCCTGCCTACACTCCCGGCCATGCACACAATTCGATCACACCCAACTTTACAGGGGTGCCGTACTTCGACTGACCGGTCCGAAGAAGCTCCGGCAATTGCCTTCAACGACTCCGACCTCAATGACGCAACGGCTTCCCACATTGATCCGTTGATCATTGGATTACGCATAAACCGGTTCATCATTGAACGAATCCTCATAGATCCAAGGAGTAGTTCAGAGGTCATGTACTATCAAACTTTCGTTAAGCTCGGCCTCAACGAGGCAGATCTATCTCCGGCACCTCACCCACTGTTTGGCTTTAATACGAACCGGAATACCCATTGGGCAAGGTCACATTGCCTGTTCGAGCAGGGTCTAGAACGGTCGAAGTGGAATTCCTGGTCGTGAAGCTCCCTTCGCCATATAATGCTATAATGGGAAGAACCTGGCTACATATCATGAAGGCCGTCCCAAGCACCTACCATCAGATTCTGCGTTTCCCAACAACCTATGGCATTGAAGAAATACGTAGTTCCCCCCAATCGGCACAAGCAGAGTTCTGACGAAAACCCTATCACTGACCCGATCTGTGGGCTCTGATAACTGTAAATATATTTCGCCTCTGCAATATGAACTACTTTTCCTCGACGCTGAAAGTCATATGTCGATTCCTAGTGGGGCACTTATCACGATTGGCCAAACTAAGTCTTCAGATTCGGAGCCCCCTTTGGCGCATGCCGCCTTAGGGCCGATTAAGTCTCCGGATTTGGAGCCCCCTTTGACGCATGCCGCCTTAGGGCCGATTAAGTCTCCAGATTCGGAGCGCCCTTCGTGTATCACGATTGGCCAAACTAAGTCTCCGGATTCGGAGCCCCCTTCGTGTATCACGATTGGCTAAACTAAGTCTCCGGATTCGGAGCCCTCTTTGGCGCATGCCGCCTTAGGGCCGATTAAGTCTCCGGATTCGGAGCGTCCTTCGTTGTATCACGATTGGCCAAACTAAGTCTCCGGATTCGGAGCCCCCTTTGGCGCATGCCGCCTTAGGGCCGATTAAGTCTCCGAATTCGGAGCCCCCTTTGGCGCATGCCGCCTCAGGGCCGATTAAGTCTCCGAATTCGGAGCGCCCTTCGTGTATCACGATTGGCCAAACTAAGTCTCCGGATTCAGAGCCCCCTTTGGCGCATGCCGCCTTAGGGCCGATTAAGTCTCCGGATTCGGAGCGCCCTTCGTGTATCACGATTGGCCAAACTGTCTCCGGATTCGGAGCCCCCTTTGGCGCATGCCGCCTTAGGGTCGATTAAGTCTCCGGATTCGGAGCCCCCTTTGGCGCATGCCGCCTTAGGGCCGATTAAGTCTCCCGATTCGGAGCGCCCTTCGTGTATCACGATTGGCCAAACTAAGTCTCCGGATTCGGAGCCCCCTTTGGCGCATGCCGCCTTAGAGTCGATTAAGTCTCCGGATTCGGAGCGCCCTTCGTGTATCACGATTGGCCAAATCGTCTCCGGATTCGGAGCCCCCTTTGGCGCATGCCGCCTTAGGGCCGATTAAGTCTCCGGACTCGGAGCCCCCCCTTTGGCACATGCCGCCTTGGGGCCGATTAAGTCTCCGGATTCGGAGCGCCCTTCGTGTATCACGATTGGCCAAATTAAGTCTCCGGATTCGGAGCGCCCTTCGTGTATCACGATTGGTCAAATTGTCTCCGGATTCGGAGCCCCCTTTGGCGCATGCCGCCTTAGGGCCGATTAAGTCTCCGGATTCGGAGCGCCCTTCGTGTATTACGATTGGCCAAATCAAGTCTCCGGATTCGGAGCCCCCTTTGGCGCATGCCGCCTTAGGGCCGATTAAGTCTCGGGACTTGGAGCCCCCCTTTTGGCGCATGCCGCCTTGGGGCCGCTTTAGTCTCCGGATTCAGAGCCCCCTTTGGCGCATGCCGCCTTAGGGCCGATTAAGTCTCCGGACTCGGAGCCCCCCTTTGGCGCATGCCGCCTTGGGGCCGATTTAGTCTCCGGGATTCGGGAGCCCCCTCTGGCGCATGCCGCCTTAGGGCCGATTAAGTCTCGGATTCGGAGCGCCCTTCGTGTATCACGATTGGCCAAATCAAGTCTCCGGATTCGGAGCCCCCTTTGGCGCATGCCACCTTAGGGCCGATTAAGTCTCCGGATTCGGAGGCGATTAATCTCCTTAAGGCCAAATGCCAAATGGGCCCAGGATTCGGAAACGGATCATACAGTGCTAAGTGCTAAGTGCTAATCGCGTCTCCGAATCCGCAGCAAACGTTGGGCACGAACAAAAGATATTGATAATTGATCCTGTGTAATATGCTGGAACAGATCATGCATTCGAAGTAATGAGCCTTAGTACACAAGCAACATTCCAAAATTCAGAATAACACGCAAATAGATTTAAAATAAAACCATTTGTTTGATTAAACAGTTGTTACATGAATACAACCCGCATTCGAACATTACAATATCGAAAGCAAAAAAGGGGACAAAATGCGCCGGTAAAGCAGCATCGCCGGATCGACGACCGTCACCTTAAACCCCTCCACGGCGTGCACTACCTTGAACCAGTTATGCTTAAGCCCGCGACTTGCATAAACGCCAAACTGCCCCTGACACCATTGATAATGTCAAGGCCAAGATCCAGGATAAGAAGGGTATTCCACCAGATCAGCAGACCATTGACAATGTCAAGGCAAAGATCCAGGACAAGGAAGAATGAACTTGACAGTTGTTGACTCTCCTTTCGGGGTGATCTGCTTCGACAACTTGGAGACTCACAGATCTCAAGCCCTTCGCTTGGAGACTCACAGAACTCAAGCCCTTCGGATGACCTAACTCCTTCACGGATAGGTTTTCTGTCGCAAACCATCTCAACACCGAATTTGACCGAAATTTGAATGTAACCAAAATCACCATACCAGACAAAGAATGATGAGTCAAATGGGACTACTGGTGCGAAGCGCCCACTCCTTTTATTCTCAGCAACGATTTCGATCTCGAGGTCCCAACCCCGAGAAAATTTTATTAACTCCCAAAAATGCATTGGTTTAAAAAAAAAAAAAAAAAAAAAAACAAGCGTCGATTGACATTCGCCACGACTATCCTGACGGCTAGCCGAAACGCGCGCTGGCTCGGCCAAAGCGAAATAACGTTATTAAAACCGGCCGGCCAATATTCACATGCCGATCACCGTCGACCAGCCCATCAATCCAACTGCTCAAGCGTCAATACGCTCACCCAAATCGGAGATAAATGGCCGTTGAAACAGCCTCAATAAAGCCCTAACGGTCGCCGCGGACGTGTCGGCCCTGCCCACGTGCGGATATTGTCGGTAGGCCCGCGTCTTGCCGGGCAGTTAACGGCTGTCTGGGTCGGGCAATATCTAGACATTCAAACATTTGAGCAACACGAAATACACATATGCCGAATATGAATGACAATGAAACAATCTTTATTTAATAAAACAATAAGTTACATAGTTTCGAACACGCTCTGCGTTCCAATCTCAAGGCTATAAAATTCATACGGCGTCACCCTCATCCTCACTCTTCTCAATCTCAAAGGCACAAAACGGAAAATCTTTACTCCTGTAGCGTGGTGATGCCGAATCAATTCCCAACGCTCGAAGAGCTTCTGCGGCTTGAGATGCCATGATCCAACTGTGCCTGAACCCGCGGTTTTCACATCGGCATACTTCTTCAGCTAGCGTCTCCCTGGTTTTCTCGATTCCCACCTTTCGGCCCTCATGGAAACCTTTTTCGTAGGCCCTCCCCTTCGCACTCTCTATTGCGAACATACTAGCCGTCTCTCGATCGGCAAGTGCGGAGCTGATAAGCCGACTCGTAACCCTCTCTTCCACAATTGGGTTCGCATGCGCGGTGGGTTGTGCCTGAGCCGCCTTGGCCTTCCTTAGTTCCCGCTCGGCCGCCTCCACGCGGGCCTCCAAACTTCGAATACGTTCGTCCTTCTTCTCCATCTCTTGACGGGCAGCACGCAGACGCATGCCGACTTCATAAGCAGTGTAAAGCCCCTTCACTGCGCCGTGAATGCCCTCGCGAAACACTTCGTAATCCTGTCGACCCAGCATCGATTTCTGAACCTCAGGCGGAAATATTTGTCAGGCAAAGTCGACCGCTATATCTAGATCTCGAACGATCGAGTCCGCCTCTGTCATGGGTCTATTCTTCACGAATACCGCAAAGCTTAATGGGCACGGTTTCGCGTCGGACCTTCCCTCGACTCGGGACTGTGGAGCCTTACCCTGGGATTGCTTTTCTCGCCTGGGCGATCTACTGCGACGTCGGGGAGACTGACGCCTCTCACAACCCCGGGCACTCCTACTTCCTGCCCGCGAGGGTTCACCACCCCGATTCATATCTCCACCAAGCTCAGCCAGGGTCTTCGTTTCCCCTTTACTGTTGAAGAAAAGTCGGTTCGACATCCGCGCAATCAGTCTTCTCCCAAGAGCTCAGCTCAGTTGTCTACCAAGCTAATAAAGGATGTACGTTTCCTCATTTATCCTTCACAGAGGCAGTACGTTCGAGGCAATCTCATTAATTGGAGACCCTGAATCGCCCGACGCCGGCTAAGTCAACGGCAGGGGCACGATTCTACCATAGTCCATCAATCTATCCTGCCAAGTACCCCAGCCGGCCCTCGACCCCGTAGGGACCGCCTGGGGCAAGGGCAGATTCATCAATCTAGCCGGCTCAAATACCCCATCCGGCCCTCGACCCCGCAAGGACCGCCTGGGGCAAGGGCAGATTCACCAATCTATCCGGCCCTCGACCCCGCAGGGACCGCCTGGGGCAAGGGCAGATTCATCAATCCAGCCGGCTCAAGTACCCCAGCCGGCCCTCGACCCCGCATGGACCGCCTGGGGCAAGGGCAGATTCATCAATCTAGCCGGCTCAAATACCCCATCCGGCCCTCGACCCCGCAGGGACCGCCTGGGGCAAGGGCAGATTCATCAATCTAGCCGGCTCAAATACCCCATCCGGCCCTCGACCCCGCAAGGACCGCCCAGGGCAAGGGCAGATTCACCAATCTATCCGGCTCAGAGACCCCAGCCGGCTCTCGAATTGACAATTCATAATTCGAATCCAGTCGGCACGGAGAAGACAAATCAATGTTGACACAGGATATTCAATCCCTAAAGCAATTTTACACAAAGAAGACAAATCAATGTTGACATAGGATATTCAATCCCTAAAAGCTGAAACTCGGCAACAATTTTACGCAAAGTAGCAAAAGGCTTTGAGCCAAACTCAACAAAATGTTTCACTAACATAATCACACAAATTGTGCACAGGAAGTAGTGGCATTACAAGGAAATGTTCATTAATAAATTGCGTACAAGTTAGTAACCAATTTATACATGAAAACTACCTTGAACCAACAAAATCCAACCAAACAAAAAAAATAATAATAATAATAATAATAATTAGGAAACGCCTCCCAAATCACTCCTCGGTGTCGGATTCGAGTGGCTCGACATCCACTTGCTCATAAGGAATTGGCAAATCCGATGTAACCCCAGCGGCAGCAAGGGCTTTGAGCCACCCATGTTTGAACCGCCGATTCTCAAACTTGGGAACTTCATCAACATATTCAGTGAAAGCGGCGCTCTTTCCCGCCTCGAAAGCCTCAGGTTCGGCTTTCTCCTTGGCCGCCTTCAGCTCCTCCAGCTGAGCCTCCGCCTGGGCAAGTTCGTCCTTCGAGAGTTTGAGCGATTCCTCACTCGCATTCGCTCTAGCCTCAGCGTCAGATCGAAGCTGTTCAGCGGAGCGAGCCCTCTCCTTCTCCGCTTCGGCTCGCGCGCTCTCCATTGCGGCCCTCATTTTTTCAAACTCCGCTCTACTCTTCTGACCTTCCACTTCGGCTTGCAAACGGTCAACCCTGCCAAGAGCATCATGCAGGCGGCGGCCCAAGTCGGCAATCCTGCCGACGGTCTGCAAGAATAAGGGATCATTAGATACCTTTATAAAAAATAAATTCAGAAATAAATATAAGATTTCTACCAGGAGTGTCGACTGCGCAGATAAGGCTACGGCCAAAATATCCGGCACGACGCAAAAGGCTGCACTATCAGCCGGCAAGGAAATTGAAGCCACCAAGCTCAACGCAACGGCCGGATCCTCAATGGCAGAAGCATTGGAAGAAATCGGCGTATCTCTGATCTTTGGCTGAATAACAAAGGGAGCGACCACGTCCGATTCCTCGAGGCGAGGCCGTTTGTCAGGACTAGCTTCTGAACTAGCTTCCCCCTCGGCGCTGCGTTTTTGGCCGCGCTCCTCTGGAATTTGCCGTTCTTCAATGGCCTGCTGTTCACCCCGTTTTTCCGTTTCAACCGGCGTAACCTGAACCAGCCCTTCAACAATGGGTACGGAGGCCTTAGGCAAGCTGGGATCAGATTCGCCGGCCTCGGCCTTTTGTCGAGCAGCCATTCGCTCGGCGTTTCTCCTACGCGCCATTTGCGAAAGGCTTTCCTTCGCCATACCTTCGAAGAAGTCGCCGGGTAGGTCGCCCAAATTCGCGAAAATGTCTCCGGAAGAGACTTCTGCCCGACCCAACGCGGATGGTGAAGGCTGATCGAGTCCGGCAGTCTCAAACGCCGAGCGCACGGCCTCGTCGACTTCTTCGGCTTCCTCGGTGAATTCTCTTGCCGGATTGGCAACTGCTTGTATTTCCGGCTCTGCGTCTCGCCCCGAATCAGAATCTTCGAGACCGATTTGCCTGAGGTTCTTGTAGCTGGGGAAGATAAGAGCCGAGAGCTGCTGATCGCCGGATGGAATCGGAATGTTGTCCGCAGCTGAGAACGTGGTGTAAGTGGGCTCGTACCGAAGTAAAATGTGGGCGGCTCTCCCCTGTTTTTGCACGTTAGGGCGGCCAAAGTAGTCGAGTGCAATCTTAATATCCCTAAGGACCGCTTCGTCAGCGCAAGTCAGAATCTTCTTCAATTTATTACCTGCAAAAGAGGAGTGATTAAGGAAAGAAAGCCGATTAAAAGATAAATCATTAAACACAAGATACTACGTGGCAACCTGGGTCACCCTTATGTCTGGGGATGGGGTCTAGGCGATCTTCGCCTTCAGCGAACTCCCAATTACCTCGGATATTGACCATTACATCGTCAACCCTCTTACCAGAGCTGGCAAGCATAGTCACCAAATGATGGTCAGTATCCTTGGCCCTAAGGAAGTACCGACCCAGCCGACCAAAGGATTTGGCTAAAGCATAGCAGTGCTGAATAGCCGGAATTCCAAGATTGATCTTAAGACGCCGATTTAACTCTATAACACCCATAATGATTCGAAAGAAATTTACGTTGGGCTGAGAAGGAATCAGACTCCAATAACGAAGGACAGCCCTAAGTAATGGGTGTAGGGGGAAACGGACTCCGCCTTCCGCTATGGACAGGAGGGGGAATACGATTGTATTCTGATCCTCCCTTTCCATGTCCAGAGTACTGTCCGTTACAAGAGCTAGATGGACGTCATCGAGAATGGAAAAATGTCGCCGGAATCCGAAAATGCGACTCTCAGAAAGGAGGTCCTTCAGGTGTTTAGCCATTTCGACGGAGGTCCAAGGCTTCGCTGAAAGTAAAAAATGATAAACAGAGAATAGGGCTACAAAGAAAGGGGAAGAAAACTTACGAGGAGCAGATGAGGCAAAGGTAGACGGACAAAAGTTGCAGAAAATGCGGGTGAGAGAAGAGATGCGCACTGGCGGTCCAAACGTATTAGATAACCGACGAAATGTGCACCAGAAAGGGACTGAAGTTTCAAATCGCAATAAATGCGAGGGACGCATGAATGAAGCGGGAAAGTGTAATGATAAACGAAAAGGCGTGTGCTTTCTGATGTTTTCTGACGCCTTGGGATACGCGAAGCCTCCTGATCTCAGGGGCTTTTCGAATTCTAAACCAAACACGCCGATTAACTACCGTCAATAGGGAGTTCGGGGGGCAATTGTGGGAGCCAAAAATACGGATAAATCGGAAGGGGCATGTCTTAGTACTGACATTAGCCGGACGTCCAGCAAATATTAATCGGCCCCATCCTGCAAGTCTAGGATGGGCCGAATACGATACGTAAGCCGATTAATAAAGATCGTTGAGGGCCGAATATAAGAACAGGTAATGATTGAAAACCAAGCTCAGGCCCCGAGGCCTCAGGAGGAACAGCTATAAATAAAGAAGCAGCGTTCTTGGAATGGGGGGTAAGAAAAAAAAGAAGAATACACTTCACTAAACTTAGTAAACAAGCTTTCTTAAGTAGAGGAACTGACTTGCCCGTCGGAGTGCTAATCCCGGCACCCCCGACCGGAATATTTGTCTTTGCAGGTGACTAGCTGAGAATCAAGAGCGTCTTCCCGGATCAGAAGAGTATTTCCAAAAACCACTTCCCCACAATGTTCAGTTTATGGTTTCATTCGTATAATGGATCAGATGCTCTGTTTTTGGATTGATATGGATTGGATGCTCTGTTTTTTCAATTATATGCATTTTACGTGGTCCTGTGGAGGGGAGTTCATTCATATTATGTGAAGAATGTGTAGTTCTCATTTTAGTTTGATGTATGCGTAATGAGGCTCTTTGTGGATAATTTGATTATCAATATATATATCAATGTGATTGTTCACATTTTGTTAATGTGGAATATGTGAAGAATGTGGATGTTCTCATTTTAAATTGATGTTTGCTTAATGAGGCTCTGTGAAGATTGTTAATATTATGTGAAGATTGTTGATGTTCTCATTTTACTTTGATGTTTGCTTAATGTTGACATCTTGTTAATATCAATGTAAATGTTCACATCTTCGTATTGTGAATTATGGATTTAGCACTTGAACTGTACACGTAATCATCTATTTTTTGCACAATGTGAATTTTCATGTTGATTTTAATTAAATGTGTAATTCTCGTTTTACTTTGATGTATGCATAATGAGGCTCTCTGTCGATGATTTGATTATCAGTATATATATCAATGTGAATGTTCACATTTTGTTAATGTGGAATATGTGAAGAATGTGGATGTTCTCGTTTTAAATTGATGTTTACTTAATGAGGCTCTGTGTGTGCGATATAATTCAGAGTGTATGTGTCAATGTAAATATTGACATCTTGTTTATATTATGTGAAGATTGTTGATGTTCTCATTTTATTTTGATGTTTGCTTAATGTTGACATCTTGTTAATATCAATGTGAATGTTCACATCTTCATATTGTGAATTATGGATTTAGCACTCGAACTGTACACGTAGTCATCTATTTTTTGCACAATGTGAATTTTCATATCGATTTTGATTACTATTCATTGTTGTGTTTTTGTGTTTTTACAGGAGATGGATATCTTTATGCTGTCGGTGTGTACATATGGTTATAGTACAACTGTAATAAATGTTGCCCGCGCAATGTATTATTCTCGTTTGGTGGAGTGTTTGTGGGAGAAATGGGATGAGTTGTCTGCTGGTTCTATTTCATTGTTCTGTAAACTACCTGGAATTAATAAGTGTGATTTGGATAATGAGGAAGAATTTCAGAACATGTTACTGCTTGCTAAATCAATGAGGGTACAACATGTAGAAGTTGTGGTTGAGTTGAAAAGTGATATTGGTCAGTCAAGTAGTTTGGGATTGCTGCGTGTGGGGGTTGAGGAAGAAATTAATGCACTACGGAGATTTTGCCACCATAAGGAGAAGGTGTTGTTGTCAGCCCCTTGGGCAAATGGTATTACGCATGTGGGACAACAGTTTGTTGGAGGTGCACAAGAATATCGTGACGTTTTATGTAAGTATGCCATCCAATGTGGGTTTAAGTTTACATACGTGAAGAACGAGACAACAAGAGTTACTGTTGTGTGTGCAATGCGGGAAGAGAGGGGCTGCTTGTGGGCTATACATTGTAGAGCACAACGAGCAAATGATTTTTTCTACATCAAGAGGTTTAGTGATGTGCATACTTGTGGTACGGATGTCCGAACATCGAAGAATCTGCGAGTTAGTTTCGGATTTGGTGTCAAGTACCATATCTGAAATTGTAAGTGACAAGCCGTTGACTCAGCCATGTGAGGTGGTGACTATTTTGAAGAGGGATTATGGGCTAAATGTGAGTTACCGTGTCGTATGGTTGGGTGTGGAGAAAGCAAAGGCTGGTATTCATGGAGATCACTCGTTATCGTTTGACCAGCTGCGGTGGTATTCGGATGCCGTGATGCGGTACAATCCGGGGAGTTATGTCAATATTGACTATGATGCGAGTAGTCAATAGTTTTGTCGCTTCTTTGTGTCATTCGTTGCGTGTATTTCTGAGTTCAATGCTTGTTGGCTCTTATTATTCCTGGATGGAACATTCCTCAAAGGAAAGTACAAAGGTCAGCTACTTGCGGCAACGGCGAAAGACGGAAACAATGGTTAGTAGTTTTTTTTAGCTGTCTATTCATGTCAATATTCACTCTGAGCAGCATAGTCTGGACAAAAAAGTGATTGGTAAATTATAAGTAATGTGAACATTGACATTAGTATGCACTGATGTGAATGTTCACATCTGTGTATGCTAATGACAGTAATGTGAACATTCACATTATTACACACTGATGTGAATGTTCACATCAGTGTATACTAATGTTAGTTGATCCATTAATGAACAGTACTGTGAATATTAACATTGTCAGTGACTCAACAATCAACAATGAATTATTAATGGTCGTTAATGTGAATGTTCACATCGTTGATGTTTACGAACCTGAATCCAAAAATAACAATAGTAAATAGGGCAATGTAGATATGAACATTCACATGACCTGTTTCGTTTATACTGTTTTTTATTCACTTTGGAATATTGTGAACAGTTGTGTATTGGTGTTGTGTTGAAGGTCTGTTTCCTGTTGTATTTGCGATTGTTGATTCAGAGACCACGGCCAATTGGTCGTGGTTCTTGCATGAACTTGGGAAGGTTGTTGATGGGAAGCGCCATATTACTTTTATTTCGGATCGTAATCTTGGTCTGTTAGAAGCTATGCCAAAGGTGTTCCCATCGGCTCATCACGGTTATTGCTTACAACACTTGAAGAGCAATTTAAGAGACCGGATGAAAGGAATTGATAATGGATTCAGGGATCACCTAGTAAGTAGTTTGGGTGACTGTGCCTACGAGCCAACTGTGGTAGGGTTCCATGAAAAACTTGCAAAATTAAAAGAGGAGGGTAAACAACGAGCTCATAATTTTTTCAAGGACTTGGCACCTAAGCACTGGGCAAATTCATACTTCAGGTAATAATAGTTTCCTAAGGTGTTCCATTTGTGAAGTTTAGAATGGTAGCGATGTGAATTTTCAGTTTAGAATGGTAAAAATCTTCGAATTGTGTTTCATGTTCAATGTAAATGATGTGAATGTTCACATCTGCTAATGATGACTGATGTGAATGTTCACATCTGTTAATTTGTCAAATAGTCATGCAATGTATTACAGATTTGAATGTTGACACGTGTCATATTTTGTTGTTGTTGTTAACATTCACATCTGTCTATCATTTAAGTTGACAACATAATAAGCATATAATGTGAACATTCACATTATTATAAACTGGTAGCAGATGTGAACATTCACATTATTATACCCTGATGTGAATGTTCACATTAGTGTATACTAATGTCAGTACTGTGAATGTTCACATCTGTCAACGTGAATGGTCAGACCTGTTAAATTTTGTATTGTACAATGTTTGTGATATTGTGCAGGGGCATGCGTTATGGGGAGATGACATCCAATACGGCGGAGTCATTTAATATCTGGATTAAAGAAGCACGTAATCTTCCTATCACTCAAATGGTGGACACAATTCGTACTCAGTTGATGCGGCAAATGTCTGCACGGCGTGACCAAGCAAACAAATGAAATGAGCTTATTTGTTCAACATTCGAAACAAGGCTTATGGATTCGTTCAATGACAGCAGGTCTTGGCAAGTTAGCAAAGCCAATGAGGATGTGTTTGATGTTCATTCGATACCATCTGTTACAGTTGATGTTGCGAGGCGTACATGTTCTTGCTTCAAATGGCAAATCAACGGATTCCCATGTGACCATGCTGTTATTGCCATTCAGAAGAGCCGCTACAATCTCAATGATTGTGTGGAACATTACTTTCATGTAGAGACATATCGTGCAGCCTATTCGGGAGCCATATTCCCTATACTATTGGTGGAGAAGCCGCCTTTTGATCCCACGGACTTCACTATATACCCGCCAACTGTGAAAAGACCACCCAGAAGGCCAAAGAAGAATAGGATCCCACCAAGGGGTGAGAAACTGAAGCAAATAAGGTGCGGGAGATGTGATAAGTTGGGGAGCCATAATCGAAAATCATGCACAGAGCCGATATAGGATGTACCTTTTTTTCATTTCAACATTGTATTTTACATTGGATTCTTATATTTATTTTTGAAATAAGATTGTGTTGTGTTGGCAAACATTGGGTTGTAATAAGATTACGTTGCGTTGGCAAACATAATAATGAATTAGTATTTGATTTGTGTTTTATTTTCACTTTTTTAAGGTACCAATCTGACATTTATGTTGGTTGTGTTTTGGATGAATGCATGATGTTAACATTCACACTTGTGTAATATAATCACATTATGTGAATGTTCACATTGTTGAACTTTCAAACATTTCTGTGGTGGGAATATTCACATTGTTGTTACTGTAAACAACATCAAAGTAAATAACATGAATGTTTACATCAATGTAACCATTCACATCATCAACTCATAAGATGTGAATATTCATGACATCATTGTTGCCATTCGCATAATCAGAAGTTATGATGTGAATATTCACATCATCAAATTATTAGATGTGAATATTGACTTGTGTTAAGAATATCATACTCACACCTGTCATATTGTGTTACATGAACACTTTAAGCAATATTCACAACCATGTAGTATGGTTTAAAACAGAAGAAAGTGTACGATCATTCTGTGATGTGAACATTCACATCATGTCATGTGTATCCAAAAAAAAAAAATACAATCTCAATGTGCATGACCAACGCAAAATAGGCCTAAAAATGCATATACATATATTGACTGAAAAATATCTATACAAGCAGTGATATAGACTTGATTTACAATTAAGCTAGTCTGCTCCAATATGAAAAATCTATTGACACTAAATTGTCTTAAATGTGGATAACAGATTTGGGTAACAGTGATAGGTGGACAACCCCCACCTATAGGTTTTCACATTGCACTGTCTTTTTGTGGTTCAGGAAAATGTGTACTAATGAGTCTCTTATTTGGCACCATTCATAGCGAGCTAGGCTGGCAACAATATCTTCACGGTATACATGTGCCCTCATGATGTAACAAACTACAGGCCCGCAATCCACCCTGAAAATGCAAACTTGTTGTTTGATTTTGAAATTTAGGTGGGTAATGGTTGTGGGACATGTGTAGAAATCGGTTTTAGGCTTACGAATTTGATGCTTGCTGAGGAAAGATGTCCACTGATATGATTCTTTTCGAAGCATTTTGGCCTGATAAGTTGGTCCATAATGGTGATGATGGTCCAATGTTGTGCACCAAAGCTGTAATGTAGTCCCTCTGCCAACAATGAAATTTCATATTAGGCACCAACCAACATAGGGCATACGTCCAAGTTCAAATATTACACATCATGACAAGTATTATTTTTGTCAGCCACTTACCAGTATTTGTGCTTTGTCAATATGTGGGTCATGTATGCCTTCTCTTGGGCGCAGTGAGTTATAATGCCTCCATACATTCTCTTTCACGTCGTACACAACAATTGTCCAGTGGAAGTTGTCGTGTATTGGGAAGATTAAGAATCTCTGGCCTTGATACTCCTTGATGTATACATCAATCAGTTTATTCCTCTTGTGGGGGGGTACTCTTGTATGATTTTCTGCACACAAAGGGCATATAATGATGTACCAAGTATTCATATCAATGTTTGATGTTACTGATGTGAATGTTCACATCTGCTAATGGGGAGTCATGTTACTGATGTGAATGGTCACATCTGCTAATGGTGAGTGATACTACTGATGTGAATGTTCACATTTCGTAATGGTGAGTGATACTACTGATGTGAATGTTCACATCTGTTAATGTGAGTGATACTACTGATGTGAATGTTCACATTTCATAATGGTGAGTGATACTACTGATGTGAATGTTCACATCTGTTAATGTTAGTGCTATTACTGATGTGAATGTTCCCATTTACTAATGGCGAGTGATGTTACTGATGTGAATGTTCACATCTGTTAATGTGAGTGATACTACTGATGTGAATGTTCACATCTGTTAATGTGAGTTATATTACTGATGTGAACGTTCACATGTGTGTATCATTTAAGTTTAACAACATAATAAGCATATAATCTTCAATGCGAATGATGTTAATGTTCATATCTGTCAATGTGAATCTTCTCAAAGGTCATTTTATATTGTTGTTAACATTCACATCTGCCTATTATTTAAGTTAACAATATAAGCATATAATGCTGAGATGAACATTCACATCTATTGAAACATAATCAAAATTAAAGTCTAGTGGTTACCAAACATGTGCTTGTAAAGATGAATGATGAATCCTCCAAACTTGGGTTGACTAGCCCTTGTAGTTCAAGTAGAATTTCACCATAAGCATCTATCACCTGCAGAACCAGAGGGCTGGCAGTACATTATTTGCAGTGTCTTTACTGTGTCTGTGTGTGTGTGTTTGTGTGTGTGTGTCTGTGTGTGTGTGTGTGTGTGTGTGTGTGTGTGTGTGTGTGTTTTGTACACATTTACAGTTGCCATACGTTGTTGGTTATTGATTCTTCCTTGATGATGTGTATGATGTTATCAAAATACACATCTTTAATCTTTGAGTCCCCTCGCCACACTAGCAACCTGTGCATTGTGATTACAGAAAACGTTAATGTCAACATTGCACATTTATGAAATGATCTAATTTATTAAGTATGTATGTGAACTGAACATGAGCAAAAAAAAAAAAAAAAAAAAAAACAGTTGGGGATATGTAAGATCACTTACTCATCACCGCCGTTCTTGTGCAAATTTTGGACTTTTTGCTTGTTAAGTTTGTTCATGTTAGCCCAGACCTTCAGTTTGTTGTTCAAGGTTAACTTCTTGGACTTTGTTGGCTGCTTTTTTGGTGGTTGCTTGTCTAAATCTTGTGCAATTTGGACTGCATGTGATTGCTCTTCGGCTCCCTCTTTCCCTTTCTTCTGACCAGGCAAGTTGGGGTATTCAAACTCGTCCAACCTGTGTTCTTTCCTTACCTTTTGCTTTATGCTCTTTACCCTCGATGGGGGGCTGATAATGTGTTCCAATGCTGCAGTGAGATGCTTGTTAAGGCTGTCATGAGCCTTTTGTGCTTCAACTTGAGTGATGATGTGGACAGACTGATCGTCAAAAAGGTCTTGAAGTATTGTTTTTTCACATTTCAAGTTGATGACCAACTTTGACAGCCGCTGAATTTCTGTATCTTTCCACTCCATGCAAGTCTTCATGTCCATGTCCACATTGGATGGGCCCGATTGGTCAAATAGTTTGGCTTCAAGGGTAGCAATCACCCTTGCCCTCAACTCCCATGATTCTTCCAACTGTTTGTATTTCGTTTCCCATTGCCGTACAAGACCCTAAGCTTTTTGGTTTTCTTTTATGAGTACTTCCACAATGTCAGACTCAGTTGGTTATGCTATGATGATTCCTTTCTCAGCATTGGGGGTGCTATAGCTGGGGTTGATATAATGTCCAACATCATTCAGGTCCATTGCATCGACAGAAAATGCATCCCTGTCATCACTGCGTTGATTGTCTTTGCTTTGATCCTCATTGCTTTCATCTTTCTTTGCTATTGCACTTGACAAAATCTCAGGTTTGGGCTCCACATTCAATTTTGTATGACAGTACATCTTCGCTTCAGTTGGTGATGCCATTAGCTCGCCGTCATATACCTGCATTTGGAGACAGTATGTTAGTTAGATAGTTCCTCGTCTCACTATGTGAATAGGCACAATATATTTGGTTGTACTTCTACCTCATTTAAACCCAGCTTAGCCAAAGATATGGACTTCATGTTGCTATGTAAAGCTGTGAGGTCCCACTTTACGCATCGCGGAATGGCATTGGGGTTGCAGGGTTGTAAGATTGTTGTATGCTTACACAGCCAGTACTGAAACAAATAACAAATATCAGTAATTTGAATGTTCACATCAATTAATACTGATGTGAATGTTTACACCACTGGGCAGTAATGTGAATGTTCACATCAATTAACATTGATGTGAATGTTTACACCACTGGGGCAGTAATATGAATGTTTACATCAATTAACACTGATGTGAATGTTCACATCTGTTGATGTGAATGTTCACATCTACTAATGGGGAGTCATGTTACTGATGTGAATGTTCACATTTCCTAATGGTGAGTGATACTACTGATGTGAATGTTCACATCTGTTAATGTGAGTGATATTACTGATGTAAATGTTCACAACTGTTAATGTCAGTGCTATTACTGATGTGAATGTTCACATTTGCTAATGGTGAGTGATGTTACTGATGGGAATGTTCACATCTGTTAATGTGAGTGATACTACTAATGTGAATGTTCACATCTGTTAATGTCAGTGCTATTACTGATGTGAATGTTCACATTTTGCTAATGGTGAGTGATGTTACTGATGTGAATATTCACATCTATTAATGTGAGTGGTACTACTGATGTGAATGTTTACATCTATTCATGTGAATGTTTACACCAGCATCTACTAATATGTGTTTGTACATTACTGAAACAGTAATGTGAATGTTTACATCAATGTTGTCAACTTCCACACCAATGCTGAGAAATGTGAACATCCACATCAGAGTGTCCAGAGCCCGTAAATGTTCATATTAAACATAGAATAAGTTTTATGAGATATACCATTAACAACATCACACATCCGGTGACTCGTCCTGATTTTCCACAGTTTTGGCCCAATGAACCCATTAAGGTTGCCCAGATGCTCTCAGCCCAATTATACTCGATCATCTTGTCTAAAGAGTCCATGTATGAGTAGAAAGCCCATCCAATTGTTTCTCCGGATGTAGAAAAGAATAGCTTGACGCATGCATACATGCAAACTAATCTTGCGACCTCCTCATTGTCATGTTTTTTTGTGCCCTTCAATGCTTCGCTCAGAATTTCTCGTATTTTGGCAGCACTTAACCGACTAACATCCTTGCACATTCGGTGTATGATGCCGGTTGTTGGTTTTGCACCATAAGAGAGGTCCATCGACTTGGTGCCGTAGTCCACCCCAAAAATTAGTGATACGTCGCTTCTAAAAATTTGGATGTTCTTATCCCCAATGTAAAACCTCCCACTAGATTGTTTGAATGTCTGTACTATACGTACAATGACATCATCATATTTCATGCAGTGGTTGAGGTCGATTTCGTTACTGATCAAGCAATCAAATAATGGCCAGAACGGTGTTTTTCTAAGGCACTTCAATTGACCACTTATAAATTTTGTATCCTTTAATAGTTTGACCAATCCAGTTATATTTGACCGGTAGTTAACTTTTTTCATGTTCACTTCTTCAGGAACAGCTATTTGATCAGGCTTAGTTTTGGCACGGGATTCCCCTCGCTTTCGCTTGCCATCAACTTTATGGGGAAGACCTGTGTGTTCAAATAAGCATATATAATTGGCTGAAGCACAGAGGATGGAACCAGAAGCACCAAACAACATTCAACAACCAGCATTGACAGTAATGTGAACATTCACATCATTGTACACTGATGTGAATGTTCACATCAGTGTATACTACTGTAAGTTTACCCAGTAATCAACACTAATGTGAATGTTCACATCATCCATGTTTGCAAAATAAATTCCGAAAACGACAATAGTTACAGGGCAATGTAAATGTTTACATGGGTGATCACATTATGTTATAATTTGCTAAAAATCAAAAGGGGGAACCAACAGCGCCAAACAACACCCAATAACACAAACAACTTGGACATTGATGTCACAATGTGAATATTTACATCATATTCCATCACCGTGTTATAAAAAAAAAAAAAAAAAAAATCAACTTGACTTGCTCCCACTCAACAATTTGGGTATCAAACAATAGATAAATCCAACAACAGATAAATTAACATAGGAGTAGCAGTCTTTTGGGGGTATGCTATAAAATATGGACATTTCTAGAAGGGTGTTCTCTTTGTATTGGATACCAATAGTTTAGAATAGTTATAGATATTTAGGCCTCATTTGGCAAGTAGCTGCTTTAGTTTAAAAGCCAAAAAATTACTAAAAAAATCAAAAAGCCTATAACATATATCAAAAAGTCAAAGATTCTCTTTTCTCTCTACTTTTTGCACATCTTTTCGTAAAAAGTCAAAAAGTCACCCCAAACATACTGATTTTTTTTACCTGATATTTTCGCCAAAAAGTAAAAAAGTTACTAAAATAGTCTGTTCCCAAACGATGCCTTATAAGACATTTTAAATAATGCTTTTTGGAGCTTTTTTTTTTTTTTTTTTTAGAAGTTTATATACTTTTCAATTACTCTAACTCATGTATTTGAATTATTAAGAAACAGATATTGTAAATATTTCTTACATAGCAATCGAGTACAATTGTTAGCATAAATATGAATTTTTTTTCAGTACTTAGCTTATTTGTTGGAGAACAAAAAATATCATGAATACTAAAATTCAATTTCAGCTAGCGTTTGTGCATACAACATTTTAGCTCGTAACAATTTTTGGGGTGAAAAGGCAAAGAATAAGGACAATATAAACAATTTAGATTTGATATTGAAATAAACTATTTCATAGGACATACTAAAAAAAGACTTTGACTCTTAAATCAATGCCTAATTCTTAAATAATGTTTCATTCTTTGAACTTATATGTATAATACAATATTAATAATTAATTATTATTACCTTTTTTTATGACTGCATAAATGTTGTTGTATCCATAACTTGTATCTGTTTTCATGCTTGGACCCTATTAGATTCCTCACTGCACAAAATTCATTGTTATTGTTATCATCTTATTTATTTTTGTAACGGCTATAAATCAATTGTTTTCCTTACAAGAACCTAAGTATTGTCTTTATAAAACTAATTTATTGCTCAAAATTCATCATTATTCCCATTATTTTTTTTCTCGTAGACAAACATTGCGAAAGCAATTCACTCTCAAGTAACTGAAGTTTGGATTTTATTAAGTAATTCGTAATAGAAAAATAATTTATAATCTAATTTTTTTTTTTTTTATATCCTTTTCCCATTTCTTTATGACCTCAATGCCCTTTTAACCTAACGTTGTTGTTTATTTATTAATTAAACACAACTAAAAAATATCTAGCACTTTACTATTAAAGATAGGGAAAATTAGACCATGCTTTTGCTACAACTTATGAGTCTAGAACCCTGTTTAGAAACAAGTTAAAATAGTCAAAAAGTAACCTATTCTTGCTATTTTTTTAAAAGTCTTTTCATAAAAATAAAATAAAATTAAAAATAATTAAAAATCACTATAAAAAAATCAATTTCTAAACCAACCCACCCTGCTAATGCTTGACTTTAAACACATCCCTAATAATTCATTCACGTTTGAACACAGAACAATTAATACGATGCTTGTGGAATTTACTTTATTTTAACTTTATCTTGAACCAATTAGAGCCTATACCTTTTCTGTTATCAGAGTTTCTTAGGGGCTATATTAAGATTACTTTAATTCCAACGTGAATCAACACTTCCAACTAATTTTATTGTCCCAGTTGGTCAGGGCTCAGTAGAAGTGTGATGTTTGATCTGATTCGTTAATTTTTTTAAGATTCTGTGTGGGTGGATAATTATAATTACTTTCATTATATTTGTTTTAAAATATATATATATAGAGGATAAGTATATTTTTAAAATAGATTATTTATTTATTTTAAATAAAATATAATTAACTTACATAGTTATAATTATTGGATTAATCTAACTTTTTAATGAACAATCTGCAGACGGAGACTAAAAAATTAATGAATTAAATTATCAAAGTGCAGTATGTGGTGAGCTCACAAGCCGAGAATATCCTAAACAAGAGAGAAGCTGCTTTTAAAAAAAGAATAAATAAAGACTCCCAACTTAACATTTGTTTGAGAATTGATTTTTTTAGTGTATTTTTTATTTTTTACAACAAGATAAAAAATTTAAAAAAAAAAAGAGTTTTGAAAGAATAAGTTGACCTTTTGGATTGATATTTTAGCTAAAATCTTTTCTTCCCAAGCACCTGGTTAGTGTCTAAATTTCCTATAGCATACTTTGCTACTCAACTTGAAACATAGCTTTGTTCACCTTCATTGATCCTTCCACCTATATATAGCTCTAACTTCCCCTTTCAAATTTCCAAGCAAGACACAAAGTTCTCACTTTATATCAAGATGGCAACCAATGTGTCCCCTATCTACCCATTGATTCTTCTTCTATTGTTTATGCTCTTCTCTCACTCCATTTCATTGAGCCCCAATGGTGAACAATCCAAACCCTTTGAGTTTCTCAAGTACTTTCATGGAACCCATAAAGGTGGTAAGGTGCAAGGGCTAGGTGAACTCGAAAGGTACCTCAAAAAATTTGGGTACCTAAACTATCCTCACCCTCCCAATGGTACACATGTTGATGACTTTGATGAGCTTTTAGAGAAAGCCATCAAAACATACGAACTCAATTATCACCTGAGTTCAACTGGGACATTAGACGCGGCCACCTTGACCAAGATGATGATGCCACGGTGCGGTGTACCAGATATTAACAATGGCAAAACCTCGATGAGGTCGGGAAGAAGAATCAAGTCCATGGCTCAGGCTCTAGCTTCATCCATACTGTGCCTCACTATAACTTCTATCCCGGATGGCCCAGATGCCCAGCTTCCAAAACCCATCTCACCTATGCATTTCTCTCACAGGCTGATGTCCTAGGCCCGCTGTGTGCCCGGGCCTTTGAGAATTGGGATTCAGTGACCCATTTCACTTTTGAAGAGATCCAAAACTGTGATGTGGCTGATGTGAAGATTAGCTTTCAAATTGGTGACCATGGGGATGGGGCTGGGGCATTTGATGGACCACATGGGGTTTTGGCCCATTCTTTCGCACCCGAAGATGGGAGGGTTCATTTTGATGGACAGGACATACGGCCAATGATCCCGCTCCCGGGTGCATTTGATTTGGAAACTGTGGCTTCACATGAAATTGGGCACATTCTTGGGCTTGACCATAGCTCAGATGAGGATGCTATAATGTATCCCTTGCTTCCCTTTGAAGCTTAGAAGGGTTTGAATGGAGATGATATAGATGGCATACATGCCTCATACACAGTGCTTGATTTCTTATACTAAAATGTATATATAGCTGGTTTACATAGAATAAGTGTCCTTTGTTAAATATGATATGATAATAAGGATTGTGTGATCAAATGTAATGTAAGAAAGTGCTTTCTTTTGTTTGTTCTTTTAGTTTGCTTATAATTTGTGGGTCATGCGAAAATGGTATGTATCATATGTAAGTTAGGACATTTGTGAAATTGATTATTATAAATGTCATAATTGAATCTTTTTTGTCATAACTGAAAAAAATGTGCCATAACCAACTACCACATAGGGTATAATAAAAAATCTTTTGAATGCTAATCAAAATAATATCATAACAACATCACAATGAGTCATATCTTTCACCACAATATGTATAATTAAGTCATAACTAACTATAGTCGGTGAAAACCAAAAACTACAAACGTCGTAATTGTATACACCCTAAAAGAGGGTGTATAACATAGAATTTCCAATAATTTATTTGTTTCAAAATTGAGGAAATATAAATGCATATATGTGACGACTATTTTACTTATTAATATTAGTAACAGATATGTATTAAACTATTACAGTCGTATTACATGAGATAAATAATGCAATACCTAAATACAGTCATCATGGCAAAATTCTACTACGAGATGCAAGGGAACACAAGAAAATAAGGCGCTTTTGATGTTTTGCAAGTGGTCCAATTACCTCAAATGATGGCTTAATTAGGGGCTATTTGGTATAGTTTATCTAAACTATATATATATATATATATAGTTAGAATTTGCATCAGACTGTTTATTACAATTTTTTCTTATAATTTATTAGTTGTAATAATTTAAATAAGTTGAAAAAAAATTAATTATCTAAAGCAATACATATACAAAAGTCGAGCACATAAAAACCAGTACATATAGAAGCCGTTGTGACCTATTGTTTCTCCAACATTGTGTCCAACCCGAGCCACCACCATGTACTCCATCATCAAGAGTCTCCGTACAAGGCCACCAACACCGGTTCAATCAGAAGAGCCTGTCCATAGATAATCGTCTTAATTCTTAAACTACAAAAAAACAAAACAAAACGAAAAAGAAAAAAAAAAAAAAAAAAAAAAAGGAGCAAAAGCAAAAGCAAAAATAAAAAAGAGAGGAGAAATTATTCATAACATTAAACATTTTTGCAGACAAACATAATTTACAAACTTCACAATTCACAAAGTGTAACTTAATGAAAAATTTGAAAAAGTAAGATTTCTAGATTGTTTTTGGATTTTAATTTTGAATAGGAATTTATTGTGCAAAATGAAAAAAAAAAAATACCAAAGTACAAGCTATTTTTTGTTACATTTTTTTTCCTTTTGCCTCCATAAATTCATACCTGGAATCCAAGAGCGAAAACACAACTTTAGAAATTTTCTCTCTCAATCATTTTCTTTTTGTAATGGAGTGTTGTTGGCATGTGGTGGGTCCTATCCCTAATCTATTTCAATGATTCAAACAATTTAATGTATAGAACTCCTTAAATATATCATTTTTGTAAAAAATTCCGTTTCGTAATTTTTTTGTAAGAATGATGTGGTCGATAGATCTTACACATTAAAGGATTTGAATTATCATAATAGGCCAAAGATTCGGCCCACCATATGCCAATAGTATCCTTCCGTCTGATTAAGGATTTAAGAGTAGATGGCCCAGATGGCCAATTTCAAAATGCATCTCACCTATGCATTCCTCTCACGTGCCAATTTCCTAGGCCGGTCGTGTGCCCGGACTTTTCAGACTTGGGCTTCAGTGATTCTTCAATTCACTTTTGAAGAGATCCAAAACTATGATGTGGCTGATTTGAAGATTATCTTTCAAATTTGTGACCAGGAGGATGGGGCTGGGGCATTTGATGGACCCATGGGGTTTTGGCCCATTCTTTCGCACCGAGGATGGGAGACTCCATTTTGAGGAAAATTATTAGGTACTTTCAGAATAATCATGTATTCATACTCCATCACCAATTATCATTTAACATGTTTTTTTCATATTTTTCAATCACCTAATATAAAATCATAATATCATCTTCTCTATTAATTATAATACCATGGAATACCACGTGGCCATACTCCAGGATTGGCAGGACCTATGGTCAATGAGTCCAAGCCCAAGTGCATATGATTTGGAAACTGTGGCTTTGCATGAAATTGAGCACATTCTTGGGCTTCGCCATAGCTCAGTTGAGGAGGCTATAATGTATGCCTTCCTTCCCTTTGAAACTGGAAAGGGTTTGAATGGAGATGATACAGACGGCGTACAACCCTCTAAGCTTGATTTCTTATACTAAGTACTATTTATATATATAGTTGGTTTACATAAAATGATATTGATTTATTAAATACAAAATGTTACATACAATTTTACTTTTTAACTTATTTTCTCACTCTATGACATAATTGAGCGAGTCTCCTATGCATTTATGAATATGACCCTCATTACTTTGTGTATAAGAGTAAGAAAATGTGATAATAACTGAGATTATGTATAGGGAGTGTGTTACATTCTTTAATATATCACCCTTGTTTTGACTTTTACTGGGGTAAAGAATACAGAGAGATAGAGAGAAAGAAAGGATGAAGAGTAATGCGTGGGGTTGATTCCACATCATTAGAAATGAATCAGAGGTACTCAATTAGAAATCTCAAATTTCATTTTATTTTTTATTTTTTTTTGTACAGCATTGCACTTATTAAATATGATATGATGATAGGGATTGTGTGATCACATGTAATATATGTGAGAAAGTACCCTTTTTTTTTTAGTTTGGTTATAATTTGTTCGTTTCAAAATTAAGGAAATATAAATGCAAAGATGTGACTAGTGTTTTACTTTCCTTATTATCCCAATGGTGACTTTTGTCAAGAATACATTAATTTTGATAAGATTTGGTCACTTGGTAAAATTATAAAATAAATTATAAAGTGATAAAATAAGTTTTGCCCCTTAAATAAATGTCTTTGCATACATTGGCTTATCCGCTTCGGTCACTTGGGAAACATTCATGAAGTGGCATCTTGTCATCCTTTACCAAACTTTTTTTAATCACCCCATTCCACATTTTCATTATTTTATTTATTTATTTATTTTTGGTATATTGGTAATCTCAGAAAAGATTATTTTGTCTATGAAAAGACTTGAATTCTTCACTTCCTAAGTGTCATGGGCTGACTCCTTGGCCTTGAAAAGCTACTCGTGGCATTAAACCATGTTTGTTATTCAGATTGGAGAGGTGGAGTAATACTGATGCTATCATGACTATATTTTGTATATCAATAATTTTATTTGTCATAATTATATTGGTTGAATCTGTCTCGCTATTCATGTTTATTATAAATACAGTGATAACACATCATATAGTGAATCAAATTCGATATATAAATATAATCATTGTAACATTACATGATATCAAATAGCTAATCCGCGGGCTCACAAAAATCAAGTTTGGTTGTGACAAATGGTATGGAACTAAACTTTGTTTCAATGACCGTAACTTTGTGGAGTGGGAATGTGATTCCGAATCACATAATTCCAATGTTTTAAATGAATTGGAATAGAAAAGTGATTCATGATTATATATTTCTACAAGAATCACATTTTCAAACCAAGTAAGAATCTAATTACCCAACTTCCGCATAGGAATCTCACATTCCTCAATGAATGTTAGCTATTTCATAGTAAATAAAAGTAATTGGACCCTCAATATATATTTCAAACTTTATCATTTTTCCATTGGGAATCTCTAACGAAACTAAATGTTTGAATACCCTTGACATAGGAATTCTATTACCAATTCCATTCCTAATAATGAGTTTCTTATTTTCACCACAAGATTATTGTCATTCAAATATAGTTTAAGAATGAATCCCCCAAAAGAGTGAAATTAGCATTACCATGGAGGGGTGACACTGCTAAGTTTATTCCATTGGGGTGATATTGCTAAGCTTATCCATTTATTAGAGGTACAAAAACTACTTTTCTCCTTCTGTAAAAAATAACAAAATCATTTTAATGTAACAAATTTTTTTACATAATTTTATAAATTTAATTGTAATCAATTAAAACGAAACGAACATGAATGAGCATCTAACAATTCAATAATATACAAACAAATACAATTAATTTTACATCTCTAACATAATATTACTAAACTAATCTCATAATTCAATCTCATCATATTCATACTTATTATCATAGTCAACCTAATTCAAATATCAAACTCAAATATCAAACATGACCTTAGTGAGGTGTCAAAATTCTTGCCAACTAAGTAGTAGCTCTAGTTAGTTCACATTTTCAATGTAGACAAATTTCGTTTAAAAAATAAAAAATAAAATTCCATTGCAGAATAAAATACCTATTTTGCTCAACATTTTGGTTCTGTTTGCAACTGCTCTAACATTTAGAGATAACAACACTGGATTTAAGAATATTATCACATTATCTAATGACCTCACTATGTGCAATGCATACTAAAATTTTACAAAACCCTATGATCTCTAGAAGGTTTTGTCAACTCTTTATAATATATATATACTAGCGGTAATCCGTGCTATGTACGGAAAAATAGACTATATACATTTTATGTGATAAATAAATTATTCTAATTTTGAATTATATTTTAATAGCGGCAAGTCAAGATATTAGGCCATTATGGTAGAAGATAACCAGAATTAATCCACAAAATTTCACAATAAAATTTGATATACATAAAAATTGTTAATTATAAAGATTGTTGGGAATAATAGTATCACAATCACTTGATAACATAAATAACTTGTATCAAACTATAGTATCATGCATAAAACAAAAAAAAAGAAAAAAAAAAGAAAAAAAAAAAACAAAAACAAAGTATAAAAAGAAAGAAATTTTATAAACTCATAAAAGTTATCATAAATTTACTTAGACTTTTAAATCAAGGGTTTATATTATTATTGTAGGACCAAATTATGAATAAATCTTAATTTTTAACTATAATTTCTAAGTAGTTTTTTTAAAAATTTAATCTAAGTTTGTTACCTTACTCAAAAAAAAAAAAAAAAAAAAAAACACTTCTCAAATAAATCATTAATTGATCTTGTTAAAAAAACAAAAACAAAAATAGCGTATTAAAAGAGAGAAATTTTATAAACTCAAAAAAGTTATCATAAATTTACTTAGACTTGTAAATCAGTGGTTTATATTATTATTGTGGGACCAAATTATGAATAAATCTTAATTTTTAATTATAATTTCTAAGTAGTTTTTAAAAAATTTTAATCTAACTTTGTTACCCTACTCATAAAAAAAACTTTTCAAATAAATCATTAATATATCATGTTAGCAACTCTCTATCTTTGATTTCCTCTATCAATGACACAGGCATATAAATCCTTTTCCATAATCATTTTCTCCATAGCTTAAATAATACTTGTATAGTTCCGACAACATTTAAAAAGCTTAAATCAAAATAAGAATTTCGTAAGATTATAAAAATTATATAAGAAAATAGTTTTAATCCATTTTATTTATTAAAAAAATGATGACAAATTATTTGAATTGTTCTAGAAGAAATATAATAAATGAAAGCTTTAATCATTATATACTAACAAAAAAATTATATATGTTACTCAATGAAAAAATGATCGAATGCAACTAAAGTCATGGACATTGAATTAAATCATATAGAGTCTAAATTGATAATATAATCTAGCAAATCAACTAATTATAACAGAAAGATATCGACAAATATGTAGTATTTCGCTACCATTTTTGTATTATATTTATTAATTTCATATATCATATTAAAGTTTTACTCGTCTCGATCTTTAAATAAAATAAGTATCGAGAAAACAAATTTGATAAGAAATTGGTTCTAAACTTTATTATTAAAAAAACAAAAATTTCAAAGAGAGAATTAAGAGATAGGATTAAAGAAATACTATAACAAATGACAGTCTTATAAAAATAAAAAAAAATAAAAAAACCACATAGCAATGATCTAATACAAATTATTTTTAACAACTAAGAGAAAGAACATCAAATTATTACCTTAGATATATATAGTGACGAAAATTAATTCTGTGAGATTTTTTGTGTTGCCTCCTCCCATGCACCTTCATTATTTCTTTATTAATATTCTTCTCATTCAAAGCCAACTATTTATTTTATATTTTTATCACTTGGTAGATAATAACGAATAATAAAAATTAAGAAGAGAATGTTAAGAATTTAATAGGAGATAAAAGTTATAGATAAGGATATTTCATAAGATAAAAAAATTCAAAAAAAAAAAAAAGAGAGGATAATATGTGATAGAAGGAGAAAAAAAATATAAGTAAATCAAAATAAGGATTTAGATAGATATGTTTTTGATAGATACAGATTAACAAATCGTATCTTTATTTAAATTTTATTGTTTTAATTTTTTGTAAATCAATTATTTAATTTTATCTTTATCTATAGACCACGAAATTATTTTTTATGAATTATTTATCAATTTTTATATGTTTATTTATCTATAGGTCATGAAATAATTTTTCATAAATTATTTATGAATTTTTATATGTTTATCTATAATGAATTTAATTAAAGTATAAAATGAAGGGCAAAAAAAAGGAGTAATTTCATTTTCTTTAAATCAATTTTTTAACCTTTATCTTTATCTGTAGGTCATGAAATTAATTTTTATAAGTTCATTTATGGGAAGAAATTTTGAATTATCTATAAGTTATGAAATTAATTTTTTTAAATTAATTATTTAATTTTTATCTTTATCTGTAGACCATAAAATTAATTTTCATAAATTATTTATCAAATTTTATATATTTATCTATATGGAGGTATTTTAAAATTCAAATCTTTATCCATAAACCATGAAATTAATTTTCATTTTCATTAATCAAACAAATAGAAAATGGAGGAAAATAGAAAATATGAAAGACAATCAAAGACAGTTGCCACGTAGGAAATAGAGAACTTTAAAATTATGAGAATTTAGGAATGAATATTTGGAGACCTTTGCCAATACAACTATATTTGGTTATATATATATATATATGTATCAAGATTTTAAATACCGGTCCTTACCTAACGGAATTTTAACTTTTTTGTTATCATTATTTATTGATATATAATGACTAATACTATCTGATATCAACAGATATAATACTGATATTGATACATATCTTGATATTGTAGATTAAAACAATAAATGCATCCCTCTTATGAAGTATGGGTATTTTGAAAAGCATGTTATACTCGTACTGAGTACTTACAGACATATGATACTTCGTATGGTATTTCTGTATACGTGCCAGATATATGAAATATGTATCCAAATTTTTGACATATCCAGACATACCTTAATATATACACAAGTGTAGACGTCCCCGAACGCCCCGGGAGGGATGAACTCCCGTTCTGTTCGTTTTGGGTCACTACAGCTCGGACTCAAATTGTCACGGTTCTTAATCTTGAACCAAAGAGTCCAAATCCGGCAAATTGTTTTGAGAAAACAGATTTTTTTGAAAGAAGTGCCAAACATGGACTGCTTTGCCAGATACAGAGTCGCCACCTAAATATTTTATTTTAGGGAAATTTAGGTAACCGTGACTCGGTGCCAAATGCCACGTGTCCGTCATCACCAAAGTTGCCTCGGCTCGGGAACTGGGGTACGATTGGGGAATGTCACTTCGTGAGCACCCCCGCTCGCCCGATCAAAGACCGGCCTCTACTAACCATGATATCTGTTTTTGAAAACATTGTGTGTTCTTATTCCGGTTATTAGCCTAGGTTACTATGTGATGCGCAGAGCATACAAGTATAGACTGAGTCGCCTGAATTGGAACAAAACATTTCATGTTTGTTTGTTTGAAAATGGTTTGATGGTGCTACCCGCAAGTAGGCTAAGACGTGGATTTGCCACCTCGGGTGGGCTTAAGAAAACATGATTTTGCCACTATCTAGTGGGCTTAAAACAAACATTTGATGAATTGTCCCAATTTAAGTAACACAACCTCCACCCACAGGCATTCAAGCAGTTATATCACATAAGCACATAGCCTCATGGTAAGCATGCTATTCATGGCAACACTCACACGCATGCAAGGATGCTAAAGCATAAAAACTCACCGAGTACTCCAAGCCAAAACAGAAACTCATTAGAAATCCATGCATGATCCTAGATACACAGAATTGCCTAATGCAACACATGCAAAGATGCAAACTATAGCAGGCTCGGCTATTCTAAACATGGCATATGGAATGCTACAACTAACACGTATTCAATTTGGAATTGAAATACAAATGCAGTTTGTGTGATGCGCCGAGCCCGGTGTGTGCAAAACAGATGAATGAATGCAAACGTGCTATCATACTGTATGCTAATTGAAATATGCCCTAATCTAACCATCATAAGCAGGTAAATAAAAGGGAAGAAAGACGAGGGGTTGGAAGACATACATCACACTCACCCACACTTATTACAATTATGCCCTCGCGCAGAGGGTCCAAAAGAATATACAGTCCCGAATGAAAGAATAGTACAGTCCAAATAATACAGTCCAAATAATACAAATTCCTAATTAATTTACAAATTAACTAAGAAAATAATGACTGGCATGCAAGCCGGGGAATGCCTTGATCCTGATGAATGATGTATGTTTGGGCTGCCTTGCGCGGAAATCCACTAGGATGTCCCAATTAGCCTCTGTTTCGCAATTATTCTTGGAAAGCGCGCCAAGCCTCGGAAGACTGCTGGATCTTGATTTGCTGCAACAGAGAGCAGGAAAGGGGCATAGCAATGTATTTTCACAAATGTATGCATGCCTCGATCCTCGTGTCACCAATCACGCATTTCGATGCATGATGGCCGAGGAGTCGAATTGCACAATTTTAATATAGAATGAATGCACATCAAAACACAACAAAACCTAACTCCATCATGGATAATCCGGAGTGTCGGTGACCGGGGAATTGAGACACGTTCCGTCACTCGGAGTACGAAACGCACCTCGTTTCCCGTGCCCGGGCTAACTCTTATCCCGAACACGATGCAATATACATGATATGCATGAAATGCAACTAAGATACAACCTAACATGCGCAATGTTATGGGATGGCATACACAATGCACGAGGTAACATGGCATACACAATGCACTAACATACACTCTAGCGTACGCAATGCTATGCGATAAAATGGCATACACAATGCATAATGGACTTACACCAACATGATTGGACCTCAGCCACAGTCACATAGGAGGCCATAAGATGAAAATGAAACAACTCGAGATGCGTACACGCGTGCACGCAAACCAAGGACCGAACCTACGGCACGGAATGCCACACTAACAAGACATGGAGAAACATGGAATATGGCATACTGTAGTGCAAAAATCAGAGGTAATAAATGATGCAAAACAGCCCCGAAACCCGGTGAAATGAAACCCGATGCATGGAACGAGTCCCGAAACACGGATTTTGGCGCATGAAATGGCCTATAGCTATACAATGCATACATAATTTGAACATGAGATGAAAATACAGAAGCAAGACAGCCCCAAGACAAGCATTTTTACAGTTTAGAGTGAGTCCAAACAGTGGGCCCAAGTAGGGCTAAATTAGCATACAAAAATGGCTCCGCAAGGGAGGCAATGAAGCAAGTGGTATATGTAAAGCCCAAACAGAAAAAGACCCTTCTAAAATGTTGAAGAGGGGCCTAAAATATGACCACTTACAGTTTATGGAAACCCCCAAAACAATATAAAAATATGCTCAAAATGTCATGCAAGATAGGGCCCGAAAGAGGTTATAACACAAAGTATACAAAACATGCCTCAAACAGGAAAAGAACCTTAATGAAACATGGCAAGGGGGTCAAAATATGGCCACTTTCAGTTCGGACCAAGGTCCAAAAACAGAAGCTCAATAGCCTAATAAATCATGCAAAAATGGGGACCAAAGAGGGGTACAATGGAAAGTGATACATAGAGGTCCCAAACAGTGGTGAGCCCCTCTTCAATGTTGAAGAATGGCTCAAAATAAGCCTATCTACAGTTTACCTCATGCCCCAAAACAGATTACACATAGGCCAAAAATATCATGCAAAAATATGGCATACAAAGGGGTAATGAAGCAAGTGCAAAATGGGGGTCCCAAACAAGCTAAGACCCTTAATGAAAGATGAAATAGAGCTCAAAAAAATACCAATTTCAGTTTTGGTCGGAGCTCAAATGTATAAGCAAGAAGGGCTAAGATATAGACCAAGAAAAGAGTAAAAAAGGGAAAAACGAGACTCACCCTTGAAGAACCAAACTTTAGCAGCCTCTTGGTCCAAAATACAGCACTTCTAGCCTCTGAGAAGGTCGTCCAAGCCGCTGGAATGGAGTGGTGGTGGCGGTGCTAGGTGGTGGTGAAGAAATGGTGTAGGACTTTTAGGGTTTTGGTGCTTGAAATATAGAGAGAGAGAGATTGTATATATGAGACTCAAACCAAAGTCCTCTAACCCAGAAAAAATGCAGCTGGAGCTCTGGTTTTATAGACAAAAAGGGATGGAAAAGAGGGGGAAAAAAGGGGGGGAAATTCGGATTCAAAATTCCCCCCAAAATGGCCAACAGGTGAGCTAAAGGGGCAAGTGATAGCTGCAGGTCCCAAATGGCCGAGATCCCTTCAACAAAGTTGAAGAGGGGCTCAAAATAAGATACTTTCTAGTTTACATTAAGCCACGAAAATAAATACAAGTAGGCCTAAACTATCGTGCAAGAAAAGGGGAAAATGGAGGGGTAAAGAAGCAAGTGATAGATGGAGATGTCAAACATCAAGAGGTCCTTAATCAAACATGAAAAAGAGTTCAAAATATGACTATCTCAAGTTCGGGTCGGAGCCCAAAAATGTAGAATGAAGGTTCGGGAGCCGAAACATGCAGTTCGGGGCCCCGAAAGTGGGCTGTTAGGCACCGGGAGTGGTGCTCAACCACGAAGTTGGTCTCTCGGACCACAGTGTCCCTCAAAAGGGAGTAAATAAGATAAGTGCCAAAAATCGGGGCAAACGGAGGTGGTTAAGCGGTCCCGAACCGAGGCACACGGCCTGACGGCTCCGAAAACCGGGAACCGGGCTCCGAAATGGGAAAAATGGCCTATGACCACGAAACGTAGCCCACGGCCATTGAGAGATGATCTACGAGACCTCTCCCTCCCTTCGGGAAGAGAAAACAGAGCCTGGTTCGCAAACCGAGGAAAAGCACAAAAGAGTCCGAAAGTCCGGAGGCAAGGCTCGCAGCCGGGACTCCGCAACCTTAGAACGAGCACAATATGCAACATCACCAAGCGCTCAATCGGTGACGTCTGAGTCTTAAGGTCGGTCAAAAATAGGGTGTCTACAGTTGCCCCTCTTTGACAGAACTCGAAAGTCATAAGAATGACGGGAGTGAATGTCAAAACCTAGAGACGACCCATTTTTGACAAGGCCGAAGACTTAGACGAAGCAGACAAGATAAACAAAGATGTGCCCGCAGGCATGCCCGCAGGCAGGGGCAAAATGCAACTGACAATGCAAGAAGCCGAACATAACTTATGATCATGCAAAGAAACATAGGGACGTATCCCGGTGCTTCGGAAAGGTATAAGCATTGGAACGTATTCCAGATGCTCTTAACCAAAGATGGAGAAACATGGGGACGTATCCCGGTGTTTAGGGACGTATCCCAAGGTTTAGGAACGTATCCCGGTGTTTAGGGACGTATCCCAAGATTTAGGGACGTATCCCAAAGATTAGGGACGTATCCCAAGATTTAAACTAGAAAGTGTCTTATTTTGAGCCCCTCATCAACTTTGTTGAAAGGCTCTCGGCCATTTGGGACCCGCAGCTATCACTTGCCCCCGTAGCTCACCTGTTGGCCATTTTGGGGGGAATTTTGAATCCGAATTTCCCCCCCTTTTTTCCCCCTCTTTTCCATCCCTTTTTGTCTATAAAACCAGAGCTCCAGCTGCATTTTTTTTGGGTTAGAGGACTTTGGTTTGAGTCTCATATATACAATCTCTCTCTTTCTATATTTCAAGCACCAAAACCCTAAAAGTCCTACACCATTTCTTCACCACCACCTAGCACCACCACCACCACTCCATTCCAGCGGCTTGGAGGACCTTCTCAGAGGCTAGAAGTGCTGTATTTTGGACCAAGAGGCTGCTAAAGTTTGGTTCTTCAAGGGTGAGTCTCGTTTTCCCCCTTTTTTGCTCTTTTGTAGACGTCCCCGAATGCCCCGGGAGGGATGAACTCCCGTTCTGTTCGTTTTGGGTCACTACAGCTCGGACTCAAATTGTCACGGTTCTTAATCTTGAACCAAAGAGTCCAAATCCGGCAAATCGTTTTGAGAAAACAGATTTTTTTGAAAGAAGTGCCAAACATGGACTACTTTGCCAGATACAGAGTCGCCACCTAAATATTTTATTTTTGGGAAATTTAGGAAACCGTGACTCGGTGCCAAATGCCACGTGTCCGTCATCACCAAAGTTGCCTCGGCTCGGGAACTTGGGTACGATTGGGGAAGGTCACTTCGTGAGCACCCCCACTCGCCCGGTCAAAGACCGGCCTCTACTAACCATGATATCTGTTTTTGAAAACATTGTGTGTTCTTATTCCGGTTATTAGCCTAGGTTACTATGTGATGCGCAGAGCATACAAGTATAGACTGAGTCGCCTGAATTGGAACAAAACATTTCATGTTTGTTTGTTTGAAAATGGTTTGATGGTGCTACCCGCAAGTAGGCTAAGACGTGGATTTGCCACCCTCGGGTGGCTTAAGAAAACATGATTTTGCCACTATATAGTGGGCTTAAAACAAACATTTGATGAATTGTCCCAATTTAAGTAACACAACCTCCACCCACAGGCATTCAAGCAGTTATATCACATAAGCACATAGCCTCATGGTAAGCATGCTATTCATGGCAACACTCACACGTATGCAAGGATGCTAAAGCATAAAAACTCACCGAGTACTCCAAGCCAAAACAGAAACTCATTAGAAATCCATGCATGATCCTAGATACACAGAATTGCCTAATGCAACACATGCAAAGATACAAACTATAGCAGGTTCGGCTATTTTAAACATTGCATATGGAATGCTACAACTAACACGTATTCAATTTGGAATTGAAATACAAATGCAGTTTGTGTGATGCGCCGAGCCCGGTGCGTGCAAAACAGATGAATGAATGCAAACGTGCTATCATACTGTATGCTAATTGAAATATGCCCTAATCTAACCATCATAAGCAGGTAAATAAAAGGGAAGAAAGACGTGGGGTTGGAAGACATACATCACACTCACCCACACTTATTACAATTATGCCCTCGCGCAGAGGGTCCAAAAGAATATACAGTCCCGGATGAAAGAATAGTACAGCCCAAATAATACAAATTCCTAATTAATTTACAAATTAACTAAGAAAATAATGACTGGCATGCAACCCGGGGACTGCCTTGATCCTGATGAATGATGTATGTTTGGGCTGCCTTGCGCGGAAATCCACTGGGATGCCCCAATTAGCCTCTGTTTCGCAATTATTCTTGGAAAGCGCGCCAAGCCTCGGAAGACCTGCTGGATCTTGATTTGCTGCAACAGAGAGCAGGAAAGGGGCATAGCAATGTATTTTCACAAATGTATGCATGCCTCGATCCTCGTGCTACCAATCACGCATTTCGATGCATGATGGCCGAGGAGTCGAATTGCACAATTTTAATATAGAATGAATGCACATGAAAACACAACAAAACCTAACTCCATCATGGATAATCCGGAGTGTCGGTGACCGGGGAATTGAGACACGTTCCGTCACTCGGAGTACGAAACGCACCTCGTTTCCCGTGCCCGGGCTAACTCTTAAACCGAACACGATGCAATATACATGATATGCATGAAATGCAACTAAGATACAACCTAACATGCGCAATGTTATGGGATGGCATACACAATGCACGAGGTAACATGGCATACACAATGCACTAACATACACCCTAGCGTACGCAATGCTATGCGATGAAATGGCATACATAATGCATAATGGACTAACACCAACATGAGTGGACCTCAGCCACACTCACATAGGAGGCCATAAGATGAAAATGAAACAACTCAGGATGCGTGCACGCGTGCACGCAAACCGAGGACTGAACCTACGGCACGGAATGCCACTCTAACAAGACATGGCGAAACATGGAATATGGCATACTGTAGTGCAAAAATCAGAGGTAATAAATGATGCAAAACAGCCCCAAAACCCGGTGAAATGAAACCCGATGCATGGAACGAGTCCCGAAACACGGATTTTGGCGCATGAAATGCCTATAGCTATACAATGCATACATAATTTGAACATGAGATGAAAATACAGAAGAAAGGAAGCCCCGAGACAAGCTCAAAAATGGGGGTCCCAAACAAGCTCAAAAAAATACCACTTTCAGTTTTGGTCGGAGCTCAAATGTATAAGCAAGAAGGGCTAAGATATAGACCAAGAAAAGAGCAAAAATGGGGAAAACGAGACTCACCCTTGAAGAACCAAACTTTAGTAGCCTCTTGGTCCAAAATACAGCACATCTAGCCTCTGAGAAGTCCTCCAAGCCGCTGGAATGGAGTGGTGGTGGCGGTGCTAGGTGGTGGTGAAGAAATGGTGTAGGACTTTTAGGGTTTTGGTGCTTGAAATATAGAGAGAGAGATTGTATATATGAGACTCAAACCAAAGTCCTCTAACCCAGAAAAAATGCAGCTGGAGCTCTGGTTTTATAGACAAAAAGGGATGGAAAAGAGGGGGAAAAAAGGGGGGGAAATTCGAATTCAAAATTCCCCCCAAAATGGCCAACAGGTGAGCTAAAGGGGCAAGTGATAGCTGCGTGTCCCAAATGGCCAAGAGCCCTTCAACAAAATTGAAGAGGGGCTCAAAATAAGACACTTTCTAGTTTACATCAAGCCACGAAAATAAATACAAGTAGGCCTAAACTATCGTGCAAGAAAATGGGAAAATGGAGGGGTAAAGAAGCAAGTGATAGATGGAGATGTCAAACATCAAGAGGTCCTTAATCAAACACGAAAAAGAGTTCAAAATATGACTATCTCAAGTTCGGGTCGGAGCCCAAAAATGTAGAATGAAGGTTCGGGAGCCGAAACACGCAGTTCGGGGCCCCGAAAGTGGGCTGTTAGGCACCGGGAGTGGTGCTCAACCACGAAGTTGGTCTCTCGGACCACAGTGTCCCTCAAAAGGGAGTAAATAAGATAAGTGCCAAAAACCGGGGCAAACGGAGGTGGTTAAGCGGTCCCGAACCGAGGCACACGGCCTTACGGCTCCGAAAACTGGGAACCCGGCTCCGAAATGGGAAAAATGGCCTATGACCACAAAACGTAGCCCACGGCCATTGAGAGATGATCTACGAGACCTCTCCCTCCCTTCGGGAAGAGAAAATAGAGAAAACAGAGCCTGGTTCGCAAACCGAGGAAAAGCACAAAAGAGTCCGGAAGTCCGAAGGCAAGGCTCGCAGCCGGGACTCCGCAACCTCAGAACGAGCACAATATGCAACATCACCAAGCGCTCAATCGGTGACGTCTGAGTCTTAAGGTCGGTCAAAAATGGGGTGTCTACAGTTGCCCCTCTTTGACAGAACTCGAAAGTCATAAGAATGACGGGAGTGAATGTCAAAGCCCAGAGACGACCCATTTTTGACAAGGCCGAAGACTTAGACGAAGCAGACGAGATAGACAAATATGTGCCAGCAGGCATGCCCGCAGGCAGGGGCAAAATGCAACTGACAATGCAAGAAGTCGAACATAACTTATGATCATGCAAAGAAACATAGGGACGTATCCCGGTGCTTCGGATAGGTATAAGCATTGGAACGTATTCCAGATGCTCTTAACCAAAGATGGAGAAACATGGGGACGTATCCCGGTGTTTAGGGACGTATCCCAAGGTTTAGGAACGTATCCCGGTGTTTAGGGACGTATCCCAAGATTTAGGGACGTATCCCAAAGATTAGGGACGTATCCCAAGATTTAAACTAGAAAGTGTTTTATTTTGAGCCCCTCTTCAACTTTGTTGAAGGGCTCTCGGCCATTTGGGACCCGCAGCTATCACTTGTCCCTTTAGCTCACCTGTTGGCCATTTTGGGGGGAATTTTGAATCCGAATTTCCCCCCCTTTTTTCCCCTCTTTTCCATCCCTTTTTGTCTATAAAACCAGAGCTCCAGCTGCATTTTTTCTGGGTTAGAGGACTTTGGTTTGAGTCTCATATATACAATCTCTCTCTCTCTATATTTCAAGCACCAAAACCCTAAAAGTCCTACACCATTTCTTCACCACCACCTAGCACCACCACCACCACTCCATTCCAGCGGCTTGGAGGACCTTCTCAGAGGCTAGAAGTGTTGTATTTTGGACCAAGAGGCTGCTAAAGTTTGGTTCTTCAAGGGTGAGTCTCGTTTTCCCCCTTTTTTTCTCTTTTGTAGACGTCCCCGAACGCCCCGGGAGGGATGAACTCCCGTTCTGTTCGTTTTGGGTCACTACAGCTCGGACTCAAATTGTCACGATTCTTAATCTTGAACCAAAGAGTCCAAATCCGGCACATCGTTTTGAGAAAACAGATTTTTTTGAAAGAAGTGCCAAACATGGACTGCTTTGCCAGATACAGAGTCGCCACCTAAATATTTTATTTTTGGGAAATTTAGGAAACCCTGACTCGGTGCCAAAGGCCACGTGTCCGTCATCACCAAAGTTGCCTCGGCTCGGGAACTTGGGTACGATTGGGGAAGGTCACTTCGTGAGCACCCCCGCTCGCCCGGTCAAAGTCCGGCCTCTACTAACCATGATATCTGTTTTTGAAAACATTGTGTGTTCTTATTCCGGTTATTAGCCAAGGTTACTGTGTGATGCGCACAGCATACAAGTATAGACTGAGTCGCCTGAATTGGAACAAAACATTTCATGTTTGCTTGTTTGAAAATGGTTTGATGGTGCTACCCGCAAGTAGGCTAAGACGTGGATTTGCCACCCTCGGGTGGGCTTAAGAAAACATGATTTTGCCACTATCTAGTGGGCTTAAAACCAACATTTGATGAATTGTCCCAATTTAAGTAACACAACCTCCACCCACAGGCATTCAAGCAGTTATATCACATAAGCACATAGCCTCATGGTAAGCATGCTATTCATGGCAACACTCACACGCATGCAAGGATGCTAAAGCATAAAAACTCACCGAGTACTCCAAGCCAAAACAGAAACTCATTAGAAATCCATGCATGATCCTAGATACACAGAATTGCCTAATGCAACACATGCAAAGATGCAAACTATAGCAGGCTCGTCTATTCTAAACATGGCATATGGAATGCTACAACTAACACGTATTCAATTTGGAATTGAAATACAAATGCAGTTTGTGTGATGCGCCGAGCCCGGTGCGTGCAAAACAGATGAATGAATGCAAACGTGCTATCATACTGTATGCTAATTGAAATATGCCCTAATCTAACCATCATAAGCAGGTAAATAAAAGGGAAGAAAGACGTGGGGTTGGAAGATATACATCACACTCACCCACACTTATTACAATTATGCCCTCGCGCAGAGGGTCCAAAAGAATATACAGTCCCGAATGAAAGAATAGTACAGTCCAAATAATACAAATTCCTAATTAATTTACAAATTAACTAAGAAAATAATGACTGGCATGCAAGCGGGGACTGCCTTGATCCTGATGAATGATGTATGTTTGGGCTGCCTTGCGCGGAAATCCACTGGGATGCCCCAATTAGCCTCTGTTTCGCAATTATTCTTGGAAAGCGCGCCAAGCCTCGGAAGACTGCTGGATCTTGATTTGCTGCAACAGAGAGCAGGAAAGGGGCATAGCAATATATTTTCACAAATGTATGCATGCCTCGATCCTCGTGCTACCAATCACGCATTTCGATGCATGATGGCCGAGGAGTCGAATTGCACAATTTTAATATAGAATGAATGCACATGAAAACACAACAAAACCTAACTCCATCATGGATAATCCGGAGTGTCGGTGACCGGGGAATTGAGACACGTTCCGTCACTCGGAGTACGAAACGCACCTCGTTTCCCTTGCCCGGGCTAACTCTTATCCCGAACACAATGCAATATACATGATATGCATGAAATGCAACTAAGATACAACCTAACATGCGCAATGTTATGGGATGGCATACACAATGCACGAGGTAACATGGCATACACAATGCACTAACATACACCCTAGCGTACGCAATGCTATGCGATGAAATGGCATACACAATGCATAATGGACTAACACCAACATGAGTGGACCTCAGCCACACTCACATAGGAGGCCATAAGATGAAAATGAAACAACTCGAGATGCGTGCACGCGTGCACGCAAATCGAGGATCGAACCTACGGCACGGAATGCCACTCTAACAAGACATGGTGAAACATGGAATATGGCATACTGTAGTGCAAAAATCAGAGGTAATAAATGATGCAAAACAGCCCCGAAACCCGTGAAATGAAACCCGATGCATGGAACGAGTCCCGAAACACGGATTTTGGCGCATGAAATGGCCTATAGCTATACAATGCATACATAATTTGAACATGAGATGAAAATACAGAAGAAAGGAAGCCCCGAGAAAAGCATTTTTACAGTTTAGAGTGAGGCCAAACAGTGGGCCCAAGTAGGGCTAAATTAGCATACAAAAATGGCTCCGCAAGGGAGGCAATGAAGCAAGTGGTAGATGTAAAGCCCAAACAGAAAAAGACCCTTCTACAATGTTGAGGAGAGGCCTAAAATATGACCACTTACAGTTTATGGAAACCCCCAAAACAATATACAAATATGCTCAAAATGTCATGCAAGATAGGGCCCGAAAGAGGTTATAACACAAAGTATACAAAACATGCCTCAAAAAGGAAAAGACCCTTAATGAAACATGGCAAGGGGGTCAAAATATGGCCACTTTCAGTTCGGACCAAGGTCCAAAAACAGAAGCTCAATAGGCTAATAAATCATGCAAAAATTGGGACCAAAGAGGGGTACAATGGCAAGTGATACATAAAGGTCCCAAACAGTGGTGAGCCCTTCTTTAATGTTGAATAAGGGCTCAAAATAAGCCTATCTACAGTTTACCTCATGCCCCAAAAAAGATTACACATAGGCCAAAAATATCATGCAAAAATATGGCATACAAAGGGGTAATGAAGCAAGTGCAAAATGGGGGTCCCAAACAAGGTAAGACCCTTAATAAAAGATGAAATAGAGCTCAAAAAAATACCACTTTCAGTTTTGGTCGGAGCTCAAATGTATAAGCAAGAAGGGCTAAGATATAGACCAAGAAAAGAGCAAAAAAGGGGAAAACGAGACTCACCCTTGAAGAACCAAACTTTAGCAGCCTCTTAGTCCAAAATACAGCACTTCTAACCTCTGAGAAGGTCCTCCAAGCCACTGGAATGGAGTGGTGGTGGCGGTGCTAGGTGGTGGTGAAGAAATGGTGAAGAAATGGTGTAGGACTTTTAGGGTTTTGGTGCTTGAAATATAGAGAGAGAGAGATTGTATATATGAGACTCAAACCAAAGTCCTCTAACCCAGAAAAAATGCAGCTGGAGCTCTGGTTTTATAGACAAAAAGGGATGGAAAAGAGGGGGAAAAAAGGGGAGGAAATTCGAATTCAAAATTCCCCCCAAAATGGCCAACAGGTGAGCTAAAGGGGCAAGTGATAGCTGCGTGTCCCAAATGGCCAAGAGCCCTTCAACAAAGTTGAAGAGGGGCTCAAAATAAGACACTTTCTAGTTTATATCAAGCCACGAAAATAAATACAAGTAGGCCTAAACTATCGTGCAAGAAAAAGGGAAAATGGAGGGGTAAAGAAGCAAGTGATAGATGGAGATGTCAAACATCAAGAGGTCCTGAATCAAACATGAAAAAGAGTTCAAAATATGACTATCTCAAGTTCGGGTCAGAGCCCACAAATGTAGAATGAAGGTTCGGGAGCCGAAACACACAGTTCGG
>CM069912.1:110775829-110797658 GCA_036172215.1 Camellia granthamiana
CAAGTCTTAGGGCCGGTCAAAATGGGGTGTCTACAGTTGCCCCTCTTTGACAGAGCTCAAAGTCATTTCTTGACGTGAGTGAATGTCAAATCCCAAAGACGACCATTTTGACAAGGCCATAAGACTTGGGCAAACAAACAAGATGCAGATGCAATTGGTTGAACCTGAAGATTGCCTACGTATCCCTTTGCAAGGAATCAAACCAGCATAGTTTAGGAGCAGAATGCAAATGACATGCTCAAAATGCAGTTTGAAAGTTGGACTTACACGTTTCACGAAGCCAGTTGTTTGAAAATTCATGATTTATGCAATGCAATGTCATGGAGTGATGATAAAGATATGAAGATGGCAACATAAGAGGCAAGCTTCATGCAAATGATATGAAACATAACAGGGGGTGCATCTCATTAAATGTGCTACAAGATTACATACAAATGTGCCACAACACAAATGATAGGTGAACTCGAAATCCAAACGTATCTTACGCGAGAAGAGAAAATAATGAACTCGAGATCCAAAGGTGTTTCATGCGGGAGAAGGTATAGTGGTGTAACCAACAGATGTTCCTAGTCGTATTTCATACGGAGAGGAGGAAGGTAAACATCAAATCCTAACACGTTTCACGTGAAAGGAACAAAGGTAGTGAAACCAACACTGTACCTAACCTAGCAGGATTGGTCCAATGCTTATTTTTCTAAAATCAGGCACTCTCCCCGAAGACAAGAAAGAAGCCAATAAAATCCGGCATCGATCAGCTCAATTTTGGATTTCACTATCTAGGAAATTGTACCGACGCTCTTATCTCGGCCCTTATTTGCTGTGTGTACATCTAAATCTAGTCGAGGATGTTCTCTATGAAATTCACGAAGGGATTTGTGGAAGCCACATTGGTGAAGGTCACTGGCGCACCGTGCCCTCATTCATGGGTACTGGTGGCCACAGATATAGCAAGATGCACAGCAGTACGTGCAGGAGTGTGATAAGTGTCAGAGATTTGCTTCGCTAATTCATCAACCAGCCAAAAATCATACTCCGCTTATTAGCCCATGGCCTTTCGCTCAATGGGGCTTGGATATCGTTGGACCTTTGGCACGGGGGACTGGAAACAGACGCTTCTTCATCGCTATAACCGACTATTTCACTAAGTGGGTAGAAGTTGAAGCACGGACAAGCATCAAAGAAGCTGACACAAAGTGGTTTGTTGTGAGGAATGTTGTGGCCTGTTTTGGCATCCCACAGGTACTGATTGTAAACAATGATACGCAGTTTGACGGAAAGGTTTTCAGGAAGTTCTTTGCTAATCTCAAGATTGAATATCGGAATTCCTCTCTAGGCTACCCACAGAGCAATGGGCAGACAGAGTCATCAAACAAGACCATCATTAACGGTATAAAAAAATGGCTTGAAAGTGCAAAAGGCAAGTGGGTCGAAGAGTTGTCCCATGTATAAGGGCCTACCGAACCACAGCACGACGCTCAATGGGGGAAACACCCTACTCCTTGACCTACGGAGTGGAAGCTGTTATTCCACTGGAAGTCAGTCTCTCAACCCTTCGATCGGAATTATTTGAAGACGCAAATAATGAGGAAGCTATTGCATAAGCCTTAGACATGGCGAAAGGCCGAAGAGAAGCAGCACTGATCAGACTTGTTGCCTATCAGCAACAATTTATTAAAAGTTTTGATAAGAAAGTTTTCCCAAGGCAATTCACACTGGGAGAGCTAGTTCTAAGGAAAGTCATAGACCACAAAAAGGTGCCTGGCGAAGGGAAGTTAGGACCTAACAGAGAGGGTCCCTACAAAGTTACAGTTGTGGCTGGAAACAGAGCGTACTACCTAGAAGATCTTAAGAGCAAGGGCAAAGCCATACCTCGGCCCTGGAATGTAGCCAACCTCAAAAAGTACTATCAATAGACTAGCCCCCAAATTTGTCCATCAGGTGTACAAGCATTTATCTATTGCTTAATGAGAATGCTTCTTCACTTCTTTGAACTTTTTGTTTTTAACACCTATACAGCTTTGAGGTTAGAATAGAGTATTTTAATCCAAGCCTAGAGGCATGTTTACTAAACGGACTTAGCTTTGGTGTTTACCAAACGGATTTAGCTTTGATGATTATCAAATAGATTTAACATTGGTGTTTACTAAATAGATATAACTTTGGTGTTTACCAAATGGATTTTAACTTTGATGATTATCAAACGGACTTAGCTTTGGTGTTAATCAAATAGATTTAGCTTTGATTTTAACGAAACGAACTTTGTCTTAGAGCGACCGAACGGAATTTAGTTTTGGTTAGCACTCAAACATGCTAAGTGGAATTGCTTGATAGAATTATGTTTGGCAACTAAAATGGACCTTAGGCCTCATTTGGCAAGTGGTTTTTTTAGCCAAAAAGTCAAAAAGTCACTAAAAAAACCAAAAAACTAACAACCCATACCAAAAAGTTAAAGATTCTCTTTTCTCTCTATTTTTTGCACATCTTTTCGTAAAAAGTCAAAAAGTCATCCCAAACATACTAGTTTTTTTACATCACATTTTAACCAAAAAGCCAAAAAGTTACTAAAAAAGCCTATTCCCAAACGAGGCCTTAGCCAAGTGGAATTGCTTGGTGGAAACCACACTAACGAATTTTCACTATTCATTTCATTTTTTGGAAATCGCAGAATTTCTTAACTATAAATACATCAATACTTCAGCACTGCTCCATACAAAGCACAAGTTGGAACTGACTTGGGTACTCCTTTCAGGATCACACTCCTAGCATTAATCTTAATCAACCCTAGGTAGGGGCAAACAATTATTTTTCAGAACCAACCTGGACCTAAGTAAGACTCTACTTCTCTATATTTTTCATTCCATTCAAGTATACTCCGGCTTTCCAAGCTGAAACAGACTTCAGTAAGATCTGTCCAAGGGCAAAGATCTACAATGACAATCTTACTTAGTTCTAGGTAGGGGCAAACAATTATTTTTCTCAAACTCAACCTGGACCTAAGTAACACATTCTCCTTCGATTTCAAGCCAAGCATATCAAATGACCAAACCAAGCATCTATTCAGCCCTGTAGTCCCAACAGTGGTCGGCCGGGGGCAAACAATATATACAAGACAAGCATTAGCATAAGAGCATCAGATTGTAACAATTAACAAGAAAAAGTTCCATCATTCAACCAAGGCATAGCTGGCCTCACAAAAGTAGCAACAAAAAGAAAAATTTTCTTAACAAGCATCAAAGGAGGCAACTTGTCAGGAAAACTGAGCTCCAGTGTGTCAAAAAAAAAGAAAAAGAAAAAAAAAGCAAACTTCAAGTCTTTTTAAATGGAAACCACTTTAACTCTCATCAGCAAGAGGAACTTTAGAGGCATCATTCACAATTTTGTCCACATCAGCTTGGAGAGGAAAAGTAGAGGCAGCTCCAACATCTTGGGAAACAAGAGCCTCCTTAACCACATCTCCCACAGCCTCAGTGTCCAAGTCCCCACTCCCTTCAGTACCTATTGCTTCACTGGCAACACCACTCTCAAGAGTCTTGATTGTAGAGTCAATTCCTAGGGAAATCCTTGTTGGAGGAGTAGCAGGGGTGGTCGCTACCTTCAGACCCAAAGACTTTGAGGGAACTGGAATGCTCTGAAACAAAGAGGAGTCTTCAGGAATTTGAGCAGCAACCAAGGCACTCATCCAACCCTTCAAGAAGAGCTTGTCACGAAGTACCAGCATCTCCTCCTTGTAAGCAGCTCCGGCTTTATCCCAGCCCTATTGCTAGTGCTTGGCCTCTAAAGTTAAGCATTCAGCAGCCATCACTGCAATAACCGTCTCCAGCTCAGCCACTTTCCCTTTGAGTTGGACCTGGACCCTGATAACAGCTTCCTTGGACTTCTCAGTAGAAGCAACAACTTTGTTCAAACGTAACACCTTCCTCTCAGCAATCATGTGTCCCTCATTCTCGGCATTAAAATTTGTTGTCAATCTCTCAGTATTCATAGTGGCCTCCAGTACGGCCTTCTCTAGTTCCTTAGCTCGGGTGATGAACAGATGCATCCTTTGGATACACTGTAGCAAATAAACAGGTATCAAAGGAAAGAAAATGATACAAACTAGTAAAGAACAAAAAAAAAAAAATAATGTAGCACTTGCAGTAGTTATCATTTGAAGGTTTCCCTTCAAGATGGGGATGTCCTAAGGTCCGTTATGATCTGCCATATCTACTGGCATCAACAGGGTTTTGGTTAAATCAAAAGCAAAATCTCCAGAAGCAACAATTGAGTCAGAAATAGAAATAGGCCTGCCTTGATAAAGCATGGGCGACTCCCATTTCTCAAAAAACTCATCCTCAACAGGATCTTCAGATGCCTCTCCAACTATAGCCTTACCAGTCTCACTTCTCATCTTCTTCACCCTTTCAGCGATTGAAGTAGTGGGTTCGGTAGCAGCGGCAGAAAAGCCAGAGGCTCTTATCTCCAATTTTACATCCATAAGGCTCTTTGGCTCAGCCTTGGCCAGAGGAGCCTCCAAAATCGAAGAGGAGCCAAAAGCCTCCGCCTCCAGATCCACTAACACTCTCCTTTTTGACATTAATCCACCCCCTGCGAAACTGGGGGCAGGATAAGATGTCCTCTCAACAGATAAACTTCGGCCACAGCGGCGGTTTGTGACTAGAAGGGCAGGGGGTGTGTCAGTTTTAGTATCAGAATCGAGAAGGGATGCAACAAGTTTTGCTTTTTTGGGGATTGTGGTTCGGTATGTTACTTGGTAATCCAATATTTCTGGAGCAGACCTCTTTTTGTATCTTGAAACTCCTTAATCGCCTCAACGTTCTTGCGGTTCGGCCTGCGCTAAAAACAGGAAGCCTCTACAGAGATGAGAAACAACATTAGAACAACATTTAATAAAAAAGAAGTATAGAAATACTAGGGCATAGGACTCAGACCTGGGTAGCCATCTTTTTGGGGCATCCGTTCAGATTGGAACTCGATCCCAGCAGGAAACTCCCAGTTACCATCTTGTAAGAAATCGTCACTGTGTTTGTCGGAATCAGGTAAGCCGATGACAAGGTGCCAGTCAGCCGAACAGACGTGGAGGTAATAGGTGCTATGATCTTTATTATGTGAAAGGGTGTAACAACTTAAAATGTCCCATATGTCCAAGTTTAGACCCAACCGCCTGTTAAGAGCGAAAACACCACAGACGACTAGAAACAAGTTTACGAACACTTGCATAGGGGTAAGTTGAACTTCGTGCATGAAACGGCGTACTAAGGGATCAAGGGAAACCATACCCCTCCTTCAACAATGGCAATGACGGGGAAAGCAACAGTGTTTTTGGTACCCATGTGCTTGGTGTTAACTCTCGCCAGCGAAAGGGTCACATCCTTAGGGATACCATCGTCACGGTGGAACAAGGCTATTGTCTCAGGAGTACCCACCAACGCCTGAAATTTTTCCATTATCTAGACCTAGTAAGGTAGGGACAAAACTCAACTAAGCAAGAGATGGAACCAGTCGCCGGAAACAATGGCGTAAGGGCCAAAGAGGGCGATCAGTACAGAAAAGCAAAAGAAAAGATAGGTTTCAGGGGAATTTGCAGAGATTCAACAAAGGAACAGCGACGAGCGAAGATCCTTGAGACTAGAATGAGGCAGTAATGGCGGAAAGAATCTGGGCAGAACACCGTCAGGACCAAGGTGGAAGAATGAAAGGGTTTTGGGGTTTCCTAAAATTTAGAGATAGACGAAGGGGTTTGAATAGACACCCCGATAGCATTTATTATCCTCAATCGGTGCGAAGGTACAAAATCATGCCTCTCTGTATGGATTCGGCACACTACTTCTGCACACCAGTATAGCGTCGCCACGTGTCATCATGTAGAGTGCATGTGTCAGGATCGAATCGCCGTCAAGGCCGAACTGGGGTGGATCCGAAGCAACATGACACTTGGGGTACTGGACAGTAGCTCCCCCCAAAGAGAACCTTAGCTCGAACTAGAGGGCAAATGAAAGGGCAAAATATAACGGGTCGGATCCAAACCTTGGGCTGGCCTAATCCTTTAAACCCAAGTCCAAGTACGTTAGGTAAGTGTAAGGGTAAGCCAATCAAGCCTAACTCCATGATCAATAGTCCACCCTAAGTCCTCAAACACTTGGGCCTAATTTGCAGTGAAAAGGTCAGTCTAGCCGTGACGCTGGGCTGGGCCGAGTTGTAGGACTCAATCTTTGGACCGAACTGATAGGCCGAACCCATCACTAGAAACTAAAGTGGGCCGAGCCCACACAAAGATATCTAAATGGGCTAGCCCATCTCTATAAGCAGTCTCACAAATGATCGAGCCGAGGCACAACAGTACCGAGCTGAGGGAACCTCTCAAAAAAACGTGGAAGCTATGAATGCATGCATGTGCATGCTACCACCTCAGCTGGTCCCCTCCCTCTAGAATCACGGAAATGGTTGGTTAGGGGAATGTGGTCTGTTATCAGTATGAATACAACGAGTATATGCATCCATTGTTAACTACCTCATGGTCCTCTACCTTGAGCAATGTTAAAGGGAGCATGGTAACACTAAAGTCTCATGAAACCATCTTGGGCAATAAGTAAGGAGTTCTATATAAACTACAAGGACTTCACATTGAAGGTAACAAAGTGGAGCTACATTATACTCACTTGAACATATCTCTCTGCACTTAGAGAGAACATTCCATCTTTTCCGATCATTTACTCTCACACCGGAGGAGTTATCCAGCCAACTCCAGCCAGGCAGCTCTAACGGCGTTCACTGTTGCAGGGTCTCGATTTGTGGGTAGTCTAGTCGAGTGTAGAGCTCCGGTCCATAATCATCTAGTGCGGTATTCGGTACGCACATGTGGCTACCTTAAAGGGTTCTAATTAGGCCTTGGTTGCGGCTATTTTGCAGGTTTCTAAGGGGATGTTGTTAGATGGTTTTACTAAAAAAGTGTGTGTTACCTCTTTTCTGCAAGGTGAGGCCTTTACTTGTCGATGAGCTTGTTTATTTGCTCAATCAAGCAGTTTATCGTCATCCACCTAAGTGTCAATGAAACAGTCCCTCATTGGGAATTTGGGGCAATAGTTAGCGGCATCAAGCATTTGGTAGAACAAGGGTGTTTCTCTCTTCGTTGGGTTCCCAAGTATGCTAACAAGGTGGCTAATTGGGTGATGAAAGCTTTTCTCCATGATCAGCTCCCTCTTGACTGGGTTTCTTGCCCCCCTCCTGCTCTTGCTTCTTTGATTGAAGCCTTTTTAGTTTTTAGGCCTCGTTTGGCAAGTGGTGATTTTAGCTAAAAAGTCAAAAAGTTACTAAAAAAATCAAAATATCAACAACCTATATCATAAAGTCAAATATTCCATTTTCTCTCTACTTTTTATACATTTTTTCGTAAAGAACCAAAAAGTCATCCCAAACATACTAATTTTTTTACATCATATTTTAGCTAAAAAATTAAAAAGTTACTAAAAAACCTATTCCCAAACGAAGCCTTAGTCTTTGCTGTTTGTTTTCTTAGTTCCTCTATTTAAAAAAAAAAAAAAAAAAAGACTGTTGTTGGATCTTAGTAGACCTATAACAAGATTTAGTTTAATGATCCCAATTGTTTATCTTACAGAGACTTCCAAGCAGTGGCGGAGTCAGAAAATTAAATTAGATGGAGCACTTATTAATTACAATATTGAAATTTTTTACAAACATATTTCATGCAAGTTTTTATGATTGATTTCGAGAAACATCAAAAAAATAATATTATTTGTAACTAGTGTATCATGGACAATACAAAAAAATATAGATATAAGTCTTAAAATAAATTATATAATAATAATAAAAAATTATACAAAATTTGATTAAAGATTTAATATACTGGTAATACTACGTCATCATCGATATGTGATATCACAAACTAATAGTATATAAACATATAGAGAATGAATCTCACATTTCAAATGTAACTAACAATCGAATAAATTTCATATGTTTATAGGGAGACTACTTATACTTACATGTCAATAATAATGACATCACTGTTACATCGAAAAAATTTCATAGATAATATGATTTATAATAGTGTCTTCATTTTCAATTAAAATAACCATTATTATTCTCATAATTTTTAAAATGTTATTGACATTTCACGCTAACAATATTTTTGTAATTTTTTTTATTTAAAATATTTTTTTTATATTTACAAAAAAAAATCTCAAAATCCAGTGGAGGCACGTGACCTCCCTGCACCTTTACTCCCTCTACTACTGCTTCCAAGCAATCACCCATTAAAAAGTTAAATTGGTTAAACAACCATCGCACATAATCGTATTGAATGTGTTATCAAAGAAATGGACGACAATATAATTTTTGAAGATAAATCATTCATTATTTTAAAGACCGGATATCATTTTTCAATCTATCATGTGGCTTCGTAAGATAAATAATTGGGACTCGTGGTGGACCCATTGAAGTTCAACAGTCCAATTAACAAAGCCAACTAGAGAGAATTTGCTTCCAAAAAAATAAATAATTTGTATTACGGACGTTGGTTGCCCTATGTCTAAGCATGGACAGTTGACAATTTGGATAAATTAATACCGATAGTCCAACATACTATAATCATTTTTTTCATTGCTTTGCACAAAACACTAACTCTTAAGCCCAAAGAGCAAGGATAGACATGGAGGTAGAGCCAAGTGTGAGGGCAATGAAAGAGGCCTTCTTTAACCATGACTCGGAACTCATCAACTTGTTGTGGAAGAAGTCGAGAGCTATGAGGTCGACTAGAGCCATGTAAATAAGGATACCTGAGGATAGGGAACCCAACAGACCTTCCAGAATCAAGGCATTGGGGCTACTGTCGTCGTAACCAGTGAACCAGAAAATGATCATACCCAACACTATTCCCAGTGGTGTTGTCACCGAAAACATGAAGCACATGTACGCTGTTGTTCCAAAGCTGAAACCTGCCTGTCAAATTAGCATGCACATTCATCATCATCACCAATTAATCATCAACAAGATCAAATATAAGAAGTATGGAGTTTCCATATAATCATTTCTACGCCAAGTGATGAAATCTACATGCAATTTTATTCACACGCCTTTACAAATAATTTTCCCGAATTTAATGTATTTTAACTCCAATTGCAGACTGGTCTGCATTCTCACTAATTTTGACTTCATGCTTGCATATATGACTTAAATAAACCTTATGAGAGGGAAGATTTGCACGACAGTACGGCCGAGCTGAGGCGACGTCAGACTTAACGGAATGCACGGCGCCGAGCTAACTCCTCTATTGATGCGACTGACTTGCACGGTCGGAGACAATGACCGGGCAAGCGCGAACTGGCCCTAGCCGGGCTGTGACTCGCACGTTCCGGACGGAGCTCGGAGTGGCGAATGGTAACCGAGCTATTGGGTGATCCGGGTTGGGCTGAGGCTGCAGCGAGGCCGGCATGCCTCTGACCGGCCAGCCGAGATGAACGGCTTTGTGTGACCGAGAATTAAGATGGAATGGTTGGGGGCCGGCATGCCTCGCAGCCGGTTGGTCCTGATAAGCCAGTCTGGAGTAGCTCGGCTGGAGTGGTCTGGCTTTCGCCGGATCCCGAGGGACATGTCGGCGATATATAGCTCGGTTATGTACATGTAATGGTGATCTTCCACAAGTAATAGGCCGGCTATGGTACTCCGGTTATGTGTGCCACCTGGACCAATGGCGCGAGGGAGAGGACATCTGCTCCACGCACGCCTCAATACCGTTAGACAGTTCTGTGTGTACTGGTGGAAGGACAAAACCTTTACACGCGTAAGGTGGTGAGGGGCGCGCACTGCCACCTGTCCAGGGAGGGACAGCAGAGGAAGTGCGCGCACAACCTTGAGGCTGCATGGCCAGCCTAGAAATAGGGAGAAAGACGAACGTTAGAGGTATGAAAATTCACTCTCACAAACTCTCTCCTCCGATTGTCTTCTTCCTTAGTGATCTGACTTGATCGTCGGAGGGTCTTTCCGGCACACCACCGCCGGGCAGCTCACCATTTTTGTGTTGCAGAGATAGACGCCGTCAAGAGAAGCTTGGAGCGCAAGGAGTACGGAAAGCGGAGGATATCTCACCCCCGTACAATTGGCGCCGTCTGTGGGAAATCTTGATATTCAACCCTTGTTCTTCGAGCTTCATCGACCATTTCCATGGCCAACAACGACGAAGTTCCGCTATCCGTCGTTGATGGTGTCACTCCGGAGTATGTTCGAAGGAGAGAAGGCCTCCCAAATGTTCCAGCCATGGCGGGCCTGGAAACCTCTTCGCGAGATGCGCGAGACAAACGTGGGAGGAGTTCTGATCGCTCGCGGAGCCCAGAAGTCCACCAACGCCGGGGGGAGTCCAGTACGCAACGCCTGGAGCACAAACTCAAAGACCAGGACGCCCTCATTCGCAAGATGGCGGCGGAGATGGAGCTGCTGAAGCGCCAGATTAAGGGGAAGGATGTTCCTGGAGAGGGCAACCTCGGTGAGCGCACTCCCTCCCCTCGTTCTAGCAGTCGCCGCCAGAGGAGGACTCACTCTATCTCCATCACCAGGAATTATGGGGTGGGGGATTCCGACCAAAGAGAAGGCAGATCCCTTACTCGCGACAGCACTTACCATCCCTCGCGCCCGACGCCGACGTCGCGATCTTCTTTCTCCACACGTTCCAGGGACTTGAGGGATGTATTGGAGGAGAGGGCGCGCCGTCGGGAGGCTCAGAGAGTGCCAGCATTGCAGAGGTTGAGCGCTCCGGTTCGTTGTAGTGAAGAGGTGGTGATGCCAGCTCCCAAAGTGATAGCCCCTGCGTTGGAGGACAAAGAGCTGGCGCGACTTACAGCTACGCCGTTGTCCCCGGAGATCGAGAGCACACCACTCCCTGCCGGATTCCACCAGCCAAAGTTCACTTTGTACGACGGCAAGACGGATCCGTACATGCATGTTAGTCATTACCGGCAAGTGATGGCTGGCCACCGGTGAAATGACGCCTTGATGTGCCTCATATTCCCAGCAAGCTTGGGAGAGCTGGGCTTGAAGTGATTCGAAAGGCTTCCGGAGGGGAGTATTGAGGGGTGGCAGCAACTAGCGGAAGCCTTCGTCACCAGATTCAAGACCAACACTCGAACGCCGAAGGAGGTTGACCATCTCCTGGGCGTCAAGATGGAGTCTGGAAGTTCGCTGAAGGCATACAATGCGAAGTATTGGGAAACTTACAACGAGATCCTCGACTGCCCTACAAATCTGGCGATCACTCAATACAAGAGGGGTCTCCCAGTCGGACATAGATTGCGAGATTCACTCACGATGCATCAGCCCACCACCATGGAATCTTTGATGCAGCGGATCAACGAACACATTCGTGTGGAAGATGACGCTGCCTCTGCGACCGAGAAGAATAATCCGGTCGCGATGGACGGAACGACGGCGGGCAAAGTTAACTCGGTTGGGCAGGAGGATAACCGCCCAGGCGACCGATCAAAAGATCAACAGCGCGGACTAAACCGCGATGACCGAAACAAGGGTCGCAGAAACGACCGAGCTGACGCACCTCGCGACGCGGCAGAAGATGCCAAGAGAAAATTGAAGGCGCAGATAGGAATTACCGCGGTCTTCAAAATTCCCATCTACCGCATTTTGAGCGAGATCCGAGGCGAGCCTTTTGTCCGTTGGCTGGCCAAGTTAGGAAATGCGCAGCGAGGCTTCAATCCAAAATATCGCTGCACCTTCCATGAAGAACGGGGGCACCGGACAGAGGATTGCTTGTCACTCAAACAGCACTTGGAGGAATTGGTGGCGGCGGGGCATCTTGACCAATATATAGATGGGGGAGTCAAGGCCGCGCCAACCGGGCAAACCGAGCCTAACGGTATGGCCGCCCTAGAGGCGCCCTCGCAAGGTGTAATCAACGTCATCCACGGCATCGTTGAACCGGCGAGGGTCTGCAAGCTGAGAGGAATGATCAAGAAGGCCGAGCACATGAGGGAAGTACTCTCTGTCCAGCCCGCTGTAAAGAAGGGAAAAACCGAGGAGAGAGACGTCATTTCGTTCTCAACCAAAGACTTGGAAAGGGTGCAGATGCCGCACAATGACGCCCTGGTGGTGACCCTTCGCGTCAAAGATTTTGATATTAAGAGAATCTTGATCGACCAGGGGAGTTCGGTCGAAATAATGTATTATGACGCGTTCAAGCAAATGAAGTTAGAAGACAAGGATTTGGCTCCTGCAACATCTCCTTTGGTCGGCTTCAACTCACAACCAGAATGGCCGATCGGAAAGATTATTTTGCCAGTCAAAGCAGGATCGGTTGTGAAGCAAGTAGAATTCTGGGTGCTCAAAGTGCCATCGACTTACAATTTGATCTTGGGCAAAGGTTGGCTGCACGCCATGCAAGCAGTTACTTCGACCTTCCACCAAGTCATGCGCTTTCCAGCATCGAACGGGCAAATAGAGGAAGTCTGGGGAGACCAGGTGATGGCGAAACAATGCTTCGTTGCGGTAAATGGCAGCCGAGCAGCCAAAGGGTTTGTCCAAATGATCGAGGGGCCCGAGGGAAAGGAGGTCCTCGAAGACATGGGAAGAAAGGCCGAGGAAAAATCGGTCGAAGATTTGGTGGAAGTGCGCATTGATGAGAACGATCCGACTAAGTTCTTCCTCTTAGGGTCATCATTGTCTAGTGTCGAGCGGTCAGATTATGTCAACTTCTTGGTTTCCAACTTGGAGGCTTTTGCGTGGACGCCTTACGACATGCCTAGCGTCGACCCAAGCTTCATTTGCCACCAGTTGAATGTCTTTCCCAATGCACGGCTGGTTATTCAAAGAACGTGCCGCTCAGCCTTGCACCATGCTGAGGTGGTGGCAGAAGAAGTGAAGAATTTGTTGGAAGCTGGGGCCATAGAGGAGGTGCAATACCCTCGGTGGATATCCAACACGGTGGTTGTGCCCAAGAAGAACGGCAAGTGGCGAGTCTACGTTGATTACAAGACTGTCAACCGAGCTTGCCCAAAGGATAGTTTTCCCCTACCTCGAATTGACCAGCTGGTGGACTTGACCGCTGGCCATCAGAGGTTTAGCTTCTTGGATGCATATCGCGGCTATCATCAGATAGCCATGTATAAGCCGGACAGAGAGATCACGTCATTCACCACTCCTAGAGGCTTATATTGCTACAAGGTCATGCCGTTCGGATTAAAGAACGCCGGGGCAACCTTTCAGCGAATGGTAACGAAGATGTTCGCTCCTCTTTTGGGCCGAACAATGGAAGCCTACATTGACGATATGGTGGTGAAAAGTAAGGAGAAGTCTCAGCACCTCGCCGACCTGGCAGAAATGTTCGCCATACTCAAGCACCACAAGCTTCGTTTGAACGCCTCCAAGTGTGCCTTCGGGGTCGGCACCAGAAAGTTTCTGGGTTTTCTGGTTACAAACCGAGGAATTGAAGCCGACCCATCTCAGATCAAAGCCATACAAGAGCTGGAGCGCCCGAATTCCACAAAGGACGTGCAACATCTTGCCGGGATGGCAGCCGCGCTGAACAGATTTATCAGCCGGTCTTTGGATCGTTGTAGGCCCTTCTTCAAAACTTTAAAGTCCAAGTTCTTCTGGGATGAAGAGTGCGACCGTGCACTGGCGGACTTAAAAGCGTATCTCTCCTCAGCCCTAATTTTGGTCACACCTCAGCCGGACGAAGAGCTGTACCTCTACTTGGCTGTTTCTCAGCACGCGAAGAGCGCGGTATTGGTTCGTGCTGAAGGTGCTCTTCGAAAAGGCGGACTTCACGGCCGAAACAAGATATCTTCCCTTGGAAAAATTGGCGTTGGCCTTAATGATGGCATCAAGAAAGCTGGCGCACTATTTTCATGCCCATACAATAGTGGTGTTAACCGAGTTCCCGCTCAAGGTGCTCTTCGAAAAGGCGGACTTCACGGGGAGAATTCTGAAATGGGCAATGGAATTGGGCCAGTACGACATCAAGTTCAGACCGCGCACCGCAATCAAGGCTCAAGCACTTGCAGACTTTGTGGTGGAGTTTGCCCCCGGGACGCATCCAGTCTGCCCGATTGATTTGGTTGGTGCGGATTTAGCACAACCCATGGTTTTAGCTACGGAAACAACGGAAACAAGTGTTGGCTCGCAGGAGGGAGAAATGCAAAGCGCAACCGAACTATCAAAGTCTGGCGATTTGCTGGAAGGTGAACCCAACCTAGACAAGGAAAAAAACCGGAATGAACCGACCAGGGACTCGGATTTGAGGAATTCCCAAAATCCCTCTGATTGTTGGAAGCTGTTCATCGGCGAGATGTGGAAACTCTTCGTCGACGGGGTGTCTAACAGACACGGGGCCGGGCTGGGGATTGTGCTGACTTCACCGGACGGACTGATTATTGAGCAAGCAATCACGCTCGGCTTTCTAGCTTCCAACAATGAAGCGGAGTATGAAGCTCTCATTGCCGGACTAAGAAGCGCGTTGAGAATGAATGCCACAGCCCTTATGGTCTTCAGCGACTCTAAGCTGGTGGTCAATCAGGTCTCAGGGGAGTATGAGGCAAGAGATGAAAGAATGGCCAAGTATCAATCGTTGGTGCGCGAAGAGATCAAGAAGTTCTCTGCGATAAGAGTAGAACAGATCAACCGCGAAGAAAACGACACGGCTGACGAATTGGCAGGGCTCGCCTCGACCCAGACGGCTTTTCCTAATCCCTTGATGATAGAGTTCTTATCTCGGCCAAGCATTGAGGAACCAGAAGCAACCGAGGTACTCTGCACCGACTTGGGATCTTCCTGGATGGACCCCATCATCGCCTTTCTGAAAGATAGAATTCTACCGGAAGAAAAGAAGGCGGCCCACAAGATCCGGGCAAAGTCAGAGCGGTTTTGGCTCTCACCTTCCGGAGCCTTGTACAAGAAGTCTTTCACGGGGTCGTATCTGAAGTGTGTCCACCCCTCTAAGGTGGAAGCCTTCCTCTATGAGATCCATGAAGGCGTCTGCGGCAGCCATACTGGGGGCAGGTCTCTGGCGTACCGAGCAATTTCACAAGGTTACTGGTGGCCGTGCATGTAGGCGGGCGCACAAAAATATGTTCGTCGATGTGAGAAATGTCAGAAGTTCGCTCACCAGATCCATCAGCCGGCAAGAGAATTGCTCTCCCTCACAAGTCCCTGGCCGTTCGCACTATGGGGATTGGATATTGTTGGACCACTCCCAGTTGCACCGGGTAATCGCAAGTTTTTCATCGCCGCCACTGACTATTTCACCAAGTGGGTGGAGGCCGAGCCACTGGCAACCATTAAGGAAAAAGATGTTAAGAAATTCGTTTGGCAAAATGTGATCACTCGCTTCGGTATACCCAAGGCCCTCATCTCGGATAATGGCACTCAATTCGATGGAAAACTCTTTCGCGGATTTTGCGAAGAGTTGAAGATCGAGTTCTACAATTCAACGCCGGCCTATCCTCAGTCAAATGGTCAAGCGGAGGCCTCAAACAAGACCATTCTGGACGGGCTAAAGAAGCGGCTTGAGAAGGCCAAGGGAAGGTGGGCTGAAGAACTCCCTAATGTGCTCTGGGCATACCGCACTACGCCCAGGCGGTCAACCGGGGAGACACCATTCGCTTTGGCCTATGGTATGGAGGCCGTCATCCCCTTAGAAATTGGCATGCCAACCATCCGCTCAGAAAGTTTCCAGCCAGACCTGAACAATGAAGCCGTCGCATTAGAGCTGGACCTTGCTGAAGAAAGACGAGAGCGCGCATTGATCCACATAGCGACCTATCAGCAGGAACTCTCTAAAAAATACAACAAGGCAGTGCATCCCAGGCTATTCAAGATTGGGGATTAGGTCTTAAGGAAAGTGCTTGGCAACACAGTGATCGCTGGCGAAGGAAAGCTCGGTGCAAATTGGGAAGGACCATACAAGGTGGTTGGTCTTGCTGGCAAGGGGGCATACCATCTGGAAGATTTAGATGGCAAGGCTGTCCCCCGACCATGGAATGCAGCCAACCTTAAGGTCTTTTACTTTTGAAATGTAATTTGCTTATGTTGTTTAGCTTTTCTAGACCCCTAGCCCTTTGGCACTTGATGTAAAAGATATCAATGTTTTTGTAATGAAAATTAGTCCTCTTCTTGTTTGGTATTACGTTTGTCCAATGATATAGCAAGACACAAAAGGCAATTATGGATGCCAGGGGCAAGAAGACCGGCCTGGACGGGACCAGACTATTTTCCTCGGAATGGGAGCAGACCGCGCAGATAGTTTGCCTATGGAGCAATGCGCATTAGGGCTGAGCTGGTTTTGCTCGCCCAGTTAGAATGTTGGCGGCATGACCAACCTAACTAAAACATTGGTGTTTTGCCCAATGTAGGAGCCGAGCTGATTTTGCTCGGCCCATTTGGCATATTGGTGTCTTGTCCAATATGGGAAACGAGCTGATTTTGCTCGACGGAATTGGCAACGTTGGTGTCTTGTCCAACAGTTATAGGCCGAGCTGACTTTGCTCGGCTAAAGGAAAATATTGGCGTTTTAAACAACTTGAAAGGCGAGCTGGTTTTTGCTCGGCCATATTGAAGTACTGGAATTACAGTCTGCAGACTGAGCAAGGCCGAGCGGATTTTGCTCGGCCAGGTGCAAAATGTCGTTTCATTTGAAAGTACAATTGCTAGTCCTGACTAGATTACTTGTGAGCTGGTTTTAGCTCGGCAGTTTGTGCGGTTTAGCCGACCTGCCAGTTGATTAAAGTTTGAAGCAAGAAATTCAAACGTACGAAAACCGAACAGAAATAAGCAATAAGCGAGCAAAAAGTTCAAGTTTCATTGATAAAATGAGATTCAGTACAAAATGGGGGACATAGCCCGGTTACAAAAAATAAAAAATAAAAAAAAATAACAGGGGGGAATCTTCAATCCATTTCAAGATCGACGGTTTGTCCGGCTGCCTCCACCGTCTGCTCGGCCATCACAATTGTCTGCTCGGGCAAGTTTTCCTCGGCATCGTCGTCAGCTCCATCCCCCACATCAACATCCCGATCAGCCACTTCGTCTTCTACATCTTGAGATGCTTCGGCAGTGGTTTGCTCGGCTTGTTGCGCGGCGGCAGCTTTCTCCTCAGCTTCCTTCCTTGCCTCTGCTATAAGTCGGTTTTGTTCGGCCCTGGAGTAAGCCTGCAAGTAGACTGGGATATAGGCAGGGGGCGGGTTGATGAACATGTCAGAATCCTGACCAAGGCCAACTTTCTCCACGGCAGCTTTCCAGCCGCACTGGAAAAAGATGTCCTTGGTCGCCTGGACTTGACGCTCGTAGGTTTTCTCCCCCTGCTTGTATCCACGGTCCTCTGCGTCCTCGACCGCCTTATCCATAGCTTCCTTGTTGGCATCACGCAGCTTTCGAAGCTCGGCGAGATACCGAGCTTTCATCGACTTCACGGCCCGTTGTTTGTCCTCATCAGCTCGGTCGACTTTTTGGAGCAGGGTATCTCGCTCCGCCGCGATTGCTTCTTGCGCGGCCCTAAGTTTTGCTATCTCGGCTTTCTGGGCCTTGTTCTCCGTGATGGCATCGCGCAGGCTCTGCCGCAGTTTGATCATGTGATCATGGGCAAGATAATTCTTTTGCGCGGCCTGTAAACAAATAACTGATTGTTAGCGTCCAGAAGCCGAGCAAAATCCGAGCAAAAAGTTGAAGCGAAAAAGATAGAGAACTTACCAGCACGATGGATTTTGCCGCCGAGCGGAGGACCTTTAGGTCGGCCAGCTCATTGTGTTTTTTCATGTCCGCTGGAAGGATTAGTCCCTTGGTCATGTTGAAACCAAGGGAGTAATCCTTATCAGCGTAGACGGAATCCTCGGCCGAAACTGGACGGCCCTGATATACGAACTCGGGCGCCCAGACCGGGGGAGTGGTTGGGCCCTTGCCCTTGGATTTGCCGGGCTGTTGTTGCTCGGCCTGGTCGCCCAGCTCGTTGGAGGCCAGCTCGGTGGAGTCTTCGTCCACAAGACTTTGCCCGACCTTCTCCTTCCTCTGTCTTTTCTTTGGCCGGCCAGCCTGTTGTTCGCTGGCCAGGGCGAGCACCGCTCCTTCTGTTTGTCCGGCGGGGGTGGAGGATGTTCCCCCGGTCGCGTCTGGAGGCTGGGACTCACCTTCCTCTCCAGTGATCATGGACTTGATCGCTCGGATTTTCGCCATTTCTTGCTCGGCGGTAAGAGGGACGAGTCTGATCGGTGGCAAGTTTGGATCTGGCTCCGGAGAAGGCGCGCGAAGGAAGTCGCTCACGCGGCTTTTGCGCGGTGCCTGGTAATGGTAGGTCTGCTCGAAGCCGAGCAGTTTTGATGCCTCTCTTTCCTCGGCTGGGTGACGCAGCAGAACTCGGATGGCTTCTTGGTTGGCCTGGTGGTAGTCCGCTGCAAGGTACTTATCTGCAGGAAAAAGACAAGTGTTAGACCGGTGCAAAATAACAATAATGAAGTGCAGAAGAAAAATAGCGCGGTCAGCCGGACTACTTACCAGCACTACCGAAATCTTTCCTAATGTACCAGCCCGGTATGGGCGCCTCGGTGTCCTCGTAATTACCGGACACCCAGAGGAAGTCGTCATCGTTGGCTTCTTTGTCCGGGTTGCCTTCAATGAGCTTTGCTCGGCCCTTCTTCACTTTGAGGTACCAGCAAAGCCCGCTTTTATTCCTACTTAAGCTATATTGGTGGAAAATCTCCGCAAGGCCGAGATTGAGACCGAGCCTTCGATTCAGCTCGGCGACTCCGTTTATTATCTTGTACGTATTATTGGAGACTTGGGTCGGGCAAAGCCTTGTCTGCCTCAAAAATTCGTAGATCAAAGGTTGCACGGGGAAACGAAGGCCTCCTTCAACAATGGAAACGACCGTGAAGGGGCACCGGTCTAAGTCCCCCCACGGAGTATCCCCTTTTTTAGCGAGCTCTAAGACTAGGTCATCCGGGACGTCGTACTCCCTACGGAACTTGGCTATCGCGCCGGGCGTGCTGACCATAAACCGGTATTTTCCCATCTAAGTCGGTTTTATTTACTTTGTATCTCGGTCAAAAATGTTGGTATGGTTGCTCGGACTTTGAGCTGCACCAGTTATAATGCTGGACGGGCTTGGTCGGTCCTATTTGTTCTGCATGTTAAAAAATAATTCCAAGGGTTAGCACGGCATATATTGCACGGCTCTTATTGGAAATAGCTCAAGGAAGGATTTGGTGTTTTGACCGACAAGTCTCAGCTCGGTTTAACTACATGTGTGCCTAAGCCTGCTAGTCCGGTTCTAGCTCGGTTAAGGCTACATGCAGGATCTAGTTGATCCTTCAGCTCGGTCAAGGTGTCAGGCAGGGGTTTTCACGGTTTTAGTTCGGTTCACTCTACTCGCCGATCTAGTGGAATATCCAGCCCGGTCGCAGCTTCTACGTGAAGCCACAAACAATTTTTTGCTCGGCTATGGCTCTACCTACGGATCTAAATGAGCATTTGGCTCGGTTCAGTCCAGATTCGAACTGTTCATATCAAATTCAAAGGGTTTGCTTAGAGGCCTCATGGATCGAGGGGCACGAAGGCCCCCCCTCCACTCCACCAGTTCCAGTTTTCCTAGGGTGTGAAGTTGTTGAGACCACAGAAGAGCAACACAAAAACATGAAGAACACGATAGAATGAACTTGAAGAACAAATCCTGGACAGGTGGTAAGATAAAAATTATGTACAATATAAAAAAGTCATATATTTAAATCGTAAAATAAATTATATAATGGTAAGATAAAACAAATTTTTACAAAATTTGAGTAAAAATTTCATATAATAGTGATATGATATCATTATTGAAATATGATATTATCAACCAAAAGTAAAGCAACATAAGAAAGATGAACTTTACATGCAAATATAACTAACACTCTAGTAATTTTTATATATATATCGTAAGATTAATTATATTTACATATCAATAATGATGAATATTACTTTTATATTGGGATTTTTTTACAAAATTTTCATAGATAAAAATATAATTTGTTGTAGTCACTTCATTTTCAATAAAACAATCACTATTGATTTCATAAATTTAAAAATGCCCTTGATATTTTATTCTAAATATTATTTTTATTTAAAATTTTATTTATATACATATGTAAAAAAACAAAACAAAACCAAAAAAAAAAAAAAAATTCCAGAAGGCACGTGACCCTAGTCCCCATGTTGTTCGGCCATTGGTCACAAGATATGTTATACTTTACCTGAAACATGACATTATTATACAAATCTTTTACGTGATAGAATTAGTTGGAAGATTACATTACGTGACGGTATACTGGCTAACCGACTGACTCAGAATAATATTCTATAGAATAATGCTTTTTCAAGAAAATATTAATTGTATTTCTTAAATATGCGGTTAAGGTTTTGTTTGGTATTTTTTAAATAAGTATATTTATTTGGATCATATCTTTTATTTTTATTTTTATTTTTATATCTTTTCATAAAAAATAAAAAAAATATACATATTTAAGAACAATCTCTAACTGGTACTGGTAATTTAATCATAAATGATTTTTACGGATTTCAATTATAGCTATAGCAAGAATAATGTACATGGAGTCCAATTTTTTATTAAACATCTTCTAAACAGTAATGAATCTAAATATTGCTAGCTCCAACTCAGTCAAATAGAGACCCATAAATTTTTTTTTAAATTGTTAATGAAAAATTGTCAAAAAAATATTTAAAATTAATATTTTTTTATTTATCTAACGAACATGCACATATCTTGCTACTATTGAGAGAGGGATAGTGAATTAGTGGGTTTTGATTCGCTATTCATATGCACAGTTACAAATTGATTATAAAATTAGTTAAAAAAACTGATCCAAACGACGCTTAATTGCCAAAACAATTAGACCATTTGACACGCGTCCATATATAAAATGGGAAAAATGCTTGGGACCTCTAATTAGAGGTACCACTAGTGATGTGGCGGTGGGTCCCATCCACTGCCACATCAGTGCTGAGTCTTGATTTTTTTTTAATTTTTTTTTTTACCTTTTCCACCTCATTAGAGGTGTGTTTAGAACCTCTAAATTAGAGGTCTCTAGCATTGTTGATAAAATGGTTGTGCAATTTAAACAATGAGCCCCGCTGGAGACCCCAGTGGGGGTCGCACCCCCAGTGAGGTGGTGAGCCCCTACTGGCTGAAACTTACAAAAAAAAAAAAAAAAAAAAAAAAAAAAAAAAATTTTTTTTTAACCAATCCCAGCGCGCCACCTCACTGGGGGTCGACCCCCAGTGGGGTCCGAAGCATTAATCTTAAACAATAGAAGCTATTCCACAGGATTATATTGGATATATCTCCAAAGTCAACATGATCGGTATTCCAATGTGCGGTCATTATTACTAACACGTGACATTACCACGCTATCTAACGGTTATTAAAACGCCACGTCATTAAAACCCAGTCCCACAACTTAATGGCCGTGACATGAATGCATCAGCGAAAATCTATCGCTCATAAATAAAGTAGGCTAATCACTCACCACCGCTCATCTCATTCCAACCCAAGAGCAAGACATATCTTATCAAATAAAAAAAAGACAATACTACGTAACTCAAATTTTGTAGTTTAAAAGTGGCTCAAATAATTAAAACGACGTCGTTTTGAGTACAGAACAACATACAAATAGCCGTTTTGGCCATTTAAGCCACAAAATTTGAGTTACGAGACATTTTCCTAAAAAAAAAAAAGATTGATTCCGTACCTGAGCAATACAGCCTCCAAGGCCCATCCCTTCAAAGATCTGGTGAAACGCGAGTGCAGCAACAAGCGGTCTGATCGTGCACT
>CM069912.1:110797858-110898774 GCA_036172215.1 Camellia granthamiana
AATAGGTCCTTAATCAAACATGAAAAAGAGTTCGAAATATGACTATCTCAAGTTTGGGTCGGAGCCCAAAAATGTAGAATGAAGGTTCGGGAGCCGAAACACGCAGTTCGGGGCCCCGAAAGTGGGCTGTTAGGCACCGGGAGTGGTGCTCAACCACGAAGTTGGTCTCTCGGACCACAGTGTCCCTCAAAAGGGAGTAAATAAGATAAGTGCCAAAAATCGGGGCAAACGGAGGTGGTTAAGCGGTCCCGAACCGAGGCACACGGCCTGACGGCTCCGAAAACCGGGAACCGGGCTCCGAAATGGGAAAAATGGCCTATGACCACGAAACGTAGCCCACGGCCATTGAGAGATGATCTACGAATCCTCTCCCTCCCTTCGGGAAGAGAAAACAGAGAAAACAGAGCCTGGTTCGCAAGCCGAGAAAAAGCACAAAAGAGTCCGGAAGTCTGGAGGCAAGGCTCGCAGCCGAGACTCCGCAACCTCAGAACGAGCACAATATGCAACATCACCAAGCGCTCAATCGGAGACGTCTGAGTCTTAAGGTCGGTCAAAAATGGGGTGTCTACAGTTGCCCTTCTTTGACAGAACTCGAAAGTCATAAGAATAACGGGAGTGAATGTCAAAGCCCAGAGACGACCCATTTTTGACAAGGCCGAAGACTTAGACGAAGCAGACAAGATAGACAAAGATGTGCCAGCAGGCATGCCCACAGGCAGGGGCAAAATGCAACTGACAATACAAGAAGCCGAACATAACTTATGATCATGCAAAGACACATAGGGACGTATCCCGGTGCTTGGGAAAGGTATAAGCATTGGAACGTATTCCAGATGCTCTTAACCAAAGATGGAGAAACATGGGGACGTATCCCGGTGTTTAGGGACGTATCCCAAGGTTTAGGAACGTATCTCGGTGTTTAGGGACGTATCCCAAGATTTAGGGACGTATCCCAAAGATTAGGGACGTATCCCAATATTTAAACTAGAAAGTGTCTTATTTTGAGCCCCTCTTCAACTTTGTTGCAGGGCTCTCGGCCATTTGGGACCCACAGCTATCACTTGCCCCTTTAGCTCACCTGTTGGCCATTTTGGGGGGAATTTTGAATCCGAATTTCCCCCCCTTTTTTCCCCCTCTTTTCCATCCCTTTTGCCTATAAAACCAGAGCTCCAGCTGCATTTTTTCGGGGTTAGAGGACTTTGGTTTGAGTCTCATATATACAATCTCTCTCTCTCTATATTTCAAGCACCAAAACCCTAAAAGTCCTACACCATTTCTTCACCACCACCTAGCACCACCACCACCACACCATTCCAGCGGCTTGGAGGACCTTCTCAGAGGCTAGAAGTGCTGTATTTTGGACCAAGAGGCTGCTAAAGTTTGGTTCTTCAAAGGTGAGTCTCGTTTTTCCCTTTTTTGCTCTTTTGTAGACGTCCCCGAACGCCCCGGGAGGGATGAACTCCCGTTCTGTTCGTTTTGGGTCACTACAGCTCGGACTCAAATTGTCACGGTTCTTAATCTTGAACCAAAGAGTCCAAATCCGGCAAATCGTTTTGAGAAAACAGATTTTTTTGAAAGAAGGGCCAAACATGGACTGCTTTGCCAGATACCGAGTCGCCACCTAAATATTTTATTTTTGGGAAATTTAGGAAACCCTGACTCGGTGCCAAAGGCCACGTGTCCGTCATCACCAAAGTTGCCTCGGCTCGGGAACTTGGGTACGATTGGGGAAGGTCACTTCGTGAGCACCCCCGCTCGCCCGGTCAAAGGCCGGCCTCTACTAACCATGATATCTGTTTTTGAAAACATTGTGTGTTCTTATTCCGGTTATTAGCCTAGGTTACTATGTGATGCGCACAGCATACAAGTATAGACTGAGTCGCCTGAATTGGAACAAAACATTTCATGTTTGTTTGTTTGAAAATGGTCTGATGGTGCTACCCGCAAGTACGCTAAGACGTGGATTTGCCACCCTCGGGTGGGCTTAAGAAAACATGATTTTGCCACTATCTAGTGGGCCTAAAACAAACATTTGATGAATTGTCCCAATTTAAGTAACACAACCTCCACCCACAGGCATTCAAGCAGTTATATCACATAAGCACATAGCCTCATGGTAAGCATGCTATTCATGGCAACACTCACACGCATGCAAGGATGCCAAAGCATAAAAACTCACCGAGTACTCCAAGCCAAAACAGAAACTCATTAGAAATCCATGCATGATCCTAGATACACAGAATTACCTAATGCAACACATGCAAAGATGCAAACTATAGCAGGCTCGGCTATTCTAAACATGGCATATGGAATGCTACAACTAACACGTATTCAATTTGGAATTGAAATACAAATGCAGTTTGCATGATGCGCCAAGCCCGGTGCGTGCAAAACAGATGAATGAATGCAAACGTGCTATCATACTGTATGCTAATTGAAATATGCCCTAATCTAACCATCATAAGCAGGTAAATAAAAGGAAAGAAAGACGTGGGGTTGGAAGACATACATCACACTCACCCACACTTATTACAATTATGCCCTCGCGCAGAGGGTCCAAAAGAATATACAGTCCCGAATGAAAGAATAGTACAGTCCAAATAATACAAATTCCTAATTAATTTACAAATTAACTAAGAAAATAATGACTGGCATGCAAGCCGGGGACTGCCTTGATCCTGATGAATGATGTATGTTTCGGCTGCCTTGCGCGGAAATCTACTAGGATGCCCCAATTAGCCTCTGTTTCGCAATTATTCTTGGAAAGCGCGCCAAGCCTCGGAAGACTGCTGGATCTTGATTTGCTACAACAGAGAGCAGGAAAGGGGCATAGCAATGTATTTGCACAAATGTATGCATGCCTCGATCCTCGTGCCACCAATCACGTATTTCGATGCATGATGGCCGAGGAGTCGAATTGCACAATTTTAATATAGAATGAATGCACATGAAAACACAACAAAACCTAACTCCATCTTGGATAATCCAGAGTGTCGTTGACCGGGGAATTGAGACACGTTCCGTCACTCGGAGTACGAAACGCACCTCGTTTCCCGTGTCCGGGCTAACTCCTATCCCGAACACGATGCAATATACATGATATGCATGAAATGCAACTAAGATACAACCTAACATGCGCAATGTTATGGGATGGCATACACAATGCACGAGGTAACATGGCATACACAATGCACTAACATACATCCTAGCGTACGCAATGCTATGCGATGAAATGGCATACACAATGCAAAATGGACTTACACCAACATGAGTGGACCTCAGCCACACTCACATAGGAGGCCATAAGATGAAAATGAAATAACTCGAGATGCGTGCACGCGTGCACGCAAACCGAGGACCAAACCTACGGCACGGAATGCCACTCTAACAAGACATGGCGAAACATGGAATATGGCATACTGTAGTGCAAAAATCAGAGGTAATAAATGATGCAAAACAGCCCCGAAACCCGGTGAAATGAAACCCGATGCATGGAACAAGTCCCGAAACACGGATTTTGGCGCATGAAATGGCCTATAGCTATACAATGCATACATAATTTGAACATGATATGAAAAGACAGAAGAAAGGCAGCCCCGAGAAAAGCATTTTTACAGTTTAGAGTGAGGCCAAAAAGTGGCCCCAAGTAGGGCTAAATTAGCATACAAAAATGGCTCCGCAAGGGAGGCAATGAAGCAAGTGGTAGATGTAAAGCCCAAACAGAAAAATACCCTTCTACAATGTTGAAGAGGGGCCTAAAATATGACCACTTACAGTTTATGGAAACCCCCAAAACAATATACGAATATGCTCAAAATGTCATGCAATATAGGGCCCGAAAGAGGTTATAACACAAAGTATGCAAAATATGACTCAAACAGGAAAAGATCCTTAATGAAACATGGCAAAGGGGTCAAAATATGGCCACTTTCAGTTCGGACCAAGGTCCAAAAACAGAAGCTCAATAGGCTAATAAATCATGCAAAAATGGGGACCAAAAAGGGGTACAATGGCAAGTGATACATGGAGGTCCTAAACAGTGATGAGCCCTTCTTTAATGTTGAATAAGGGCTCAAAATAAGCCTATATACAGTTCACATCATGCCCCAAAACAGATTACACATAGGCCAAAAATATCATGCAAAAATATGGCATACAAAGGGGTAATGAAGCAAGTGCAAAATGGGTGTCCCAAACAAGGTATGACCCTTAATGAAAGATGAAATAGAGCTCGAAAAAATGCCACTTTCAGTTTTGTTCGGAGCTCAAATGTATAAGCAAGAAGGGCTAAGATATAGACCAAGAAAAGAGCAAAAAAGGGGAAAACGAGACTCACCCTTGAAGAACCAAACTTTAGCAGCCTCTTGGTCCAAAATACAGCACTTCTAGCCTCTGAGAAGGTCCTCCAAGCCGCTGGAATGGAGTGGTGGTGGCGGTGCTAGGTGGTGGTGAAGAAATGGTGAAGAAATGGTGTAGGACTTTTGGGGTTTTGGTGCTTGAAATATAGAGAGAGAGAGAGAGAGATGGTATATATGAGACTCAAACCAAAGTCCTCTAACCCAGAAAAAATGCAGCTGGAGCTCTGGTTTTATAGACAAAAAGGGATGGAAAAGAGGAGGGAAAAAGGGGGGGAAATTCGGATTCAAAATTCCCCCCAAAATGGCCAACACGTGAGCTAAAGGGGCAAGTGATAGCTGCGGGTCCCAAATGGCCGAGAGCCCTTCAACAAAGTTGAAGAGGGGCTCAAAATAAGACACTTTCTAGTTTACATCAAGCAACGAAAATAAATACAAGTAGGCCTAAACTATCGTGCAAGAAAAGGAGAAAATAGAGGGGTAAAGAAGCAAGTGATAGATGGAGATGTCAAACATCAATAGGTCCTTAATCAAACATTAAAAAGAGTTCGAAATATGACTATCTCAAGTTTGGGTCGGAGCCCAAAAATGTAGAATGAAGGTTCGGGAGCCGAAACACGCAGTTCGGGGCCCCGAAAGTGGGCTGTTAGGCACCGGGAGTGGTGCTCAACCACGAAGTTGGTCTCTCGGACCACAGTGTCCCTCAAAATGGAGTAAATAAGATAAGTGCCAAAAACCGGGGCAAACAGAGGCGGTTAAGCGGTCCCGAACCGAGGCACACGGCCTGACGGCTCCGAAAACCGGGAACCGGGCTCCGAAATGGGAAAAATGGCCTATGTCCACGAAACGTAGCCCACGGCCATTGAGAGATGATCTACAAGACCTCTCCCTCCCTTCGGGAAGAGAAAACATAGAAAACAGAGCCTGGTTCGCAAACCGAGGAAAAGCACAAAAGAGTCCGGAAGTCCGGAGGCAAGGCTCGCAGCCGGGACTCCGCAACCTCAGAACGAGCACAATATGCAACATCACCAAGCGCTCAATCGGTGACGTCTGAGTCTTAAGGTCGGTCAAAAATGGGGTGTCTACAGTTACCCCTCTTTGACAGAACTCGAAAGTCATAAGAATGACGAGAGTGAATGTCAAAGCCCAGAGACGGCCCATTTTTGACAAGGCCGAAGACTTTGACGAAGCAGCCAAGATAGAAAAGATGTACCCGCAGGCATGCCCTCAGGCAGGGACAAAATGCAACTGACAATGCAAGAAGCCGAACATAACTTATGATCATGCAAAGACACATAGGGACGTATCCCGGTGCTTCGGAAAGGTATAAGCATTGGAACGTATTCCAGATGCTCTTAACCAAAGATGGAGAAACATGGGGACGTATCCCGGTGTTTAGGGACGTATCCCAAGGTTTAGGAACGTATCCCGGTGTTTAGGGACGTATCCCAAGATTTAGGGACGTATCCCAAAGATTAGGGACGTATCCCAAGATTTAAACTTGAAAGTGTCTTATTTTGAGCCCCTCTTCAACTTTGTTGAAGGGCTCTCGGCCATTTGGAACCCGCAGCTATCACTTGCCCCTTTAGCTCACCTGTTGGCCATTTTGGGGGGAATTTTGAATCCGAATTTCCCCCCCCTTTTTTCCCCCTCTTTTCCATCCCTATTTGTCTATAAAACCAGAGCTCCAGCTGCAATTTTTCTGGGTTAGAGGACTTTGGTTTGAGTCTCATATATACAATCTCTCTCTCTCTATATTTCAAGCACCAAAACCCTAAAAGTCCTACACCATTTCTTCACCACCACCTAGCACCACCACCACCATTCCATTCTAGCGGCTTGGAGGACCTTCTCAGAGGCTAGAAGTGCTGTATTTTGGACCAAAAGGCTGCTAAAGTTTGGTTCTTCAAGGGTGAGTCTCGTTTTTCCCTTTTTTACTCTTTTGTAGACGTCCCCGAACGCCCCGGGAGGGATGAACTCCCGTTCTGTTCGTTTTGGGTCACTACAGCTCGGACTCAAATTGTCACGGTTCTTAATCTTGAACCAAAGAGTCCAAATCCAGCAAATCGTTTTGAGAAAACAGATTTTTTTGAAAGAAGTGCCAAACATGGACTGCTTTGCCAGATACAGAGTCGCCACCTAAATATTTTATTTTTGGGAAATTTAGGAAACCCTGACTCGGTGCCAAAGGCCACGTGTCCATCATCACCAAAGTTGCCTCGGCTCAGGAACTTGGGTACGATTGCGGAAGGTCACTTCGTGAGCACCCCCGCTCGCCCGGTCAAAGACCGGCCTCTACTAACCATGATATCTGTTTTTGAAAACATTGTGTGTTCTTATTCCGGTTATTAGCCTAGGTTACTATGTGATGCGCACAGCATACAAGTATCCTGAATTGGAACAAAACATTTCATATTTGTTTGTTTGAAAATGGTTTGATGGTGCTACCCGCAAGTAGGCTAAGACGTGGATTTGGCACCCTCAGGTGGGCTTAAGAAAACATGATTTTGCCACTATCTAGTGGGCTTAAAACAAACATTTGATGAATTGTCCCAATTTAAGTAACACAACCTCCACCCACATGCATTCAAGCAGTTATATCACATAAGCACATAGCCTCATGGTAAGCATGCTATTCATGGCAACACTCACACGCATGCAAGGATGCCAAAGCATAAAAACTCATCGAGTACTCCAAGCCAAAACAGAAACTCATTAAAAATCCATGCATGATCCTAGATACACAGAATTGCCTAATGCAACACATGCAAAGATGCAAACTATAGCAGGCTCGGCTATTCTAAACATGGCATATGGAATGCTACAACTAACACGTATTCAATTTGGAATTGAAATACAAATGCAGTTTGCATGATGCGCCGAGCCCGGTGCGTGCAAAACAGATGAATGAATGCAAACGTGCTATCATACTGTATGCTAATTGAAATATGCCCTAATCTAACCATCATAAGTAGGTAAATAAAAGGGAAGAAAGACGTGGGGTTGGAAGACATACATCACACTCACCCACACTTATTACAATTATGCCCTCGCGCAGAGGGTCCAAAAGAATATACAGTCCCGAATGAAAGAATAGTACAGTCCAAATAATACAGTCCAAATAATACAAATTCCTAATTCATTTACAAATTAACTAAGAAAATAATGGCTGGCATGCAAGCCGGGGACTGCCTTGATCCTGATGAATGATGTATGTTTGGGCTGCCTTGCGCGGAAATCCACTGGGATGCCCCAATTAGCCTCTGTTTCGCAATTATTCTTGGAAAGCGCGCCAAGCCTCGGAAGACTGCTGGATCTTGATTTGCTGCAATAGAGAGCAGGAAAGGGGCATAGCAATGTATTTTCACAAATGTATGCATGCCTCGATCCTCGTGCCACCAATCACGCATTTCGATGCATGATGGCCAAAGAGTCGAATTGCATAATTTTAATATAGAATGAATGCACATGAAAACACAACAAAACCTAACTCCATCATGGATAATCCGGAGTGTCGGTGACCGGGGAATTGAGACACGTTCCGTCACTCGGAGTACGAAACGCACCTCGTTTCCCGTGCCCGGGCTAACTCCTATCCCGAACACGATGCAATATACGTGATATGCATGAAATGCAACTAAGATACAACCTAACATGCGCAATGTTATGGGATGGCATACACAATGCACGAGGTAACATGGCATACACAATGCACTAACATACATCCTAGCGTACGCAATGCTATGCGATGAAATGGCATACACAATGCATAATGGACTTACACCAACATGAGTGGACCTCAGCCACACTCACATAAGAGGCCATAAGATGAAAATGAAACAACTCGAGATGCGTGCACGCAAACCGAGGACCGAACCTACGGCACGGAATGCCACTCTAACAAGACATGGCGAAACATGGAATATGGCATACTGTAGTGCAAAAATCAGAGGTAATAAATGATGCAAAACAGCCCCGAAACCCGGTGAAATGAAACCCGATGCATGGAACGAGTCCCGAAACACGGATTTTGGCGCATGAAATGGCCTATAGCTATACAATGCATACATAATTTGAACATGATATGAAAAGACAGAAGAAAGGCAGCCCCGAGAAAAGCATTTTTACAGTTTAGAGTGAGGCCAAAAATTGGCCCCAAGTAGGGCTAAATTAGCATACAAAAATGGCTCCGCAAGGGAGGCAATGAAGCAAGTGGTAGATGTAAAGCCCAAACAGAAAAATACCCTTCTACAATGTTGAAGAGGGGCCTAAAATATGACCACTTACAGTTTATGGAAACCCCCAAAACAATATACGAATATGCTCAAAATGTCATGCAATATAGGGCCCGAAAGAGGTTATAACACAAAGTATGCAAAATATGACTCAAACAGGAAAAGATCCTTAATGAAACATGGCAAAGGGGTCAAAATATGGCCACCTTCAGTTCGGACCAAGGTCCAAAAACAGAAGCTCAATAGGCTAATAAATCATGCAAAAATGGGGACTAAAGAGGGGTACAATGGCAAGTGATACATGGAGGTCCCAAACAGTGATGAGCCCTTCTTTAATGTTGAATAAGGGCTCAAAATAAGCCTATATAAAGTTCACATCATGCCCCAAAACAGATTACACATAGGCCAAAAATATCATGCAAAAATATGGCATACAAAGGGGTAATGAAGCAAGTGCAAAATGGGTGTCCCAAACAAGGTATGACCCTTAATGAAAGATGAAACAGAGCTCAAAAAAATGCTACTTTCAGTTTTGTTCGGAGCTCAAATGTATAAGCAAGAAGGGCTAAGATATAGACCAAGAAAAGAGCAAAAAAGGGGAAAACGAGACTCACCCTTGAAGAACCAAACTTTAGCAGCCTCTTGGTCCAAAATACAGCACTTCTAGCCTCTGAGAAGGTCCTCCAAGCTGCTGGAATGGAGTGGTGGTGGCGGTGCTAGGTGGTGGTGAAGAAATGGTGAAGAAATGGTGTAGGACTTTTGGGGTTTTGGTGCTTGAAATATAGAGAGAGAGAGAGAGAGAGAGATGGTATATATGAGACTCAAACCAAAGTCCTCTAACCCAGAAAAAATGCAGCTGGAGCTCTGGTTTTATAGACAAAAAGGGATGGAAAAGAGGGGGGAAAAAGGGGGGGAAATTCGGATTCAAAATTCCCCCCAAAATGGCCAACACGTGAGCTAAAGGGGCAAGTGATAGCTGCGGGTCCCAAATGGCCGAGAGCCCTTCAACAAAGTTGAAGAGGGGCTCAAAATAAGACACTTTCTAGTTTACATCAAGCAACGAAAATAAATACAAGTAGGCCTAAACTATCGTACAAGAAAAGGGGAAAATGGAGGGGTAAAGAAGCAAGTGATAGATGGAGATGTCAAACATCAAGAGGTCCTTAATCAAACATGAAAAAGAGTTCAAAATATGACTATCTCAAGTTCGGGTCAGAGCCCAAAAATGTAGAATGAAGGTTCGGAAGCCGAAACATGCAGTTCGGGGCCCCGAAAGTGGACTGTTAGGCACCGGGAGTGGTGCTCAACCACGAAGTTGGTCTCTCGGACCACAGTGTCCCTCAAAAGGCAGTAAATAAGATAAGTGCCAAAAACCGGGGCAAACAGAGGTGGTTAAGTGGTCCCGAATCGAGGCACACGGCCTGACGGCTCCGAAAACCGGGAACCGGGCTCCGAAATGGGAAAAATGGCCTATGACCACGAAACGTAGCCCACGGCCATTGAGAGATGATCTACGAGACCTCTCCCTCCCTTTGGGCAGAGAAAACAGAGAAAACAGAGCCTGGTTCGCAAACCGAGAAAAAGCACAAAAGAGTCCGGAAGTCTGGAGGCAAGGCTCGCAGCCGGGACTCCGCAACCTCAGAACGAGCACAATATACAACATCACCAAGCGCTCAATCGGTGACGTCTGAGTCTTAAGGTCGGTCAAAAATGGGGTGTCTACAGTTGCCCTTCTTTGACAGAACTCGAAAGTCATAAGAATGACGGGAGTGAATGTCAAAGCCCAGAGACGACCCATTTTTGACAAGGCCGAAGACTTAGACGAAGCAGACAAGATAAACAAAGATGTGCCCACAGGTAGGGGCAAAATGCAACTGACAATGCAAGAAGCCGAACATAACTTATGATCATGTAAAGAAACATAGGGACGTATCCCGGTGCTTCGGAAAGGTATAAGGATTGGAACGTATTCCAAATGCTCTTAACCAAAGATGGAGAAACATGGGGACGTATCCCGGTGTTTAGGGACGTATCCCAAGGTTTAGGAACGTATCCCGGTGTTAAGGGACGTATCCCAAGATTTAGGGACGTATCCCAAAGATTAGGGACGTATCCCAAGATTTAGACTAGAAAGTGTCTTATTTTGAGCCCCTCTTCAACTTTGTTGAAGGGCTCTCGGCCATTTGGGACCCGCAGCTATCACTTGCCCCTTTAGCTCACCTGTTGGCCATTTTGGGGGGAATTTTGAATCCGAATTTCCCCCATTTTTTCCCCCTCTTTTCCATCCCTTTTTGTCTATAAAACCAGAGCTCCAGCTGCATTTTTTCTGGGTTAGAGGACTTTGGTTTGAGTCTCATATATACAATCTCTCTCTCTCTATATTTCAAGCACCAAAACCCTAAAAGTCCTAGACCATTTCTTCACCATTTCTTCACCACCACCTAGCACCACCACCACCACTCCATTCCAGTGGCTTGGAGGACCTTTTCAGAGGCTAGAAGTGCTGTATTTTGGACCAAGAGGCTGCTAAAGTTTGGTTCTTCAAGGGTGAGTCTCGTTTTTCCCTTTTTTGCTCTTTTGTAGACGCCCCCGAACGCCCCGGGAGGGATGAACTCCCGTTCTGTTCGTTTTGGGTCACTACAGCTCGGACTCAAATTGTCACGGTTCTTAATCATGAACCTAATAGTCCAAATCCGGCAAATCGTTTTGAGAAAACAGATTTTTTTGAAAGAAGTGCCAAACATGGACTGCTTTGCCAGATACAGAGTCGCCACCTAAATATTTCATTTTTGGGAAATTTAGGAAACCCTGACTCGGTGCCAAAGGCCACGTGTCCGTCATCACCAAAGTTGCCTCGGCTCGGGAACTTGGGTACGATTGGGGAAGGTCACTTCGTGAGCACCCCCGCTCGCCCGGTCAAAGACCGGCCTCTACTAACCATGATATCTGTTTTTGAAAACATTGTGTGTTCTTATTCCGGTTATTAGCCTAGGTTACTATGTGATGTGCACAGCATACAAGTATAGACTGAGTCGCCTGAATTGGAACAAAACATTTCATGTTTGTTTGTTTGAAAATGGTTTGATAGTACTACCCGCAAGTAGGCTAAGACGTGGATTTGCCACCCTCGGGTGGGCTTAAGAAAACATGATTTTGCCACTATCTAGTGGGCTTAAAACAAACATTTGATGAATTGTCCCAATTTAAGTAACACAACCTCCACTCACAGGCATTCAAGCAGTTGTATCACATAAGCACATAGCCTCATGGTAAGCATGCTATTCATGGCAACACTCACACGCATGCAAGGATGCTAAAGCATAAAAACTCACCGAGTACTCCAAGCCAAAACAGAAACTCATTAGAAATCCATGCATGATCCTAGATACACAGAATTGCCTAATGCAACACATGCAAAGATGCAAACTATAGCAGGCTCGGCTATTCTAAACATGGCATATGGAATGCTACAACTAACACGTATTCAATTTGGAATTGAAATACAAATGCAGTTTGTATGATGCGCCGAGCCCGGTGCGTGCAAAACAGATGAATGAATGCAAACGTGCTATCATACTGTATGCTAATTGAAATATGCCCTAATCTAACCATCATAAGCAGGTAAATAAAAGGGAAGAAAGATGTGGGGTTGGAAGACATACATCACACTCACCCACACTTATTACAATTATGCCCTCGCGCAGAGGGTCCAAAAGAATATACAGTCCCGAATGAAAGAATAGTACAGTCCAAATAATACAAATTCCTAATTAATTTACAAATTAACTAAGAAAATAATGACTGGCATGCAAGCCGGGGACTGCCTTGATCCTGATGAATGATGTATGTTTGGGCTGCCTTGCGCGGAAATCCACTAGGATGCCCCAATTAGCCTCTGTTTCGCAATTATTCTTGGAAAACGCGCCAAGCCTCGGAAGACTGCTGGATCTTGATTTGCTGCAACAGAGAACAGGAAAGGGGCATAGCAATGTATTTTCACAAATGTATGCATGCCTCGATCCTCGTGCCACCAATCACGCATTTTTGATGCATGATGGCCGAGGAGTCGAATTGCACAATTTTAATATAGAATGAATGCACATGAAAACACAACAAAACCTAACTCCATCATGGATAATCCGGAGTGTCGGTGACCGGGGAATTGAGACACGTTCCGTCACTCGGAGTACGAAACGCACCTCGTTTCCCGTGCCCGGGCTAACTCCTATCCCGAACACGATGCAATATACATGATATGCATGAAATGCAACTAAGATACAACCTAACATGCGCAATATTGTGGGATGGCATACACAATGCATGAGGTAACATGGCATACACAATGCACTAACATACATCCTAGCGTACGCAATGCTATGCGATGAAATGGCATACACAATGCATAATGGACTTACACCAACATGAGTGGACCTCAGTCACACTCACATAGGAGGCCATAAGATGAAAATGAAAAAACTCGATATGCGTGCACGCGTGCACGCAAACCGAGGACCGAACCTACGGCACGGAATGCCACTCTAACAAGACATGGAGAAACATGGAATATGGCATACTGTAGTGCAAAAATCAGAGGTAATAAATGATGCAAAACAGCCCCGAAACCCGGTGAAATGAAACCCGATGCATGGAACGAGTCCCGAAACACGGATTTTGGCGCATGAAATGGCCTATAGCTATACAATGCATACATAATTTGAACATGAGATGAAAAGACAGAAGCAAGGCAGCCCCGAGAAAAGAATTTTTACAGTTTAGAGTGAGGCCAAAAAGTGGGCCCAAGTAGGGCTAAATTAGCATACAAAAATGGCTCCGCAAGGGAGGCAATGAAGCAAGTGGTAGATGTAAAGCCCAAACAGAAAAAGACCCTTCTACAATGTTGAAGAGGGGCCTAAAATATGACCACTTACAGTTTATGGAAACCCCCAAAACAATATACAAATATGCTCAAAATGTCATGCAAGATAGGGCCTGAAAGAGGTTATAACACAAAGTATACAAAACATGCCTCAAACAGGAAAAGACCCTTAATGAAACATGGCAAGGGGGTCAAAATATGGCCACTTTCAGTTCGGACCAAGGTCCAAAAAAAGAATCTCAATAGGCTAATAAATCATGCAAAAATGGGAACCAAAGAGGGGTACAATGGCAAGTGATACATGGAGGTCCAAAACAGTGGTGAGCCCCTCTTCAATGTTGAAGAAGGGCTCAAAATAAGCCTATCTACAGTTTACCTCATGCCCCAAAACAGATTACACATAGGCCAAAAATATCATGCAAAAATATGGCATACAAAGGGGTAATGAGGCAAGTGCAAAATGGGGGTCCCAAACAAGGTAAGACCCTTAATAAAAGATGAAATAGAGCTCAAAAAAATACCACTTTAAGTTTTGGTCGGAGCTCAAATGTATAAGCAAGAAGGGCTAAGATATAGACCAAGAAAAGAGCAAAAAAGAGGAAAACGAGACTCACCCTTGAAGAACCAAACTTTAGCAGCCTCTTGGTCCAAAATACAGCACTTCTAGCCTCTGAGAAGGTCCTCCAAGCTGCTGGAATGGAGTGGTGGTGGCGGTGCTAGGTGGTGGTGAAGAAATGGTGAAGAAATGGTGTAGGACTTTTAGGGTTTTGGTGCTTGAAATATAGAGAGAGAGAGATTGTATATATGAGACTCAAACCAAAGTCCTCTAACCCAGAAAAAATGCAGCTGGAGCTCTGGTTTTATAGACAAAAAGGGATGGAAAAAAGGGGGAAAAAAGGGGGGGAAATTCGGATTCAAAATTCCCCCCAAAATGGCCAACACGTGAGCTAAAGGGGCAAGTGATAGCTGCGGGTCCCAAATGGTCGAGAGCCCTTCAACAAAGTTGAAGAGGGGCTCAAAATAAGAAACTTTCTAGTTTACATCAAGCCACGAAAATAAATAAAAGTAGGCCTAAACTATCGTGCAAGAAAAGGGGAAAATGGAGGGGTAAAGAAGCAAGTGATAGATGGAGATGTCAAACATCAAGAGGTCCTTAATCAAACATGAAAAAGAGTTCGAAATATGACTATCTCAAGTTCGGGTCGGAGCCCAAAAATGTAGAATGAAGGTTCGGGAGTCGAAACACGCAGTTCGGGGCCCCGAAAGTGGGCTGTTAGGCACCGGGAGTGGTGCTCAACCACGAAGTTGGTCTCTCGGACCACAGTGTCCCTCAAAAGGGAGTAAATAAGATAAGTGCCAAAAATCGGGGCAAACAGAGGTGGTTAAGCGGTCCCGAACCGAGGCACACGGCCTGACGGCTCCGAAAACCGGGAACCGGGCTCCGAAATGGGAAAAATGGCCTATGACCACGAAACGTAGCCCACGGCCATTGAGAGATGATCTACGAAACCTCTCCCTCCCTTCAGGAAGAGAAAACAGAGAAAACAGAGCTTAGTTCGCAAACCGAGAAAAAGCACAAAAGAGTCCGGAAGTCCGGAGGCAAGGCTCGCAGCCGGGACTCCGCAACCTCAGAACGAGCACAATATGCAGCATCACCAAGCGCTCAATCGGTGACATCTGAGTCTTAAGGTCGGTCAAAAATAGGGTGTCTACAACAAGCTGTACCGTACCTTAGTTGACACAGTATTTCCTTCTACTACAGAAATAAAATTCTTTTCACTAGATTTATTTTTTATTTTTTATTTGATGCTTAGTATTATTTTAAAACTATACTATGATTTGTAAGTTATTTAATAATTTTAATTTATACCTTTATTTTTGCCATTAAATGTTAATTATAGGTTCGATCTTAACAAATAAAACTATAATCAATTTTTGCATTGCTCTAAATTAAAAATAAATATTTTTTTAGAAACGTACCAAACTGTACCAGTACCTTACTTCTTTTAGATTTTACTATATCAAGGTACGCTTATCGTACTCGTACCCGTGCTTCATAACATGGTTTTGAAAATCGGACCGGACTGGCCGATTTAACCGGTTGAACCGTCAGCCTGTTGGGGTTCCAGTCCGGATATACCCTCTAAACCATTCGAAACTAAAAACCGACCTATTTAGAAAGAACCGGACAAACCGTCGATTGAACCGGCGAACCGGTTGACCCGGAGCCGGTTCGTTGAAATTGAACATTTTGATTTTTTTTTTTTTTTATTTCTTTCTTTCTCTCCTTCTTTCTTATTTTATATATATATATATATATAAATAATATGAGAAAATTTTAATTGGAAACTCTCTTTCAAGAGTCTCCTCTTGTGAGGAATCCTATTAAGAGCTTGAAATTATTGTAAAAGTTTCTACCTATTTATAAGAAAAAAAATTCTTTCAAAAAAACTCAAGAAATCCATGTGGGATTCAATCAAATGTATTTGAGGGAATATTGAAATTTTGATATTCCTTCAAAATTTTTATTCTTTTTTCAATCAAATTATTTAAATTAAAATTATATGGAGGGAATATTGAATATTTGATTTCCTCTTCCAAAATTAAAATTAATAATATTTTAAAATATATTATTATATTTTTGAGTAAAAAAAATATTAGGAGAAATATTTAAGATAATTTAATATTTTTAATTTTTTAATTTATAATTTTATTACTTATATATTTTTATTGAAATATAATTTTAATATATTTATTACGTCACGGTTCAATTCCGGTTCAACCCGACAGTTGAACCGATAACTTGTCCATCCAATTTTTTTTGAACACCATCTATTTAATTTATTTTTCAGTTCGCTCACCGATCCGATTTTTAAAACGTTGCTTCATAGATCCCTCTTCTCTGAATACCCTGTTGTTTCTCTCCTACTTTTTCTTTTCATGAAAGAATATACCAATTTCTGTACAGACTGGTAGACCAAAACTAAAGTGTTGTTTGGCATAACCTATATAATCCATCTTTTTATCTTTTTATCTTTTTCCATCATATCACCTCTCTACTTTTTTGCACATCTTTTCGTAAAAAGACAAAAAGTGCACTTTTTTAGGACACCCCAAACCAACCCTAAATATTGAACATAAAGGTCAAGCTATGAAGTCCCCACCAAGTTTCTAGTAGTTTGTTTCTTTTTCTTTTTTTATTTTGTATATATAATTTTCTAGATCAAGAGCAATATAAGTACTTCAAGGGTTAATGTAGTAATAATAGAAATAATTGGAATTTCGGCCGCAGACAGATCAAATCATGGCGGTGTTGACTGTTTGGAAACATGGAAACCATGGATGGAGAATTTACCTCTACCGTGAAATTTTAGAAAAGTTGTCATATTCTTGCTTAATTATGTTGCTCAAGTGTTCATTTGTCAAATGGAAGACTATAATTTTAGCTTTGTATATGTTCATTGTTTGACAAACCGATTTAGAAATTGATGAAAAAATAAAAAGATTGTATCAAGAAAGAGATTATATATATTGAGAAGGAAAACTATTCTAGTTTAATAACGGATGGACTCAGTTGTAACGTGCCTAATACAATCATAACATTTCATAATACGCACCACAATATATTGTAACTTTTTTCAGTCAAATAATTTGAAAAAAAAAAAAAAGAAGTTACAAAGGATTTAGTGCCCTGAGGATCTGTTTGATTAGCATGATTCATAGGGAGGAAATTAACAATCTATAAAATTAGTGTAAGATTGATTATCCAACTGGATCAATGAGATATATAATTCTCTCTTATCTACATTTGTTTTGTAATAGATATAAAACTATATATATCAATTATATGTATTTTGTGTATTAGTTGTAATCAATCAATTTTGTTTGATAGAATTCTCATTGAAATCTAATCTGAATAATAAAATTTGGAATAAATTATACTTATACCCCTTGAAGTTTGAGTTTAATACATATCATCTATTAACGTTTGAAAAATTACACTAACCCCCTGTCATTGTAATTATTTAGACTGAATGAAGACATTAAACTCATACACTCTCTCTTTTCTTGATTTGCTTTACTTCCTTTGTTTTTTTTTTCTTTTTCTCCCCTTTCCTTTGCTTCACTTTTTTTTTTTTTTTTTTCAATGTAATTCTTTCTATTTTTCTACTAGGAGTTGTTGTCTTTTATGTAAGGGGGTTTGTGAAAATGAGATTATTAACCATAAGATGATAATGTAATTTTCAAAACGTCAAAGAGTGGGATATAATTGGACTATATCCTAGGAGGTGTTAGTATAATTTACGCTAAAATTTGCTACTAAAAAATAGAATGTGAATTTTATGAATTAATAATTTTAATCATTTGCTATAATTCGCACAATTAAACAAGCCCTAACAAGCAATCATCTTTTTTTTTCCTTTTTTTCTTTTTCTTTTTCTTTTTTTAATGGTTTCTTTTCCTCCTTTTCTCTCTCTCTCTCTCTCTCTCTCTCTCTTCTTTTTTTTTTTTTTTCTTTTTTTTTTTTTTTCATTTTGAAGTGTAAATCTGATCTTAATATTAGATTGAAGCATTTTATTGGTGGAGACATGCTGACATAGACTCATCAATCAAGATTTTGGGCCTTGTCTCCATTCAATGTTTTCAGCATTGAACCAAACATATGACTAGTACCGCTCAGAAGTTTGCTCGTATGTTACTTTCCATACATTGGACTTTTGTGTATTACACTTTTGTGTGTTCTCTGTCATATTAAATACAACAAATTAAAAAAAAAAAAATGGTGTGATAAAGAAGCCAACACTTTGTCTCTCTAATAGGGCCACTATGCTAAACATCAAAGGCAACTTGCTTTCTTGTGTTCCCTTCCAAACACCTAGTAGAATTTCGGTATGATGAATTTCTCCATTATATTATTTAGAATAAAGATAGAGATATAATAAATTACTTAAAATTTTATTAACTATTGACATGTTAGTGATCTCATAATATGTAAAATTCATCACCATTTGAGTAATTGGTAAAATTTTGAGTAGATCAGTGTATCTATTGCAAAGTTGATTTATTTATCATTCCATTTGTTACTGTAGTGGTAATTTAACCGAACCTAATATTCATATCTTTTACCAATGCAGTAATACTATATGCTAAAGACATCTTGTATGAACTATTGTTAATATTGATAGAATGTAAAAAAAAATGTATTAAAATTATTAACATTTTAACATTATGTACTTATTAACGACAATTTATAAGATTTTTACTAGTGTAATCCTCTAACAAACGATAATATATAAATATAATCCATATATTTCATTATAGTATTAAAATTCAGCAAAAGCCAGAATTTAAGTTACTAGTCATATTCAAGTAGACTATCATGATTTATACACTGGTTGTTCTCATTTTTTGGGTCCACAAAGTGAAGTGGTGAAAAAGAGAGTTGCAATTTGTATAAGGTTGTTGGTTTGATAAGGAAAAGACAGAGCTAGTAAGATACCATTTTTACGATAAAATCAAAGGATACAGACAAGACAAAACAAAAAATGGAACATTTCAGCCATGAAAAGTCTACATATCTGAAAAATTACTCAGAATATATAATTTAAGACTAGGATTTATTATTATAAATTGACTCCGCAATATAAAAATTAAATTTACACCTAATGTTTGAAATTTTGAATAAATTCCTAATTTTTCTTTCTAGATTCATAGACTTCCTGTTTCAGCCAACCTCAACCCCAAAATTACTTTTCAATTGAACGAAATATATATATTATAAAAGGGAAGGGGTTACTTTAGAGCTGGTTTATTGGTGGCTTGTATTAAGCCTTCGTTTGGAATGTGAGTTATTTTTATAATTTTTTGATTTTTTGATTATTTAACTTGAGGTTAAAAAATCTCGTTTGGAATGAGTTTTTTTTTACTATTTTGATTTTTATGAGAAAAAAATTAAAATAATTATGATTTTAATGTGATATTTTATCTTATTAACTTTTTAACTTATTTTATCTTTTTGTAACTATTTTAACTCAAAAATTTTATGCCAAACATAACCTAAAGTGTCAAAACTTGCTAGCTGCTTTTATATGCTATTATCACTTCACTACACTTCACATCAGGGCGAAACCAAAAATTTTAATTAGGAGGCTGAGTGTGTGTAAAATAAAAAAAGTAAAAAATTGGTACATGACCAATCAAATACAATTTGTTACATAAGTGCTGTGGAAATAATGTTTTCATAAAAAAGAAAATTGAATAAACCTAGCAAGCCATTTTTATTCTTTTCTAAAATTTTGAGCTATAAATTAGATTTCAGTATATAATTGATTAGACTACCATTTACTCATTTTATTAGTTAACATAATCTAATAAATAGAAAAGTAACTTCTCTTGATCTCTAATAAGATTTGGAGATAAGACATTGAGCCTCACATTTTGGTATTGTTACCCCAATTGCCTTTTTAATGAGGCTAAAAATTTATTGACGAAAAATAAGTTAAATATTATGGAAATTAAAATCTTAGCGAAAACTTCATGGGAGGTCAACGTAATTTACTCTAAATAAAAAATATACATACCTTTTTATTTTTAAAATAAAGAACAAAAATAAATGACAAGTATATATTGTATAAACAAAATCAACACTACTAACAGTTGGAGATCATCTCATTATAAATTATAAAATCCCGATAAAATAAAAAGGGGCGAATTAAACTAACAGTCTTTATAATTTAGGACTTGTATCACTTGATCCCTAAATTTTGAATATCGTTTCAAATAATAATAATTGAAGACATTATTACTCTATTTGAAAGGCAAAGTCATCATACAACTTATTTTGTGTTGGTTAACATATATGTTGTTTGAAAATGGCCCCTTTTTTTTTAATGAAAAATGTTGAAACTTTTTTTGTTATAAAATTCTATTTGGTTTGATTTTTAGAATCAATTTTCAAAAAAAAAATTCTAAGAAACTAAAAATTAAATTGGTGAAAAAAATTGAAAACACATCATTTTTATATAATTTAAAAAAACGATCGCGCTAGGTAGCTCGAAAAGAGAGAGCTCGAATGGCTCGAATTTTTTTTTATATTCTTTTTCCTTCTTCATTCTTTCTCTTCTTCCTCCCCTTTTTGTTGACCACCAATTTGGAGCTTCAGGATGACCACCAATCTGGAGCTTCAGGATGATCTTCTTCCTCCCCTTTTTGTTGACCACCAATCTCTCTCTCTCTTTCCTTCTTTCTCTGCTTCCTTCCCTCTCTTTTTCCTTGTGAGTTTGTTGAATCAAAATCAAAACACACAAAATCAACACACTTTGCAAAATCAAAAATAAAAAATAAAAAATCAAAGAGTTTCACCGATCTGGAGCTTCGGATCAAGCTTTTCAAGTCCACAGTCGAAGAGTCTGAAGATCAAGCTTCGTCCTCTCCGTCCATGGCGGATCAAGCTTCCCTCTCCGTCCATGGCGGATCGAGCTTCACGATCTCGAGCTTCGGATTTCAGAAATCAGAATGATTGGAGTAGAAATCACCGATCTGGAGCTTCAGGATGATTTCACAAATCACCAATCTAGAGCTTCACGGATCTGGAGCTTCAGGATGATTTCACAAATCAAAACAGCTTCTCCATTTCTCTCTTTCTCTCTGTTTGTTTGGGTTTGGAGTGGAAGGGAAAGAAAGAACGCAAGAAAGGAAAGGAAAAAAAAAACGTCAAACGACGTCGTTCCGAAATCGAGCCATTCGGGGCAAATGAGTTTCGAGCAACGAAACATTTTCCTTAAAAAAATTAAGGAAAATGATTGGTGGCCCTAAAAACTGTGGCTCAAATGGCTCAAATTTCCTTTTTTGGATAAGTTTGTTTTTTTTTTCTTTTTTTTTTTTGCCTTGTTTTTTTTTTTATTTCCTTATATGGAAATTTCGGGGCATTTGAGCCCCAAAATTTCGGGCTCCCAACTGCTACCGAAAAATTAAATTGGTGACATTGTTGCTCCATCAGAATCTATTTTAAAGACACATCATTAAATTGGCATCTTTTTTAGCCTTATTAAGTTAAACAGTAATTTTAGAAATTAAAAATTTAGATATATATAGATATATATATCTACAATTCTTGTATTGTGAAATTTACCATCAAAATAAATCTGGATCACGTTATCATCATTGTAAGGTAAAAAGCAAATGATCTTAAGAAGATTTGGTGATAGACCCCTTACTGTTTAATTTGTTTTAAAAGGACAAAAATTATATAGATCTTTTCAAAACCTCATAATATTTTAAAATTTGTTTCTGTTACTATACTATCCTCATATATATATATATATATCAGCTCTCTTGTAAAGTCGTCCTCACAGTATATTTCAGAGTAAAATTTTACTATAAATCAGAGTAAAATTTATTATGATTCAAAGTAAAATTTTATATCGTTAAGCACATATATTGCCTTAGAGGTAAAATTTTACTTTCATTCTATTAAACAAAAACATAGCATATACCAGAGTAAAATTTTACTCTCATTTTGTCAAACAAAAACAGAGCATATACCAGAGTAAAATTTTACTCTCATACTGTCAAACAAAATCAGAGTACAAACCAGAGTAAAATTTTACTCTCATTCCGTCAATCAAAAACAGAGGACATACTAGAGAAAAAAAAATAGAGAAATAGAGAGATAGAGAGAGTACATATATTGTCTTAGATTTGGTTCAAACTAGAGTGAAATTTTACTGTCTGAAAAACAGAGCATGATGAGGAAACAAAGAGAAAAAGAATGAGAGAATATAGATCTGAGATGATAGATCTCAAATCTGAAGTCAACAATCTCAAATCTGAAGTCTTGGACACTGAGGATGACGATCATGGCATCGAATGCTGCTGATGGTTGAGATGCTAGTCGTGAAATAATGGTGGCGGTGGTAGTGACGAACAACATCAATAGTTGAGACGGTGTTGATGGGGACGACGGAAATGGTGGAAACGATAGTAGTCGTGGTAGTAGAGACGGTGATGGTGATAGTTGAGACGGTGTTGGTGGGGACGACGGAAATGGTGAAAACGATAATAGTCGTGGTAATAGAGATGGTGATGGTAATGGTGGTGGTGGTGGTGGTGGTGGTGGTATAGACGGTGGTGATGGTGGTGAAGAGAGCTCATAGAAGGAGATAGAGGAGAAAGATAGAGAGTGTGTGAAGGGGTAAATTTGTCATACAAAATATAAATCTGAAAATTTTTGTCCTTTATACAAGACTTTATAATTATGAGAGGGTTTTGAAAGTATAATTTTTTTTTTATTTTTTGTCCTTTTAACAAGAAAAAGAAGGTAAGAGGGGCTTATGGCCAAATTTTCCATCAGTAACTTAAAAAAAAATAAAAAAATAAAAATGCCCAATGGCTGGTTCTGTCATCAAATAGGTTCATATTAAAAAATTAGAAATCATGGCATATTACCAAATGCTTAAGCCTTTTTAGCTAGTGATTTCCTTTTAAGCTCAAAAGCATGTTTTAAATTGATGTCAAACAAGTTTAAGGTTAAAAAGGTAATTTAAAAAAAAATTGAAATGTTCAATAAACACTATTCTTTATCTTTTAATGCAAAGTAACTATCTTACTCTTTACATTAATTTTTTAATGTGTGGGGAAGTAAAAAATGCTAAAAGCTTTATTTGAATGTGAATTTAAATAGAATTTTGAAAGGAAAGAAAAAAAAAAAGAAAAGAAAAAGATGAATATGAATGAGATATAAATATAGGAAAAACGCCACCTTCCCTGGCCTCTCCCAAAAATCCTTGTGAACAACACATGTCTAGATTTTTTTGAATTTTTAGCTTAAAAGCTTCATCTTTTTAAATGGAGCCAAACCATGACCTTGCTTAATAACTTGTTTATTTATTATTATTATTATTACAACAAAATGTGAAAATAACATTAATCCTATACCATAGAGTTTAATGGGACAAGCCGACAATTAGGGGGACAGGGTAGTTAAGGAGCAACGTCAGACATGGGAGGGCTGTACCGCCTAGTCTAGTCGTAGTATTAGGAAGTAACTATCCATATATATAGGGGCAAATTACAGACACCCTCGCGATTTGGTAAAAATATAGATTTTTTTTTTAGGTTTGAGAAATTACATCTCATCCCTTGAGGTTTATATTTCCATAACAAATTACTCTTCGAGATTTTTATTTTTATATAGATTCCCCCATAATTTCTCTTAATTTATTATGAAAATTTGACCCTCAGGAGGCAATTTTTAATTTATCAAACCTCATAGAAATATGTATTTTCACCAAACCTCGAGGGGAGTGTTTGTAATTTGCCTTATATATATATATATATCCATCCAATCCCTCTCTTTGATTCTTAATTTTTTTGATGGTATTGCCTCAGCAACCAACCAATTTGATTGACTAATAAACATTGCTACTGTCAAATCCTTCTGGAGACAATTTAAATTCAAAATTAATTGATAATATATAGTAGGGTCAACAGATAATATGAACTAAATTTAAATGAAATAGTACAATCCTTTTATCTTTGATGCTCAATTAGCCTATCTTTTTCTTCTTTTTTTTTTATTTTTTATTTTTATCAGAAAAGAGACAATCTATTAAACTCCAGAAAAAATTTACATCAAGAGTAACAGAGAGCTCAACGGAGCAAAGGGATAAACATTCCACAAAGATGAAAGAGACATAGAGGACAGGGCTTTAGCAACCCCAATGAGCCACTTGTTGTCACGTCTAGTCCAGCTATCTAGGCCCACTAGAAGCCAGACTGATCAAACAGTTGTGCATAAGATTGCCAATGATCTTCAAGGTCATCTTTTCTTAAATCATTTACAGCCATTGAATTAGGAGAAATTTTTTTATTTAAGAGAATCTCAAAACATATTTAATTGTTGGGAAAATTTTATGATATACATCTCTTTTGAGATAAGTATCATATATACTTTTAATTATGATATTTATAATTTTAGTTATGATTTATTAGAGTGTTAATTATGACTCATTATAATATTGATTATGATATTATTTTGATTATGATCTAAAAGTTATTTGATTATATCTTATGTGGTGTTTGGTTTATAATTTATTTTTTTTTTATTACTCTTATAGGATTGAGTTATGACATTTATGGTAATCAAATTCATAAATGTCATAACTTACATATAGTTTGACGGTGTGTACCATAGCATTACCCCTAATTATTAGAGTAATGCTATACAAATAAAAAAATTATACGCAAAGATGTGGCTAGGGGTGTATGCGGTGGGATTCGGTGCGATTTGAAGGTAAAATTATAAATTGAATCGTGAATAGCAGATTAGTAAATAACCAAACCACAGGTTGGACGGTTTGAGAAATTTCAATTTACTAGTTGATAGAAAAATAATCTTAAACAATTATCAAGCATTTTTATAATATGTAATACTAATTTACATTATATTATATATATATATATAGCACTAAAACAACAATAGGATGAACAAACAATCTCAATGCAAATAACCATAGAGAATTCACATCAATTGGGATTCTTTGTGCTATATAGCATAAATCTGCCGATCAACATTTGATATGTTAAAAAATAAAATCTAATGATTTCAGTTTCCGTTTGAAATTTCAGATTTTGGCTTGAAAGGCTTGCGAAGAAAGCAAAAAGTTTTCAAGTTCTCTCTCTTTCTCTCTATGCTTCATATTTAAATTGTTGATTCATGGTTTCTGGTTTATCATCATTTCCGTTTATGGTTCATGGCTTATTATTTTGCGTGCATTTCTGTATGTTCACAATCTGTTTGTACAAATGTAAATCCAAACCTTGAGTTAACTTTCAATTGATCTAAGCACTGTTCAATATTTGTGTTTCATCGTCAATCATCCATAACAAATTTTCTTGAATCACCTGTCACAAATCATGATCGATCATGATTTATCCTCTTACTGTTTGTTAAGGGATGCATATAGTACATTAAGTTCTTTTCTGTTTTGAGGTGTACCTATTCTCTCTTTTACAGACTGGCTTGATTGTGTATGGAATCAACACTTTAGTAGTTTTCTGTGTGGGCAAGCAGGCAGGAAGCGGTTCCAAGTCTGCTATGTAAATTCTTGCACTATAATTTTACGACCTAGCAAAAGGGATAAACAGTAACTAATGACCCCATTATAATATTTTTTTGACAAGCACATTGTAGTTCTTTTGATCAGACTGCATTTCAGTTTTTATAGTCAGATTTTCCTTTCATTCATTATCATATATATCTATTTCCTGAATTTCTGAATTGGTGCTATGTATATTCAGATGCGTTTGAATCGCAACTGTAGTATTTTATTTATTTATTATTTTTTTTTTTTGGATTCTGCTAATGTAGTTAAAACAGTGTAGATGTTTCATTTTGTGTGTGAAGTCCTAACGAATTTTGATTTTGGTTTTAATTTGAATTGGATACTTTGACGATGGCTATACCAGAAATGTATCAATGTGCTCAATCTTCGTTTATTTATTTTTCTTAATCAATGATTGAAGACTGGATAGTCATCTTTTAAACATAAACTTGACATGCAGATCTGGCCATAGAGCAAATGAAGATGTTCACTTGATAGTGAGGAAATCTATAGCAGGTCTGCATTTGAATATGAGAAATATGGGATTTGTTGTGCCTACACAAATGGAAATTATAGTATTTTTGGTGCATGAATGGTGGTGAAAATCCATTGGAAAAGGAGATTGTAAACTTACAGACTAGGGAAAGCTTCGAGTACCTCTCTTATAAACTTATCATATCTAATTTTCTTTTTATAAATGTTTTGTTCCTCATACTTTTTAGGTGAATATAGACTTGCACCGAACAGTAATATCAAGAAAGAAATGATTTTTTTTTCTTATTTATGTATATAAAGTTTTTGTATATAGATTCAATTTCTTCAAAAAAAGAAAAATGTTGTTGTTCGCGATGAGCGTGACCTTAATATTATTTGCATTCGTGGGTCTGCTTTTAATACAGAAGGGTTGGGATTACAATTATATTAAAATTGACAATTTACAATTATATTAAATAGTGTTGGGATTATAATTATATTCTAATTCTAATGTTATTAACACCGTGCCTTCAGGCACGGGCATATGCTAGTATATATATATATAGCACCAATTAAACTTGCATAATATTTTTCATATATATAGCACTAATTTACAACACTCTGAAATTGATTTTTACTTCAATATTTCATTAGAGGTTAAAAAAATAATAATAATAAAATAAAATATTTGTATAAACTATAGTAGAGCATTTTTGAAGACGGATTATAAATTTTAAACCATAGTTCAAACAAACTTGCAATTATTGAGAGATCAATGCAAATTGAGCAGGATTTTACATAGTCATATTATGTGACTCATTGTAGACCTTTCAATTCAAAATAAAACATTATTAAAGATAAATTTATTTATGATAATGATATTGGCTCATTATTCTTGTCAAATTTTTTTTTAAAAAAATCTAAATTGGGTCATTTTTTGATAAATTCTCTTTCTAAGTGTTTTATTCTATCTAAACCATATTCTTTTTTAGTATTCCATTAAATCTGTTTAATGCAATATGACCAAATCATCATTTCTAATTTTTTTGCACATGTTTCTATTTTGAAACTAATACATAACAATAGTCTCTCATTTTATGGAAAAATCTCTCCCTCATTCTAAACAGAAAATCTTTTTCTTATTCCATGGAGAAAATCTCTCCCGCATTCAATGGAAAAAATCTCAAATTATGAATTTTGAACCTTTTTATAATTTGAAAATTATAAAAATAATGCACCAAAAAATCTGAATAAAAATCAAAATACAATGTGAATGTTCACAGTAAATAACAAACATACAATTAACGTTTGAAAAAAAACAAAACACATAGTAAAGTACAATGTGAATATTCATAATAAATAACAAATATACAACTAACCTTCAAAAAAATAAAATTCATACCAGAATATAATGTGAATGTTCAAAATTTATAATTAACATATAACTAGCCTTAAAACAAAATAACTCATACCAATGTAAATATCTACACTGCATCGTGAAAACATAAAACAAAATTGAAAAAAAAAAAAATCGACTATTTTAATTGTTCAATGGTAACAAAAATAATTGCTCAGCTAACAAGTAAAGTAACAAAAACAACAAATATACAATTAACTTTCGAAAAAATGAAACTTATACTAAAATACAATGTGAATGTTCACAATTTACAATTAATATACAACTAGTTTTTTTAAAAAATAAACACATATCAATGTGAACATTCACACTGTACCTTGAAAACATAAAATAAAATTGAAAAAAGTAAAAATTGAATATTTCGATTGTTCAGTGATAATAAAAATGATTGTTCAACCAATAAGCATAGTAAAAAAAATAACAAAATACAACTAACTTTCGAAAAAATTTCAACAAAAAAAACTCATATCAAAATGTAATGTGCATGTTCACAATTTACAATTAACATACAACTAACCTTAAAAAAACTAAATTCATATCAATATGAACATTCACACTGCAACATGAAACAAAATTGAAAGGGAAAATATATATATATATATATATTTCAATTGTTTAATGGTAACAAAAAAAAAAAAAAAAAAAAAATTGTTCAAACAACAAGTATAGTAACAAATAACCAATGATATGTGAACATTCACATCTTGCAAAATATATAATTATGTTCATATATATATTGCAACACTTATTTCTCAGACTTTCAAACAATGTGAAATGTGAACATTCACATTGATTGACAAAAAATAAAAACAATGAGAACAATAAAATTAGAAATTCCAAAAAAAAAAAAAAAAAAAAAAAAAAACTCAATCACTCTAAAAACAAAACAAAAAATATCATTCACATCCTCATCTTCATCATCATCTTATCATTATCACTATCATTAACAATATATGCAATTTCACCATTCCACCAATTCAAATCAAACCAACCACTTTTGCAGAATATGTTTGTAACAAAATTGACTGAACATAAATAGAGTTTCAACTTACAATAATGGAGAAATATAGAGTTGCGAACACAGAGCAACAATGGATGAACACAGAATTTCGAACACAAAGTGATAATGAAAGAACACAAAACTTCACTGCAACAATGGAGGAATATAATATTATTTCACCACTATGTATAAACTAGAATTTCTAAACCCTACCAAATAGAGAGTTTTTAAACCCTAGCACAATGAAACGATACCACAAATGTGAATGAAACTAATCAAAAAGAAAAATGTGAATAACGATAACTACCAAAATAGAAGTAGTAACAAAAAGGAAATGTGTATATACTTTTTTTTATTTAATAAATATCAACAATAAACATAAAGGTATAATAGTCTAACAAACAACATAAATCAAGAAAAAATGATCTCATGAAATAAAAGTGTAAATACATGGGACTAATTAAGTTATAATTTTTCTTGGTGGACTTATTGACTTAGCATACCTCTAAATAGGATTTATTAATAAAAAAACCAACTAAATTTTATGTATGAATAATTTTCCTAATTGCTATAGATTATGTGAAACAGAAAAACATATTCATTTGAGAATAAAAAAAATCTCTAGTGGAATAAGATGGCTCTTCAATAAAGGTTTTGTAACGCTTTGTTTATTTGAACAAAAAATATTTTTTGTATTTTTTGATATTTGGTACAAATGAAAACAAAAGTCAATAAAAAATATTTTACGTGGTCAATGAAAAACAAATCTATTTTGGACAGAAAATATTTTTCACTTTTAAAAGACAGAAAACGTTTTCCGAACTAAAATTGTACCACCACCACTCTCATCTCCACCATCACACCACAATTACCATGGCCACCACCACCATCACCGTTGCTATCATTGCCGCCGTCACCAAACATAAAATAAAAAAATAAAAAAATAAAAAAATAAAAAAAATTCTACCCAAACAAACAGAGCGTAAGTATTACGTGGCATTGTGCTTATTTGGTGGAGTGGTTCTCAAGTTAAAAATTAATAATTAGAAAGTAAAATTAAGAGTATTGCTATTAACCTCTACATTTCTACTTAGAACCCCCATCTCTTCTATTTTCTTTTTAATTCCAATTTTATCTCAACAAAAAAATTCATTTTTACCCTAATTTCTAATGTTCTAATCCTAATTTTCTAAACCCTAACCCTAATAACCTTTAGCAATCACCACCATCTCCGACCACCTCTTACCACTGTAACCACCACTATCTCCGACCACCCCTCACCTTTCATAAAGAGAGATCGAGCGCGCGTACGCACCAACAAGAGAGAGAGAGAGAGAGAGAGAGAGAGAGAAAGACCGAGCGAGATCAAGTAAGAGAGAAAGAGAGAGCAAGATAGAGGGAGATCAAAACCCTAACGCTAGCCCTAGGGTTTTCAGAAATGGTAACGGTGTTGGGTTGTGATCAGGGTTGCAATTTGGGCCATGGTGGAGAGAAGAAGAAGAAGAAGAAGAGGTAGCGGCGAGAGTGGCGGTGTATCGCGATGGGGAGAAAAAGAAGAAGAAGATAAGAAGAAGAAGCAGAAGGGTGAGATGGTGGTTCGCAGAGGGCAGCGGAAGTGCGACGAGGTTGTGGAGGAGGTGGCGGAGGGGGATGTAACGGTGGTGGCTGCTTTAGGAGTTGCTGGAGGGAAAAGAGATGAAGAAAAAGAAGAATAAGAGGACTGCTGGAGGTGACGGCTAGAGGTGGCAGTGACTATCGGAGGTGGTGGGGATGAAATTAGGGTTTGAGATTGAATTTGGGGTTAGGGATATAGTTGGTATTAAGGTGAAGGTTCTAAGAGAAAATGGAAGGGTTTTATTTTGCTAGGTGAGGGTTCAAAGAAACCAAGAGCCAAAATAAAAAAGTAAGGACAAGCAGCAACCTTCAAAAGTTAAAAGTATTTATTCTTTAACTTTTAGATAATTGGCTCTTTTCAATTTATGTAAACACATACTCTAAAAATAAAAAATAACAAATTAACACATACTCTAAAAATAAAAAATAAAGAAGTCATAAGCTACTCTATTAACTATACCAAATAACATCATTGCGCTATAGCTTTGTGTCCCTAACTAACCTCCCAGCAAAGTTCCATCAAAATTAGGCTCTAATTTTATAACTAAGCTACACAGGGCTTGACATTGTTAGAATTGTTTCTCAAAAATTAAATGAAAGTATTGGATTTAATTACTTTTGACCAATAACTATTAAATTGAGAGAGTAGACCATCAAATAATTTTCCAATTGGAGGAGAGTTTCAACTAGAGAAGAGGCCGAACCCACAAAGGGCGTGTTTGATTTGCCGGATTAGGGGGGACTATCCACTATTTGGATTGTAATTCAAATAGTGCTCCTTATCTGTCGTTTGATTTTTTTTGGGTCCGTCGGACTTCATGTCTGGCCGGACTCCTTATCCCCCCATATGGGGGACTATTGTGTCCTAGGGGGGTATGGGATAGTTTTTGGGAGACTATCCATTGTCGGGATTAGGTGGTCAAAATGACCATTTTGACCCTCTACTATTTAATTATGTATTATATTTAATAAAATTCAATAAAATTTAAATGTCTCAATTTAAAAATAAAATAATTTTATTTAACTTTTTATTGATGTTTTATTTATTTAATTTTTTAAAATAATTTTTTATAGATATTTTATTAATGTTTTATTTTAAAATTTTGTTTATATTTTATTTAATTTCATTATTTAAATTTAATAGATGTTTTATTTAATTTCATTGTTTGATTATTATTATTTTTAAAAACAAATTTATTTAAAATTTTAATTAAAAAATAATATATATTTTTATTGATATTTTATGTATTTATTTATTTATTTTTTAAAAAATAAATTTATTTAATTGTGTAAAAAATAAAATAAAATAAATTTTTATTTAATCTAGCTAAAAATAATTAAAATATTAAAGATATGTTTAATATTGCTATTACTTAGTAAACAATTGAAAAATGGTAAAATAGTCTTTTATTCATTTATCCTATCCAGTCCAACCAACCAAACGTTAGATTCACTAAAAATAATCCTTTCCAGACATCTAATCTCATAAAAAAACAAATACATGATACATATCAAATCTAACCAAATAGTGCGGGGGATTCACAGTCCCAAGACTCAACTTCGATAGATTCTAATCCTCCTTATCCAATCCGTCTAATCAAACACACCCAAAGAGTAGTGGACTTCCTTTTTTTTCAATAGAAAGCGACCATAAGTTGGCCCTCAGCGGCAAAACAAGGGGCTTAAGATTCATTGAACAAATTACCACTTGTTCTATTAGGATAGGAAGGTACAAATCTGATGTACTCTACAGTATGAGAAGGAAAAATCTCAAATAAGTGGCCCCGTGAAAACCCCGAGGGTTAGCATGGGTCTGGGAGGTTGTGTTCCTTCTAAAATTTTAAGTTTAAAGGTTTTAATTTCTGAATTTAATTTTTTGAAAATTAAATTTTTTATTTTTCATATTTTTTTATTTTTAATAAATATTTTTAAAGTAATTTTTTTACTTAAATGTATCTAAAATGTAAAATATTTGTAAAAAAAATTTAAAATTTAAAATCAATAAATACACAAGAATATGAAAAATATACTGAATTCTCTTATTTTTTTTACTTGTATTTTTGGTATTTAGTGAATTTTCTAAAAAAAATTCCCAAATATTATACTTTTTAAGTGTATTTATGTTAGGTGTATCTAAAAATTAAAAAAATTGATTAGAATATTTAAAAAAAATCAATGAAAACAAAAAATACAAAAAATAAAAAATTTTAATTTTCTGAAAAATAAATCTTAAAAATTCAAATCAAACAAGCTGAATGGTTTATTGGGGATAGTTCATATGAAATTTTATTTCGATTTTAATTTGGTCCCCACCAGTAGCTAGTGGAATTGGATATTAGTTAGTTCAGTGAACTAAATGTCGAGTTATCGAAAAAAAACAAACATCCAATAAAAGAAAGAAATTCATTTTCATGGGTGTAATTGTTTTCCGTATATGTTGTAATTTTATTATGGGTATGGCTTCTGTCCAGTCCGGGATCGGACTGGACCGTGCTGTTGGGCCCATGGGGGTCTACCACGGGTCCCGTTTTGATAATCTGAACCGTTAATATGTAGAAATCGTCGAGTACTATATGCTTATAAAAAATCACGTTGATCGGATATCGATAGCTATGTGATCAAAACAGTTTTTTGTCAACCGTTAATTTGTTCACCATCCAATTTTTTTAATACGAAACTGATTTGATCATATAGCTATCGCTATCCGATCAACGTGATTTTTTACAGGCTTATAGTACTCGACGAATTCTACACATTCAACGGTTCAGATTATCAAAACGGGACCCGTGATGGGTTCCCACGGACCCAACAGTACGGTCCAGTCCGATCCCGGACTGGACAGAAACCATACCGTTTTATTATTATTAATTTTTTTTTTTATGTATAGTACAAATCTTTAATGTGTGTTACACATTAAGCCCCAACAAAACGATTTTATCTGTAATTGTTTTTACTGTACAGTTGAAATGAAACTAACCCTATTTGAAATGCTGGACCCAGCTCACAAGGTTTTTTTTTTTTTTTTTTTTTTTTTTTTTTTTTTTTTTTTTAATACAGGAAAATCCTCCCTACTCTCCCGCAGGTCCAAGGCAGCGCCCCTTGCAGAGATCACCAAGGTGTCCTGTTAGCCGTTCCGAGCGAGGAGACTATAACCTGGGAACTTGTCCCGACCTCCCAAGACAAGCTCTGCTTAAGTCAGGACTCGCACAGCGGGGGAGCATTGAACCCACACCAAGTGCTGACTAGACAACTTGAGGTCCAACCTCCAAACCAACAGTGCTTCCGCCCAGGAGATTGGCCCAAGGGGGGGTGGAGAGTTGAACTTGTGACCTTGGGGCTTAAACCCCAAAGCCTTACCACAATGCCACAACCCCTTGGGTTAGCTCACAAGGTTTGATACAGAGTATTTTTTAAAAAAAATAAAAACAGGTCGGTACAGATGTTTGTGTATGGTACAGAGTACTATTTGCAATTTGTATATGTGAAATGCAAAGAAAGATGTACGCGCAAACTACCCTGTCCTGTCAAAACCTAAATAAATTATTTCCTAATTTCTTTTTGTCATCTTTTGAATTACTTCAACAGTGGTGATAGATAGGTTTAGAGGCAAAGCTTTACTTATATGACAATGAAAAAAAAAAAAAAAACAGTCAAAATATCACATTAATAAGTGAGCCCCACCCATACTCTTGATTTAAAACTTCCAAACATTTTTATTACTTCAAATATGATAGTAATAATTTTAGGATAAGGGGGACCACACCAGCTTGCATTTGCAATACTGGTTCCTAGTAAATTAACCCTGATATTGGCCAGCAGCTGGTTTTTTAGAGTTGTACCAATCCCTTTTACAACTAACCTCTATCATGAATGATTACCTACCAAAGTCATCTGACCCATTTACCTATTTATCACTTGTATTATATACTCTAGTGTTTTGGTTTAATCTTTGGCAAAATTAAAACTCTTATTTTTTTCCCAATGATTAAATATGGTCTATCTCATTATCTTTAAATTTGGGTGTCTAATCTAATTAGACAGAGATCTTATAAGTATCTAATCTAACTTTAAAAAAAGTTATGTCAAGAGTTATCAAAAATAAATAAAGAATAATAATTTGATCACTGTAAACATGCCGAATCGAGAAATAAACTATTTGACTTTAGTTTAATTAATTAAATTAGTTCAGTTGATTACCTATCTACACTTCTATCTGAAAGATCAAAGAATCAATCTTTGTAATATTTTCTCCTATTATGAGATTTTTTTTTGTCGTATTGTTTAGTTCTTCTTCATCACGTGACTTTTTTATTTATTTATTTTTTTTTAAAGTTGGTTGTTAATTTTTTTTTCTATTCTTTTCTTTTTAAAATTATTATTCCCGTCATGGAACTTTTTGTTGTAGTTGGAGGGCTTTCTTAGTTGTTGAATTATGATTGTCTAAATGTAATTCACTTCATATTGTAAATATTTTTTTTTATGATTGATAAAAAAATAATTTAAAAAACATTGGTTGAAAATTTTAACGAATTTTAAAATATATTTAGTTTTAACTTATTTATTTTTCAAATTCAGCTTATTTCAAATGAACTTTAATCATGTTGATAATAAACAGAGCTCAAATAATTTTGTTTTACATAAAAATTTATTGGACGAGTATTGTTTTACTTAAATTTAATATCAAAAGTTAATAAATTTAAAAATATAATTAAATTTGACTAATTTATGTAATAAACGAATGTAAATCAAATAACTTGAATCATTGACAATCTCAAACAATCCTAATGGTGAAAAATTATCAAGATTTTTACAAACCCATGATTCGATTAACCGTTTCACATGAAAAACATGAATTTATTTACCACAGACATGGGTTAATCTGGGCCGTCGATGTTGATGGGTGTCAATGGTTTTTGGTGGGACCCAAGCAAGAACAAAACAATAAGCAAGTTGTGTGGGCCAAGTGGGCCCCAAAGCCCATTGATGTTACACAGCACTTGTAGCCATTGCCAACCCAAAAGTAAACATTTCTGGATCACCCCCCAAGTTGTTTCTAGCCCTTTTGGTGGAAGTATCTGTGTTTTATCTTTTTTTGAACAGGAGTATCTGTGTTTTATCGATCCCAACAATTGTTTAAGGTCAGAATGTAAATTAACCAAACCGCGTCGTTTAATGCGGCGTTCAAAACTGCACTTATATATCAAGTTCACATTCAACTTTGAAAGCCCGAATTAAAAGTGAATATCACATTTTTACCGCTATTGTAATAGTAGAGCTGCTCTAAATGCAGCTCTACTGATGTGGCATGCACCTCAAAAAAAAAATAAATAAATAAAATAAAATAAAGGAAAAAGACAAAATATAAAGAGAAAAATGACAAATTAGTGTTCCTTCAGTACTCCTCTTTTAGTGGTCTAAGCCATTTTTCTTTATATTATTATACACATATATAACATATTTTCCATTACAATTGGATTCTTTATAGTCCATCATCTAAATTGGAAAGATGTCTCGACTTATGGATTCATCACGAGTTCTATTATAATAATTTAAACTATTTATTTTGTAAGATTCTTCATGTATATCAACGACACAAAATTAGATCAATCTGATAATGATAGACTATTTAATTTATCGCATTTGTGGTAAAAAAATAAATGAAAATGTGTTTTTAAAAATAAACTATCTATTTTTTTAATCACAAACATAATAAATTAAATAGATTATAATTGTTGGATTCACATAATTTTTTGTGTGAATGATATAAAAAAAAAACTATTTAAATTATTGAAACGAGATTTGTAATAGATAACACTCTTTAGTCCAAATTATGTACGGGAGGGAAGCCCAATTCTTTTACTACATTGTACATATAGATGACAATAAAATCAAACTTTACTGAGCAAACTTATTGTGCAAAATTGTTAGATAGTCTCAGAATGTTGTGTAAGATTATTTACTTGTTACTCACCACACACACCAAAAAAAAAAAAAAAAAACAAAAACAAAAAAACAAAACAAATTTTGCAGATCACCTATTATTTATCAATCAACAATGGTAGGAATACCTACACATTTACTAAGGCTTCGTTTGGGAAGTAATCTTTTTAGCCTAAAAGTTAAAAAGTTACTCAAAAAATGAAAAATCAATAACCTATATCAAAAAGTTAAAGATTTTATTTTCACTCTATGTTTTATACATCTTTTTGTAAAAAATCAAAAAGTCATCCTAAACATATTAGTTTTTTTTATATCATATTTTAGCTAAAAAGTCATAAAGTTACTAAAAAAACTTGTTCCCAAACGAGGCCTAACAATCTTACTAACGCACTCACAAGTTTTAATAAGATTAACCATTATTTGGTATGAGACCCACATCAACTTGTGAGTATGTTAGTAAGATTGTTAGTATCTCTAACATTTTTCTTTATCAATTACTTAAATTTTTTTACATCATTAATTAAGAACATCATGTGAACAATGTCATTTAATAAATTTTAATATTATTGAGTAATTACTCACTTATTCTAACTCAAGTTGGATTTACATAAATGAATTGAAAACAAGATAATAAATTGGTTTATCTATAATCCTAACTCGTACCTAGAGGGGGCAAAAAGACATATGTTCTCCTTATGAAAATGTACTAAGAAATCATACTCAAAAAAGGAAAATAACATTTTTATACATGATTTTTTTTAGGTTCCTGAAGTTAACGATATCTCGATTAATCTCAGAGTCCTAAAATTAACGACTGGATGAATTTCCAATGATCTCTTAAGATGACTCGAACTCAAGACTTTCGATTGTATTTTCAAATTTTTACTCTTCAATCAACTCAGATTTACATAATTTTTCTATTAAAATAATGTTACGATCATTTTTAAAGATACAAATCATATTAAAAGTCCTTTAATTTTAAAATGATAAATTCAAAATAATAATTATTTATATATTTTTTTATTTACTTCCAAAAAAAATATTTGTAAAGGAATGTAAAGCGTAAGAAAATTTGGATAACAACCTCGCTAGGTTGCTCGAAAAATTAGACGCTCAAAGCCCAAAATCTCAAAACAACGTCATTTTGGGGTTTTTTTTTTTTTTTTTCCTTTGTCCTTTCCATAACTTGCAGAAGAAGAAGAAAGAAGAGAAGAGGAGAGGAGAAGAAAGAAGACACATAACTAGCAGAAGAAGAAGAAAGAAAAGAAGAAGAAAGAAGAAGACAAGATTAGTTGAGGACCTCTTTTGGCATTGCACTTGCACAGAGGCGCTGCATAAGCACAAAATTACCACTAAAACCAGTTCCAGAGTTGCATACTTTGATTTCTCCATAGAAACCACAAACCTTGACATCAACATGTGAACATGTGAAGTGGAAGCTCAAAAATCAATCAAAACGCATACATACAGATTCACGAGGGATGTTATGTGAATCTCTCTCTCTCTCTCTCTCTGGGATTGATTTCCAAAAGTAGGACAAGGTCGAACAAGTCACAGTGGATTAGGAAAAGCAGCAACTCTGAAGACTAGAAATTTTTGGACAAAGACTCCACATTTATCAAATGAGGGAAAATGGTCCTCTCATGGTTTGAACAAAGATTACATTTTCCGAGAAAAGTACCCTAAGAAACAAACAGAGAAATCAATACAAATCAAACCCAATATAAATCAAAACTAAAAATCAAACTCACAAATCAAAACTAAAAATCAAACCCAGAAATATTCAAATCAAAACCAAAAATCAAACTTACAGATCAAAACTAATCAGAGAGAGAGATACACAGAGAGAGAGAAAGAGAGAGAGAGAGATACACAGATCAATGCAGATCTGTGTACACTACTAAAAACATGGCCTTTTGAGTCGGCAGAGTGTCGTCGCAAATAGCACATTTGCCGACGCAAAAATGTTTTTGCGACGGCGGTTCGACGGCAACTCAAGGGTCGAAAATGGTGGGGTCGCAAATGTTTTTGAGTCGGCAATCTGCCGACGCAAAAAGTTTTAATTTTTTGAGACGGCAGATTGCCGACTCAAAAAGTGGTTCAATGTTTTAAGAAATTTAACCCATAATTTTCTTATTGAGGCGCCTCCGAAGTTTCGAACCCACGCCATTTGCAAGCTTTGACCGGACTCAAAGTCACCGCACTAAATCCACTTCACCACTCTACCTCTTTCAGATATTAATTGAGATATTTATTATTTATAGTATATACACTCAATATTAATATAAAAGTATATCTATAAATATATATACATATAATTATAATTTCATTATTATGATATTCGAAAAAATTATCTTGATATACAAATAAATAAAGCAGAATGTGCTTAATTACATGTATCGCACAAATTAAATTTATTTTTTTATTTTTTATTTTTTATCGATCTGATTGATGTCTTAATATTAATTTATATTTAATTTTTTATTTAACATTAAATTATTTATTATCAAAATATTCATATTTAATTTAAATTTTTTATGCCTATATACACTATTTATGAATAATTAAAAATAATAATATTAAAGAAATACTAATACTCTACATAATTAATTTATGTATTTTCTTCTTAATCCAATCACAACATATTTATATTTAATCTTTTAAATAAATTTTGTATAATTCTATTTCTACATATTTTTATTATCCAAATAAAAATAAAATAAAATAATTAGAATCACTTTTAGTTTTATATTACTAATTCTCTTTTAATTTAACTATTATTTTTAATATCGAAATGAGTATTAAATATAATCAAGTAAATATATATATCTTGGTTATAAAATATTTTTTTTGCTACGGCATCTGTTGCCGACACAAAAAGATATAATTTTTTGCGTCGGCACAAATTTGCCGACGCAAAAGGTATATGCCGACGCAAAAAGTCTATCTTTTGAGTCGGTAAATTCAACCGACTCAAATAATGCTATCAAATATTAATTTTTTGTGTCGGCCAACGGTGCCGACTCTAAAGGTTTGGTATTTGCGTCGGTAACTCTGTGCCGTCTCAAAAAGACTACCTTTTGTGACGGTAAAATTTGCCGACTCAAAAAAACCGACTCAAAAGGCCCTGTTTTTAGTAGTGGTATACACATAGATCTGTCTGTGTATACACAGATCTGTGGAGGATGGCGGCATCAGTAAGTCTCTCTGTTCCCCCTTCCTTTTCCCTCTTACTTTCTTATCTCTTCTGCGTCTTTTTCCCTTCTTTTCTCCCTCTGTTTCACAAATAAAAAAGAAAAAAAAAAAAAAAATCAAAACGACATCATTTTAAATTTACACCACCCAAATCCAAAAAATTTCAAACTTTAAAACATTTTTCTTTGGGTAAATTGAACGCGCATTTAGCCCAACTTGACTCGAAGCGTTAAAATTTAACCGTCCGCCACTCTGACTCTTTTTGCTACAATGCGCATTTTGCTAAAATACGCCCCAGCCCATTTCAATTTCTTTATAAGTTTTGTGAATTGAACCTCCCATCCACCCATATAGTCTCTCTCCCCTCTCTAGCCAGCTTCAGAAATAGTACGAAAATGGGACTTCTTCCATGTCCTTTGCCATGCCAATCATATGAAGATTCTGACTCTCATCAATTTCACTCCTCCAACAACCTCCACTCACCATACTCCTCTCTCTCCTCTCAACCAAGTCTCCCCTCCATTCCTTCCCTAACCTCCCTTTCCTCCTCCTCCACCACCACCCACCACCACTGCATCACCACCCTCAACCACCACTCCTCCTCCGTCTTCTCCCTCACCCTCGCCGGAAAACACCTCTACAGCGGCTCCTCCACCAGCGAAATTCACAAATCTAGCCGAGATCCATCAACCATCGACCACTCCTCCACCACCACCACCACCGTCGTCGCCTCCGGCGACTCCGCCGTCAAATCTATAGCAATTTTAGGAGACAAACTCTTCAGCGCTCACCAAGACCACAAAATTCGTGTATGGAAGATCGATAACAACGATAACCAAAAACCATACAAAATCATAGCAACACTTCCAACTCTCAACGATCGCGCCGCCAAGCTCTTCTGGGCGAAGAACTACGGGGAGGTCCGGCGCCACAAGAAGTCTACCTGGGTTCATCACGTCGATACCGTATCAGGTCTCGCTTTATCTCAAAATGGCTCTCAAATTTTCTCGGTGTCGTGGGACCGGACTTTCAAAGTGTGGAGTACTTCCCATTTCAAGTGTTTGGAATCGGTGCAAAATGCTCACGACGACGCTATTAATGCGATTGTCTTGTCCACTGACGGGTTTGTTTACACTGGCTCGGCCGATAAGAAGATCAAGGTGTGGAAGAAGAAGGAGGGAGAGAAGAGGCATAGTTTAATCGATACATTAGAGAAACACAAATCTGCTGTTAATGCTTTGGCGATTAGTACTGATGGATCGGTGTTGTATTCGGGAGCTTGTGATCGGTCCATAATTGTGTGGGAAAAAAATGGTGGTGGCAGTGATGGCAGTGATGGTGGTGGGTGTGGGAATATGGTGGTGGTGGGCGCACTGAGAGGGCATACTAAGGCGATTCTGTGCTTAGCGGTCGTGTCAGATTTGATATGCAGTGGATCTGCTGACAAAACGGTTAGGATTTGGAGGAGAGGAATTGTGAGGAATTATTCTTGTTTGGCAGTGCTTGAAGGACATAGAGGACCAGTCAAGTGTTTGGCTGCAGCTGTCGATAGTTGTAATGGTGAAAGCAATTCTTCATCTGGAACTAGTTATAAGGTCTATAGTGGTAGTTTGGATTGTGACATTAAGGTCTGGCAAATTTGGGTTCCCTTCCTTTAATGTCGTTTTCTTTTCTTCTTCTTTTGGGTGGCAAATTTTGTAGATAAGAGTGAGAAGGTTACTTTTTTTTCTTTTTTTTTTAATCTTGATTATATGAGACTATTGCTTCATTATTTTATAATTGGGAAACATTGTAATGTACCTTTCAAATAGTGTGTACTATATACAGTTTATAATTTAAAAAAATATGATATAATTTTAATTTTCTGAGTCATGACTTAAAAAAATATATATATTATAATTAAACATAATAGGAGACATAATTAAAAACTTATGAGTTATAATTAAAATAATATTATAATTAAAGAAGAAAATTGATTATAAAAAAAATATATATATATTATTAAAATAGATATAATACATCCTTTTAAAAGAAGTATATATTAGAATTTCTCTTCATAATTTAAGAAGGTTAGATGAGATTTGGTGTATTGATTCTTAAAGTCATGATAGGGCCATCTTTGGTGACTTGGATTTTTAGCTTAGTCTTGTGTAAATGATGTTCAAAGAGGAGAGTTCTTAATAGTTAGGTTAGCAGTCATTTGTCCTTGAATTTTTAAACTTGCCTCTTATATATATATATATTTAAAAGTGTCTAAAATTTGAATATACTAGCTAAATCTAAAAAACTCCGCATTCAGTAATATTGTAATGAGTATATTGACCCAACATCATAATTGTGAATTATAAAGGATTATGTAGTTTGGGGTGAAGGTGAAGCTTACTTAGGAAAAAACAATATAAGAGCTGTTCTTTGATTATGATGTAGGACATCTGTAATTTTAAAAATTGATACATATATATATATATTATCAAGTGAAAGTTAGTGATTAGTTGATAGATTAGTAATATTGGTGTTATTGAAGATTTAATTTTGATCTCTAATTAGCTTCATTAAGCATGGCAGAAGACAGCATCATTTGAAGAGCAATTATATATACAGAAAAAGTCTAACTTCCCAAAATACGACATAGACGTGAGATAAAAGGGGGTCTTGTATGTGAACTCCACTTATGTGCAGTGGCGGAAGGAGTGAAGGCCCAGGGGTCACGTGCCCCTGGATTTTGGGATTTTTTTTTTTTTTTTTTTAATTTTGCAAGCATAAAGAAAATATTTTAAATAAAAAAAATTACAAAAATATTATTAGAGTGAAATGTTAATGACATTTTAAAAATTATGAGAATAATAATGATTGTTTTAATTGAAAATGAAGTGACTACTATAAATCATATTATTTATGAAAAATTTTGAATGTAACAGTGATGTCATTATTATTAACGTGCAAGTATAAGTAATCTCACTATAAAGATATGAAATTTGTTGAATTGTTAGTTATATTTGACATGTGAAGTTCACTCTTTATGTGTTTATGTACTATTAGTTGGTGATATCACATATCAATGATAATGTAATATTACCATTATATTGAATTTTTAATCAAATTTTGTGTAAAAAAAAAAAAAATTTGTCATTATATAATTTATTTTAAGACTTATATCTATTTTTTTTTTTTGTATTGTCCATGATAAACTAGTTACAAATAACATTATTTTTTTGATGTTTCTCGAAATCAATGGTAAAAACTTTCGTGAAATATTTTTGTAAAAATTTAAGATATTGTAATTAAAAAGTGTCCCCTCTAATTTAATTTTTTGACTCCGCCACTGCTTATGTGATTCCCACACTTTGTCTCATATCTATATCTTATTTTATAAAAAATCTTTTGTATTCTTAAAATAATTATTACATAAATAAAATTGGGGAATTTCCCCTGCCTCCTTCTTTGGTAGCATCAGCATTTAATTTCTTATCTTCTCAAAAAATTTGTATGCTCTGTTCGATTGACCACAAGATCACAAGTTGCAAAAAAGAAAAATATAATATACTATCTTACAACAATCAACAATGGCTTTTAGAGGATTGACCATTAATGTTTTAATCTTATGCAAGCATTAGTTGAAATGTAGGACCAAGATGTGTGGATTCTTAAAATATTATCTATATGAATATTGTTTTATATGATAAGGGGCATTGCAGTTCAATGGAAAAACACCAAATTCCTTGGACTTCCAAGCTGAGAATATCAAATCTTTCTTTCCTTATTCTCATCCTCCTCCTCATACTATACAAAACCTATAAAAATCCAAACATAATACATTTGTGTCTCTAATGTGTCCTATAAAAACATAATAACCAAAAGAATTGACATATCACGTGGTGTGTCAACACGTGTAGGCATGCATATTATGTCAGACATAGACACAGCATCAGAGACGGAGGCACTAAGGGACTAGGGGGTCACGTGCCCCCCTGACATTTCATTTTTTTAATTTATTTTTAGTTTTTTTTTTTTAAATCTTAGCTAAACACTAACACACAACCCAAACCGAATACTGACATCCCACATCTTGACTTTTCAAAAAAAAATTTTGGGTCCTAGACTCCTAACTAAACACTGACACACACAAACACTGATAAACACTAATATAACCCCTCCCCCCAATTTCCAAAGTCTCAATTTTTTATTTTTTATTTTTTTTAAACTCTTAACTTGCTGGGCAAGGGTTAATCTTAAATAAAAAAAAAAAAAAAAATAAAAATAAAAAATAAAAAAAAACAAACAAACAACCTTGTTGGGCAAGGCTTTCAGCGATAGCTTGCAAGATCTCTAAAACTCTAAAAGTGTACGAAGTTTTTTATTTTTTTATTTATTCACAGTACTTGTTAAGTGTCTCCGTATTTTCTTTGTCTTCTTTGTCTCCCTTAGTTGTTTTCCAATTTATCAACTCACGATTCACCAGATTGGGATCACACAACACAGATTTGGAATCACACTACAACCTTGGTGTCTTCTCTTCATTGTTTACAAGTAACTTTATTTATTATTTTTTACTTTTAAATAAAAATTATGAGTATTAATTTATAGTTATTTGTTAAGTTTTGATTTTGTTAAAAAAAAATATATATATATATATTTGCTATTATTTATGTTAAAATAAGAGATTTTGAAATGCTAAAATTATGAATTTTGATTGTGGTGATTTATATTAAAATTAGGAATTTTGGTTTGTTGTTGTTTGTGTTAAAATTAGGGATTTGATTTGTGCTAAAATTAAAAATATTAATTTATGATAATATTATTTTTTTTGTGTTTAATATTAGTTCGAAAAATTATTATTATGTTATCGTTATTGATTGGAAAAAAAGATTTTGAGATTATAACCAATAAGTGTCCCTATATAATTTCTAGTTCCGCCATTGCAACACCCATCTTAGAGTGTCGGTGCTTCTTAACACCGAACCTAGGGCCAGTCAACCAAGTTAAGCATTTAGGTTCGAGAATTGTGATTTCCTTCCCTTATTCGCTTCCCCTTTTCCCTATAAAAAAATATATATTTAAATAAATCTTGTTATATATATGGGCTAATTCTATGGGGGTGAATCACAAAAATTGGGGAATGAAATGTCCACAACAAAGGATCGAGAATGGAAGAATTAAATGAGGTTTTGTAGCTTGCTAAAATGCAAAAACTACGCAGTCAAAATGTATTGCTCTCTCACTTAAAAGGGCTAACTACCAACTTCAAGTAACTTAATTTTGAGTTGGATCATTACTCTATGATGCTTTAAATATCACATCAATAGGTTATGTGAAAAAGAAAAAAATGCCACTCTTGTGATAAAGAGGGCCATACGAAAGCTCAGAGGGGATAAAAAGAAAGAAAATTCTTCTGATTCTACGCAGTATCAGCCCTGGTCTAAGGTTAATGAGGCTTGTGTCTTAGGCGGAAAAAAATTGATTTAAAATAGAGTCTCCAAAATTAGTAAAGTGTTATAAGCTCAATTTTATTTTATTTTTGGTTTTAAGGCCAATTTAAAAGGCCCCAAAATATTCTATTGGACCTATATTTATTTATAAGTGTGGTTTGACTCAATTAAAATTAAAATATATACAAAAAGAAAGTGTTTGCGGTCCAAGAAGAAGAACAATATGTACATCTGCTCTCAATCTCTTTCTCTCTCTCTCTCCCTCTCGAAATGATAAAGGAAGCATTCTTCAAGCATACCAAGCATAAAGCAGGGCAGAGCACTAAGTAGCGGTGAGTCTCTCTCTCTCTCTCTCTCTCTCTCTCTCCCTCCAGCGACTCACTCTCTCTCTCACATGCTCTATCTCTCATAGCAAGTCTTCTCTCTCTCTCTCTCTCTCTGTCTCTCTCTCTCTCATTATTAGATTTTATTAAATAAATTTTGTCCTAATTTTTTTTACCTTCTTTATCTATCAAATTTTAATGGAATAAATAATTTTGCCATAATTTTTTTACGTAGGCCTTTATCAATTTTAATTGAATAAATTTTTTCTAATTTTTTTGCCCTAATTTTGTTTCATTAAATTATTTTTTTATAATTTATTTACTATTAGATATGAGATAATTAGTATATTGAAGTGTGATTATAGTCATGTTTCCTAGGAAATATAGTTCTGGAAATGAAAAGAGAAAGAAAATGAAAGTAGAACAATTAATTCAATCTCAATATCAGTTTTTGCTACACTATAAAGCAACAAAATTAGTTTTTAATGTTTTTGAGTAATTATACTGATTTCTTCCTATCTTAATATATGAAAGTAAATTTTAGTTTATAATTTTAATGATTAAATAAACTTAAATAAAAAATTTGTTGATACTTATCATTTTATGTATAAATTTTTTATTAATATATATATATTTTTTAGAGGGATTCTATTTTCATAGTTCGCCTTAGACCTCACAAATATCAAGACTGGCCCTAACTCTACGACGGTGGTGGATTCCAACCAAGGTGATGATGATTTACTTGCGGTTATTCCAGAGTCCCATACAAAAAATTCAGATTTACATGATTACGGATGTTCTTTTCATATGTATGCAATTAGAAAAAATGGTAGTACTATATGCACCAATTAATATATTAAATAGTGTACTAACATTAGTTATAACATTATTATTGATCCCACTCATTAATGACATTACAAATAACAAAAACTCTTTAAATTATGTCATATCATCAATTGATATATTAATTAGTATACTAATTGATACATATAACATTATTCTAGAAAAAAAATTACTTCGCATCATGTAATGGTAATACGGTTAGAATGGCCAACAATACGGTAAACAAAGTTGTTGGCATTGGGACGGTTCGGTTTCGCATGCTTGATGGCGTCCAAAAAAAATCAGGAAAATGGTGCACCAAATGTGAAAATTTTTGGCCAGAAGCAAGGCCAACAACAAATGATTGACAAGGTAATTTTGGGGAAGGAAACAGAAAAAATGAGGAAGTTTCTGTAAAATGGAGGGTTTCTTTTGCATAAAATTTGGTTACTATTTTTGAATGGGCACCCGAATGAAGGGGTGCAAACACAGATTTTTTCACATTGATAGAAGGGGGTGATCGTTGGGATTTCCTATTTATCTGATAAAATAATTATTGGTTTATTTTATTTTTTTTGGAAAATATGAACTTGTTGGTCTCGGTGACACAAAATTCTTGGGTACATGGCTACTGCTCTTAGGAAAATAAAAAGGCATTGCAGAATTATTGAGTTACACAGTGATTTCTCGATATAGGTCTTTATTATCTAACTATTTGCGCCAGTTGTGATACATACCACTAAAAAGAGAGCACTAAGCCAGCTCTAATGAACTGACAGTGCAAGAGATAACAATAAATAAAAAAAAACAAAAAACAAAACATCAAATCAATTAAAATTACAGTGTACTTAGAGCTATTAGAGCTCATTATTTTAGAGCTCTTAAATAATTTTCCTATTTGTGCTCATTGGAAGTGGTGGTCTGCTGGGTTCAAGATTCCACCAAATGAATTTATTTTATTTGCATCCAATGTTGGGTGGAATTTATTCCCAACAAAAAGCAGTAGACAATTCTAATCCAAGAGCTTTCTGCTGCCGCTAAAAGATCCATCAAGGGTTAGATATATATACAATGTTACCTTAATATGCAGAGAGATTGTTTATATAATCAAAAACTTTAGAGATTTTAAAAATTTTACTAGAGATTTTAAAAATTTTACTAAAAATTTTACCAAATATCTCATATAGATACGGGATTCATACTAGACCCACATTGTGTGGATCCTACACCCATAAAAAATATTTAGTAAAAATTTTTATAAAATTTTTGAGATCTCTAATATTACTCTTATGTAATTTCAAATTCAACAAATTTCGTGATGTCTTAGTCACACACTTCAAAGATGAACAAGAAATGATTTTTAGAATGGTGATAGTGCTCCTAAACGAAACAAGCTTACCTCATGGATGACAAATGCACCACTTTTGAGAAAAATTGTGATGTCTTAATGTCCTTCCCAAATGATTCATGCCACGTTTTGTTTATGCCACCGGAAAAGCTTTTTACAGCAAAAAGTACATGATTAAATATATTTAACCAAAAATATCTTTTAAATATCTCTCATAAATATGATATGTGCATATTATATATAAAACGAATTATATTACTATTCCCTATAGTTTGAGTCTTGTGTCATTTTAATTCTTAACTTTTTAATTGTGACATATTTGATCATAAATTTTGAATCTTGTTCTAAATAAGGACAATTGAAGATACCATTACTCAATTTCAAAGGTAAAATCATCAATTTGATAAAAATAAATTAATATGACAAAAATAAATGTTAAAAAAATATTTTTGAATTTTTAAAAATTATTTCTACCCAGTAAAAATAAAATTATGTAAAATTGACAAATTTTTTAGACATTTATTTTTTTTATCAAATTAATTATGTGTTTGGATGATGATCATGTAATGAGTAGTTGTTTTTATTTTCATTAAATTGGTTTCTATTTTTTTAAAAGTCAAATATGGTGAAAATTTTGATATTATTATTAAACCAATCCATTAAATTAAAAAAATCCAAAATAAAAAATTTTCATATATTAAACATATCGATTACACATTAAAAACCTAACAATCACCAATTATATGATAATCATCCAAACACATAATAAAAATTAATTTGGTAAAAAAATAAAATAAATAAATTTTTAAAAGATTTATCAATTTTATATAATTTTATCTTTGGTAGGTATAAATTATTTTTAAAAATTCAAAAATATTTTTTTGACATTTATTTTTGTCAAATTAGTTTATATTTCATCAAATTGACGACTTTACCATTGAAATTGAGCAATGGTATCTTCAATTGTTCTTATTTGGAATAAGATTCAAAATTCATGGTCAAATGTGTCACAATTGAAAAGTCAAAGATTAAAGTAACATGAGTTCCAAATTATAGGGACTGTTGTGTAATTCACCGTTGTGTAATTCACCCTTACATATATATTTTCCACTTGAGGATTGAATTAAAAAAATTTAGAAGATGAAAGGATATATTGTATCAATTTTTACTTTCATGAGATAAAATAAAAAAAGGGTAATAATTGAGGGGTAGTATAATTTACCCTAGTTATTAGATAAATAGAATTGGGGAATTTTCTTTGGAAAAATATTATACGTCCTAAATTTTCTACTAAATAAATGACTAACTGTCTCACATAGGTGTAGAATCTGCAATTTATTTAGTAAAAAATTTAGTATCCCTAACATTACCTTTTTCTATCTCTCCTTTGGTGGCTTCAGCATTTAATTTCTTATCTTCTCAATAATTTGTATGCTCTGTGCGATTGACCACAAGATCACAAGTTGCAAGAAAGAAAAATATAATGTAATATCTTACAACAATCAACAATGGCTTTTAAAGGATTTCATTTCATATTGTTCGTTCTATGAATCGGACATCTTTGTGTTCTAATCTAATGCAAGAATTAGTTGAAATGTAGGATCAAGATGTGTGGATTCTTTGAACATTGCTATTCAAGGCCAAAAATTAGATTTAACACTTGTTCTTATATATTCTCTAATCATCAACCAATTATATCACTTATACATATCATTACATCTAAAAATTGGTTTAAATATATTTTTTTTCAATTCATAAATCAGACCTAAAAGCGGAGAATCTCAAATCAGGACTTGAGATTTCCTTTCCTTGTTCTCGTCCTCTTCCCCAAACTACACGAAATTGTAAAAGATATTCTAAGAATAAGACGTGTCAAAATACAGTACACGTGTCTCTAACGTGCCCTACAAAAATATAATAACTAAAAGAATTGACACATCACGTGGCGTGTCAAACAGACATGCATGTATGTCCCCCATTATGTGAGACATATCCATCTTAGAGTGTTGGTATTTCTTAGCACCAAACCTCTAGGGTCAGTCAACCAAGCTAAGCATTTAAATTCGAGAATTGTAATTTCCATCCCCCTATTCACTATAAAAATATATTTATATATATAATCTTGTTATATGTATGGGCTAATTCTATGGAGCTAAATCACAGAAGTTGGGGGAATGGAATGTTCCACAACAAAGGATCAAGAAAGGAAGAATTAAATGAGGTTTTGTAACTTGGTAAAATGCAAAAGCTATATAGTCAGAATGTATTGCTCTCTCACCTAAAAAGGATAAACTAACAACTTCAAGTAACTTAATTTTGAGTTATATCATTACTCTACGAAATTTTAAATGTCACATATACACAATTTATGAAACATAGTATTGTATTAAAGACAGTTTCAATGCATGAGGATCGGATATATATAATATTCTCTCAACATGAAGAGAGACTATTTTCGTAATTTCAATTTCAACAGATTTCATGATATCTCAATCACACTTCAAAAATGAACAAGAAATATGATTTTTAGGGATGGTCATAGTGCTCCTAAACAAAACAAGCTTACCTCAGGGATGACAAATGCACCACTTTTGAGACAAAATTGTAATGTTTTAATGTCCTTCTCAAATGATTCAAGCCACACTTTGTTTATGCCACCGCAATAGCTTTATACAGCAAAAAAGAACATGATTAGATATATTTAACCAAAAATAATCTTTTATGAGAATTTTCAAAGATTTGATGTGTTAGTTAATTACAAGTGAGTTAGGCCAAAAGTTATTTCTCCAGCCTGCATAGCCCTTTGTTTAGGATTAAATCCCTTAATTTCGATTTCTATAATATACAAAAATAACAATGAATGGAACTTTAAGAGACAAAATTCAAAGTTGTTTTGATACTCTTAAAGGCGATTAAAGTTAGTTAAAGATTAAATGTGTTCACATTCGTTTTTGTGTTCTAAAAAAGAAAAAAAAAAAAATTACTTTCTCCTAACATGTGGTTTCGTGTGCACATAATTATTGGCCAAGTCAAAAGCAAGGTAGTGAAAAAGTGTTCCAACTGTCTCCTCTTGATCATATCTTATAATTAAAAAATTGCTAAATTAAGGTCACTAATCTTATTTAATTTATGGGTAGTGTTGGGAAAATGCTTTTGTCACCAGTTTTGATCTAAATTTTATATATTTAACATACAGTGAGTTTAGGCCCCCTTGTCTAGGGTTATTTTCCAAATGATGACATGAATTTAATCCAAGTGTTGGCTCAACAATTGAGTCTGAAAAGTACTCTAAGCTTACCCAAAAAAATAATTAATCACCTCCAAATATCTATCAACAAGGTCATCAAGTGAGGCACGTTCTGGGAAAATTAGTTAGTGTTTGGTAGAATTTTAAAATTATGATTTGATAATAGAATTGTATTTTGAGTTTGTGAGTCTTGTAATTATGATTTGAGTATGAAAAATTTGTTTAGTTATGAGTTTTGAAAAGAGTTTTAAATTGAGTTTGAATTGAGTAATGTGACATATGATATTTGATATAAAAACTTACAACTCATAATCAAACACACAACCTAAAATTATATTCAAAGCTCATAAAAAATTTTTAAAAAATTTCACAAATATTTTTTTTTTTGTAATATAAAAATAACTAGTGTAAAAAAAAAAAACCGAACATTGTTCCGGTCAACTGGCCAAACGACCGGTTAGTCCAAAATTTTTTCGCCTTGAAAAGAGTTTTCAAAAGTAAGTGTGGAATTAATTTTTAAAAACACCAAACAAATACCACACTTAAAAGTGAGTGTGAAACTATATTTTAAAAATTCCACCAAACAGAGCCTTAGTTTTCAATTTGGTAGTTAAGACTCGGGATTAAGGATATTTCGTATAGCCATATCTTCTATCATGTTCGGGAACGATTTTAACACTTGCAGTTCAAATTTCACTTACGTACATCACTACGACTTATGGGACCACGCACTATTTTTTAGTAAAATTTTAAATATCTTATTTTGTAAATACGTAGTATGCAATTAGTAAGATATGTATGATAACTGAATCACTGTATCACTAATTGTGACATTTAAAAAAAAATAAAAAGTGCAATTTGGTGTCTCCTTTTCTTTTCATGGATTGAGTCTCAATCATTTTTTTCAGGATTTGAAAATATTCTCTCTCTATTAAGACCATCGGGGGGAGGTGTTAGTGTGAAATGACATTAATTTCTTATATCCCTCATTTTGTCTCTGTTTACAATTAGAAACACAATAGCAAAGAGATGATGGAGATAATAGATTGGGTGAAGAAGAAGACAAAGTATTTAAAGAGAGAATAATGACAGAGCTCTCCCATATATCTCTTACTTTCACTCTCAAGGTGGATAATGGAGAATGGGAACTTAGTTCTCTTCCAAAAATTGTCTCTCTAAAATTCATTCCTTGTAAAGTTATGGATGAGTGTTATTTATAGGCACCTCATGATGTAGGATGAAGTCCATGTGCAAGGCACATGGGGAATATTCTCTTTAACCACTTTATCCAAGTAGGTGACTTCTTTGAGGATGAGAAAAATTTCAAAGAAGAGATCAACCTCTTGGCAAATCCTTCTTTTTAGCCACTCCTAACCAATGATCCACAATCATCTCAAAGGGTCAAGGGTAGTCCCAGAGGACGCCCCTATCGCAAAAGGGTCAGGGGTAGTTCAAGAGAACGCTATGTCGCAAACATCATCGAGTCTTAAGGACCTCCTAGATCGTGCTGCCTCAACCTGAGTATAGGCTAGTTTAGCCGAAGAGTGGATTTATCTCCACTCATCGTCCAAGGGATCAGGTCCTTTGTTCGGACTCCGTTACGCCTATGGTTCTAGTGCGTCGATCACGGAAAGCTCCGAGCCTGCAAGTGTTCTGGGACTCATTAACGGAGCGACTTCTAGATTGCGATCGAATCCATTCGAAGCCAAACGCTTCAAATCTCTAAGTTCGTGGATCCAAACGCTTTCGAGTCTGAGCTCAAATAAGTCTTTAAGTTCATGATTCTGAATGCTTTCAAGACTAAGAAAATACCTTGGAGAATGGATCTTCTCCGGGGGTTTCATCTCTTCTTAAAGCAATGATTAACCTTCTCAGACACCTGTATGATCTGGACCTCATCGAATGGGTTTGTTGGACTTTCTCTAGAGATATAAGCTTATTGAGTCTTCCTCGACCCAATTTGTTAACTTTCTCGAGGGTCCATTCAATAGAATTCATTTGAAGCCATTTGGTGATAATTTCTCTGGATCCATTAATTTTTTGGGCTTTCCGATCAGGCTCTAATTGGATCCAATTAATTTAATGGGCTCAAGTTAATCCCTCTTACATTTTGCCCCTTGCATGTATGGAAAATTTTGAATTTCTCGAACATGCATATTTTCACTTCTTTAGCCATGCTTTGCTTCACTCCCTCGAGCATGTCTTGTCTCATTACCTCGGACATATTTTATTTTCATGTGGCCTATGGATAAGACTGACAACTCATCATGATTTATGGATAAGGCTGACAACTAATAAAGATAAGAAGGAATCTTTTTTGTTCTTATGTCTTGTTTGGCAAACACACTTTTTGCACCTTTTAATTTGTTTTCTTAAGAAAAATTAAAACTTGAATTTTTTTAATGTACCACCAACCAATAATACCAAGAATCAATTTTTTCATTCTCTTAAAAATAAATAGAACCCATGTCGATTCTGATGACCAAGAAAAGAAAATTAATATTTAATTTTGTTAGAATTAATTCTTGGTATTATTGGTTGGTGGAATATTAAAAAATTCGAGCTTTAATTTTTCTTCAGAAAACAAATTAAAGGGAACAAAAAGTGTGTTTGCCAAACAAGACATAAGAACAAAAAAGATTCCTTCTTATCTTTATTAGTTGTCAACCTTATCCATAAATCATGATGAGTTGTCAATATTATCCATAGGCCACATGAAGATAAAATATGTCTGAAGGAATGAGACAAGACATGCCCGAGAGAGTGAAGCGCAGCATGGCCGAAGAAGTGAAAATATGCATGTTCAAGAAATTCAAAATTTCCTATACATGCAAGGGGCAAAATGTAAGAGGGGTTAAATTGAGCCCATTAAATTAATTGGATCCAATTTGAGCCTAATCGAAAAGCCCAAAACTTAATGGGCCTAGAGAAATTATTACCAAATGGCTTCAAATGAATTTGATTGAATAGACCTGCGAGAAAGTTAACAAATTGGGCCGAGGAAGACTCATTGAGCTTATATCTCTAGAGAAAGTCCAACAAACCCATCTGAGGAGGTCTAGATCATACGAGCGTCTGAGAAAGTTAATCGTTGCTTTAAGAAGAAATGAAACCCTCAGAGAAAATTCATTCTCCGAGGTATTTGCTTATGTTACACCCAGCGATGTGTGTGTGTAAATTAAATGTGTAAATAAAATAAACAACAAAATAAAATAATTTAAAAAATAATTATGTAAATTAAATTCCGAATTAAATGCTTACAGAAATTAAAGTCGAGACTTGTGTTGAACACAATCTCTTTAAAGTAGATTTCGCCCTCGCTCCAGTGCTTCGAGTTTTAACCGACGTTTACTTCCCAGGATACAATGACTAACACTTGAATTTGCAGCACTACAAAATCAAGTCTGGTGAACCAAAACTCTGCTGTGACTCTTTCTCTTTCTTTTTAAAAATTAAATACAGAACAGATGCAAAAGCACAGGAGGATGAATAGAAGAAGAAAGAGAAGAAGTTTGAAAATTTTTCAATGCCAATGAATGTTGAAATGGTAGGGTATATATAGGAAAATTGGTGGCTATTCAAACATGTACCAAACAAATAGAAATCTGTTTAGACAGATTGAACAAATACGGTTTGAATTTGAACAAGTAGAAAACTTGTTTGAACCTTTTGAACCTGTTCGGGTGGGTTAGGATCTGTTTGGGTGAAGGAAAAAATTTGGACCAATTTATTTTTGAATTTTTGAAACCAAAATTAAAAATAAATAAATTAAAAAAATTAAAAATAAATAAATAAATCACAAAAGTTTTTGAGAGCCCAATACTTAACCTCACACCACGCACCGGTGCCCAAGCCTAGCCCAGCCCACCCGACCGACCGGACGGACAACGGTAACGGCGCGCGCGTGTGGTTTTTGTTTTGGATCCAATAGGTCTAGCTCACTTTACCTATAACCTCACCCTTTTACAAACTTGGATACCCCTTGAGGCCCATCTCAAGTATCCCAAGCTTCTCAAGTTAAGGTATATAAGCCCATTCAAAACCTTAAGCCTTTTCAATGTGGAACAAGCACATTTCACAAATGTGTAGGAAATCCACCTAAATCTATTTCCACGAATCTGAAAATGCACTTTGAATTCTCATTCATTTGGAAATGGTTTTGAGCAACCAAATATACGATTTTATTCACTACGCGGCATTAAACATGAATCCACTGAAAAATATTAAAAATAACGCTTGGGTCCCACCTTAATTAATGCTCAAAGTTAACAAAAAATGAGGATTTTCAAAGCCATTTTCCAACAACTTAGTCTCGAAAGGGTTCGAAACCATGAATCTAGAGACTTATTTGAGCTCGGACTCAAAAGGGTTTGGATCTACTAACCTAGAGATTCGAAGCATTTGGCTTAGACGGATTTGATCACAATCTAGAAGCCGCTCTATTAATGAGTCCCAAAACACTTGCGGGCTTGGAGTTTTCTAGGATCGACGCACCAAAACCATAGGCGTAATGGAGTCCAAACAAAGGACCCGATCCAGAGGACGATGAATGGAGATAAATCAACTCTTCAATTAAACTTACCTATATCCGGGTCGAGGTAGCACGATTTAGGGAGTCCTTGAGACTTGATGATATTTATGGTAGGGCGTTCTCTTGAACTATCCCTGACCCTTTGCGACAGGGTGTCCTCTGGGACTATCCCTGGCCCTTTGGGATGATTGGGGATCATTGATTAGGCATGGCTAAGAAGAAAGGTTCGCCGAGAGGTTAATCTCTTCTTCGAAATTTTTCTCATCCTCGGAGAGGTCACCTCCTCGAACAAAGTGGTTAGAGAGAATATTTCCCAAAGATGCTTATAAATAGCACCCGCCCATAGTTTTATAAGGGATGAATTTTAGAGAAACAATTTTTGGAAGAGAACTAATTTCCTTCTCCATTATCTACCTTGAGAATGAAAGTAGAAGATCTATGAGAGAGCTTTGCTATTGTGTTTCTAGTTGCAATCTAAAAGATTCAAAATTTTTGACGACATTCGAATTTTATGGTGGACATTCGAAACTCCGGCGAGTTTTCCGGCGACCTTCGCATTTTCTGGCGACATCCTCGGACTCTCTCATACACAATGTAAAATATTATAGGAGGACTCATAAAGAACAAATGCATATTGTCTTTCTTCTCTCTATCCAAAATAGAAAATAACTTAGACCCTCACCACCCCCACTGTTTTTTGATTGGTGGGAAATTTTTTTTTTTGTTTTTTACTTTTAGTCTTGCTCTTGCCCTCATAGCCCCCCACGTGGAGGTGGGGGGGGGGGGGGGGGGGGGGCCAGCAGCACTCATCCAAAATTTCATTTTAAAACCTTTTCAATTTTAAAGATGCTAAAAGAAAATCCTAAAGGCTTACAAATTTTTTTCTCATTTTTTTCACTAAAAGACAAAAGTTTTACAAAACCAAAAAAAACATATCCAAACAAAATATCACATCCAATCCCATAATCATTTCACTTTTTCTCTCACAAACATCACATCCAACCACATAAAAACCCAACTATCTTCCCAAACACTAAAAATTTTTTATCTCATAAAAACCTACATCTAATAAAATCTACATAAAAACTCACTTCCCAAACACCCACTTTGTCTTTCAATCTTAAAGATCTTAAAAGAAAATCCCAAGGCTGTGTGAGTCTAAGAAACCAAAGAAAATAAAATGTATATTGAGTCTTGGCAGCATGTTTACATTTTTGTGTTTGGTTTCAAACTTAAAAACTCTTTCTGAGTTTTTGGCTTTTTTTTTAATATTTTTTTTAAATTTTGTCGTTGGTGATTGTTTTTCATATTCTAGCCAAAAAAAAAAAAAATTTAAATGCACCTAATCTAGATGCACTTTGAAAGTAAAATATTTGTAAAGAAATTTGAAGAAAAACAAAAAACTAAAGAGAGAAAAAAAAAAAAAAAAAAAAAAAACAACATATTTTTGTATCTTTGTCTTTAGTAATTTTTTATTTATTTATAATTTTTCACAAATATTTTACTTTTTAATTGTATCTAAAAGGTAGACAAAAATGACTAAAAAATGACAAAATTCATTACAGACAAAAAGAAAAACACAAAAAACTTAGAACTCAAAAAACAAATTTTAAAAACTAAATGTGTACCTAGAAAAATAATGTGGGACCAAGATTCAATTTTTGTGTGGTGAGATCCACACTTTAAATAATTTCTGACCGCACTAGTTTTTCTACATAAAATTTTAAATATTTTTTCCGAATACCTAAATGTAATGTATTCACAATAGGAGTTTCACATGACCAAGTGTCCACAAGACTATACTTCATTGAATTCATTGCAGTTCTAGCAATGTGAATTCCCCAAAAGAATCAGTGATAATTGCATCAAGTCCATTGATCAACCAATAAATAAACAGACTGGAAAAAATAAATAAAAATTCAAGACACTACTTTCCAGAGTATGCAACTTGGCTAATAGATGTATAGCCTGCCACTAAACTGTGCGAAATCAAGATTAATTCATTTTCTGGAAACTTAAATTGCTTATCAACATGAAGTACTGGTACTACTGCTTTGTTCCTAATGCTAAAATTTTTAAATGTGTTGATATTGATCAAATCATCATGAGTGACAGACAGCAAAGCTTTGAACTTGGTACAAGGTGGTTTGGCTGGAAATTATACCAAATGGTGTGTTTTGACATCATACAACAAAGATTACAGGAAACAATTGAAGTAAAATCAAATTCCGAGTCATGGAAAAACGGTTCATTTGTCACAAAAACTCAATTGTTATTGTGAGTTTGTTAATCATTCCATTGATATATCTCAATTAGTTGCTACATCTAAACAGCATTCTCAACTATTCCAATGAATTGCCAGATCTAAATAGCATCGGCAAGGTGAATTATGTTAAAAATACAGTATTAGCACAAAGAAAAAGCACAATTTTGCAACAATTAGGACCGAGAAATCTGTATTTTTGCAAGATATGTCAGAATTATAGAGACATCAGTCTTTGAGGACAGTTATTGGGTGTTGGATAATAGCGGACGATACTTCCAGGTTGGGGCAGAGCCACTCATCTTACATTTCATATCATCATTGTCATCGTCCAGTTCTTCCCTGGGCGGGCTCATAGCTGTGCGTGGCAAAATGATAAGAGTGTAATATAAACACATCTAAAAAATGTTAATTAAAGAATTGTGAATCCAATGTCGAAGAAATAGCAAACACACACACCCACCCTTGACTTATTAACAGATGTGCAAATAACACTGAAATTCAAGTACTAAATGGTAGGGAAGTAAAAAAACATTCAGTTGATGTTAAAGGGAATAGCAAGTTGAGTCGACATATCATCTTTACTCAGTTGTAAACATTTTGATGAGAGTGATATGAGTACTGGAAAACATTTCGGAAGAAACAAAATATTAATCTTTTAAAAAAACTTAAAACATTGAGCTGTTGAAAGTAATGGAGTTGATAGCTACAGAAACTACTTTACTTTTCATGCATTTGAAGAATGAAGATAAAAAAATAGATAAAAATGTGTCAATAATCAAGCATACTTTGCATGCATTTGAAGAGTGAAGTCGGAGTAATAGATAAAATTGTGTCAATAATCAAACAAGATAAACCAATGTTTGGAGTAAACAGAGGACCAGTTCAAATTTCAGAGTGTACTAAAATACTTGGTTGAAAAAACTTCAAATATGTTAGGAATTCGTAATAACACCTAAATGGGATTAGTGAGACACGGAAACAGAGAAGAACAAAAACACAACAATTGTAAATCACACGCGCACATAAGAACATAAGATTTACATCATTCACCCCAAAATTAGGGTAACGTTTACAGTGGTTGTTGTTCTACTATGATCAAAAAGTTGCAAGGGATACTGAAATACCCACCCCCTTCAACGTTAGATGCTTGTCTCCCGCTCGCTTGAATTGCAAAACTATGACAAAATGGCTCCAAATATTGCAAGATGACGGGTTGTATAGCTTGTGCCTTGTCATTGTCTGTTGCTCTTTCAGTTGGACTGGGGCTCTCAACTAGCCAAGATCATATTCCATATCATATAGTTAGGCCCAAAATCTTTAAATTAAATCACTATAAATTAAGTTCAAAGTACTTATAAAAAGGATTTGTGGGAGTTTTTGTTTTTTGCTGTGTTAAGGACTGTATCGATAGGTGGAGGTTTTTGATCAAATAAAATTGAGAATGGCGACTTGGATTAAAGCACATAATGAAGGGATTTCAGTGAGTTTTAACAACTTGATGTATAATGTGGAAGTGGAAGGGGGTTTGCGGGTCTTGAAGTCTGTTTTGCACTGCTCCTTTGGATTCAACACTCATCTTTTGGGATGCTGAAGTATGGTTTTTTAATTGTTTGTTGTGTTGGATCTTGTTGTTGATAGCTTGCCAACAATGTGTAGTACTTTCTTTGTCCTTTGTCAAGTTTGAACGCAGCTAAGGGAGTGAGAGGCAGGGCATTTTAGGTGTATGGGTGATTGAAGGTGTTCTTGTGCTGAATCTTTTTTACAAGGATTAATAAATTTGATTTTTGCTGACAAAACAAAAAAATTATATATAGGGTAAATTGCACTTATTCTTCTGAGGTTTAATGAAACTACAGAAATCTCCTTCTGAGATTTTTGAAATGACTTAAACCTCACTTGAGGTTTAATTTTCAACTGTATAAGGTTTAATAAAATATAGAAACCTACCTTTAAGGTTTCTAAAATGATCAAAATCTCCCTTGAGGTTTAGTTTTCAATTACACTGACCTCTACTTAATAAAATTGTAGAAACATTTCATAAGGTTTCTTAAATGATATAAACATTCCTTAAGGTCTAGTTTTTTATTGAATAAAGGTTGGGACCCCCTTTGGGGGTCACCCCCTTTACCCCCCTTTGCCACGTGGCAAGAGGTGATTGGAGGAGCAGGAAAAAAAAGAAAAAGAAAAAGAAAATGTGACCAATAAGAGAGAGAGGGGGTCCAAAGGGGGTCCTAAAAAGGGGATGAATCATTGTTGTTTTTTATTACTAATTCCCTCTTATGTTACATTATCATAAAAAAAAAAATAATAGAAAAAAAAATAGCATCATTAAATAACTTAATTACATTTTCAATTTACCATTTCAAATTGTGTCCAATTACCAAAAATAAATAAATAAATAAACGTTTGTTTATCCAAACTCACAAGAAATTGTTTGTTTTTTTATTTCTTTGTAATTGGACATAATTTTAAAGGGCAAAATTGAAAATGAAATTAAATTATTTGATGATGTTAACATTTTTTGTCAATTTTTTTTTAAAAATAATGTCAGAGAGTTTTAGATAAAGGAGTCACATACAATCAACAGTAATTACAAGCATAATAAAATGAGAAAATAAGAAATTGTATTTTTTACTTCTTTGTAATTGAACACAATTTTAAATGGTAGATTGAAAATGTAATTAAATTATGTAATGATGTTAATACTTTTTATTATTTTTTCACAATAACGTAGCAGAAGAAAGAATCAGTAATAAAAAAACTAAACTTGTCATTTCAAAAAACTTAGAAAATGTTTTTACAATTTGATTAAATCTCAAGAGAGGCTAGAGTAACTGAAAACTAAACCTCAAGGGAGATATCTACATTTTATTAAACCTCAAAAAATGTCAGTGCAAGTGATAACTAAACATCTGGGGAGATAAGTGTAATTTACCCTTATATATAATTCTATTTTTTTGTAGGGTGGACAAATCTTGGGTCGGCAGGGTTTGGACTGGACTTGCACTATATAGTAAGGTACGTCATCCCAAGTTCGGCCTAGCTCGACATCAAGCCTAATTTAGCCATCCCAAGTCCTGTATTAAAAAAATTTCAAATCTCAAGTCTGCTTACTTAACCCAATGAATATGAGCACTTTTTTTTTTTTCTTTTTGTTCCTTGAATGGGTAGTATACTATTTAGAGCATTTTATTTATTATTTGAAAATAAATATGATTTTTAATAAATATTTTAATTTGAGGCCTAGAAAGAAAAGTGTATATATATATATTTGTCTTTTATATATTTTTTCAACTTTATTTTATAACTAAGATAATATAAAATTAAAATTATAAATGACCTGGTCAAGCTGAGTTGGGTTAAAACTTTTTATTTCAAACTTAGCCTAAACATTAAATGAGCATAAAATCTTAGCTCAACCCTATTTTATGGGCAAAATAATTTTTTCAAATCTTAAAAATATTGAGTTGAGTTGGTAGGGTTTGGCGGGCTATCAAGTGGATAGTCACCTTAGTTTCTTGCATTAATAGAGAATATAAATTTCATATAATTTTTTTTTTAAATCTCATTTAATTTAAATATATTTTTAAATAATTTACATGTTATCTAACATTTGGACACGCAGTATAATTTAATTTTTTTTATAATCGAAACCGTGTTATCTAATACTTGGCATATCTACCAACTACACTACACCTCTCGACTAGTCATATAATGTAGATTAAGGCACATCACTTGCTAATTGTGTGTGCATTGTTTGATTTTTTTTATCAAATGGATTTTTTTATTTTTTTTCTGGTCTAATAGTGATGACCCTCACGCAACAAATAACTCCGAAGCATAGCGAAAAAATTGTCCGTTGTCAAAGTTTTATACATATTTTCTTCACCAAAAAAGTTAATTTACACACGATTGTAGTTTAATATTTAGTTAAAATAACACAAATTGGTTGTTGGGTCATTTTAGAGAGTCAAATTAAGTGAAATAATAAAAAACCAAAGAAGTCAATTTGGCATTAATCAAGCCGTAATTACTGCGTAAGCAGAAGGTGAAAAGCTCGCATGTTCTAGAAGCCGAAAAAGAAGACAATACTAGTGGTCGTTTGGAGGGTTTTTTTTCTTAAGAGTTATTTAACTATTTAAAAGTATTATATTAATTCATCCAATTATAAAAACGTATAAATAAATTTCCTAATTTATTGAAAAGTATCACTTTGCTCTTTAAATTATAAAAGTATGTAAATGCATCCCCTAAATTATTAATGTGTTTTATTTTGACCCATTCCATTAGGAAAATAGGGTGATTGTTGTGCCTCCGACACAACAGTCACTATTGTACAGCCATATAAGCCCATTTCAGGGCTCGTTTCAATGATTCAAAACATTTAATTTTTAGAGTACATCAACTATAATATATTTGTAAAAAATCAAGTTGATCAAATAGCGTTAACCATTTCATCGAATTGCATTTATATACCAAAAAAATGAGAAATGTTATTTGAATTATAAAACTGAATACAAATGTGAGTAGATAAAAGGGTTAACAATATTCAATCAACTTGATATTTTGCAGATATGTTCTACTCTTCGTACTCTATAAAGTGAACGGTTTGAATCATCGAAACATGCCTCAAAATGGGTCCATACGGACGCACAACAGTGATTGTTGTGCTGGAGGCACATCAATCACCCCATTTCCTTCCATTAGGGGGTCTAATTGGTACATTTTTATAATTTGGCGGGTCTATTTGTATGCTTTTATAATTTAGGGGATAAAGTGATATTTTTAAATAGTTTAGAGGATCCATTTGTACGCTTTTATAGTTTATGGGGTAAAAGTGATGTTTTTTAATAGTTTAGGGGATCTGTGTAAATAACCCTTTTTATTTTTCTATTTTACGGTTTTTTGATTATTTTGGAACTAAAAAACTAATCCATTTGTTAAAAAAAAACTTGTTTTTTTATAAGTGAAAAAATTGATGTAGCATTTAATTTTTTAATTGATGACAGATAATTTAATAATTTTTTACTTCTTAAAACTAAAATTTAACTTATTTTGTGTGATTGTCAAACAACCTGTACATCCATTAGTCAAAAGAGCATTCATTAATCAATTTTGTATGGTTTTTTTTTTAGTAAGATATGAGTTATACATTTCTTTTAACAATTTTTTAATAAGAAATTAATTATAATTATTTACATAAACTGTGAAAAAATAGAGATAAAAAAATAAAAATAAAAAACAAATCACATATAACATTTTTGCTAGTGAAGCTAAATATAAATAAAGAAAGAGTGAGTGGTTTTTTTTTTAGATAGAAAAGATAGAATGAGTTTAACAGAAAGACATTTGAAGATGGGCTTTCGTTACTTGCAATCTGAAGATGGGCTAGACTTGAGCAATAGCAGTACTGAAGTTTGACTGTTAGTTCATTAACACTTACAAGATGGGCTTTCCTTGCAATCTATTCTCTCTCTCTCTTTGTATTTTTTTACAGAAAAATACATAATTACATTAACTTCCATTTTAATAAGGTTAAAGTGACTGAAAGTAATGCACACAGTGGGAAAAAACTAAAATAAATAAAGATAAATATACATTTTAGTAGATTAGAGATGACAATATTATTTTTCATTCATACAACTAACAAATTCTGATGAAAAATAACTCAATTGTTATGTGAATTAAACCTCAAGGGACACCATCGTAATTATTTCAAAAGTGTGGAACTTATTGGCCTTGTTTGGTTTGTCTCTTAAGAGACAATTTTTTAGAAAAAAATTTAAAAATTTGCTTGGTTGAAAATTTTTGAAATCACTTTTTTAGCTACTACACATTAATCAATTACTTTTTCTCTTTTCTCGTTTTCTCTCACATTCTACACATCAATTAATCACTTAAACTCACACCTATCTATTCAACTACAAAAAAAAAAAGATTAAATCATCCAAAATTCCAAAATTATTTTCAAAATATATAATTAAACAAAATTTCAAATTTTATAAACTCTTTCTAAAAAATTATTTTTCAAAATTGTTTCAGTGATGCAAACCAAACATGACCATTATATTTTATTTTTTTTCAAATCTTAAAGGAAGTGAGTGTAATTTATCTTATTATTATTATTATTATTTAACAAGGAACTCCTTGACCTCGTATTTGGTAAGACCCAGGATAAAAACCTTGACGTGTGGGACTATTTACTAGTCTCACATATCAAACGTAGTCAATGGCAAAATCACTTTGTGCAATACATTAAAGATTAAGTATGTATTCAATCTAATATTAATATGTACTAATTGAATGTTGTTTTTTAACATATCAAACGAAGTAGAGATTCAAATCTAACACCTCTTAGTTACTTACTTAGGGAATTACCATTTGAGTCAGCCCTCATTGATGCTTTCTTATTGTTAGGTTTTTGTAATTGGTAATTTCGTTTGACAAAACACCTTTCAGTTGTAATTTTATTCGCTCTTTTTGTTTCAGTGAGGCTATAAGTGTTTAGATACGAATTCAATCTGAATTGTGCCTTGCAAAATAGTTTGTGATCTTAATCCTTTCATGTTTGTCACTTTACTAACTATGTAAGAGGATCGAGCTGCCTTAACTCACGGAGGTCCATGGGGTAGCGCTCCATGGCGGGGTCGAGAGGCAGCACCCCTGAAGCAAAAAAGAAAAAATGAAGTCAAAGTTGTTTGATCACTAGAGCGGTCATTTATGCGCTCGAGCGAAGAAAAGGATCATACCGTATTTTTGTAGAGCGCTTGAACTTCTGGAAAGAAAATTTTACCACTCAAACGGTGAAAGTTGTGCTCGAGCGGTCAGCTTATATGTTTCGCACCGCTTTTGGTCATAGTACTCGAGCAATGAAATGTGCACTTGAGTGGTCTATGCGATCCTATTTTCTATAGAGTGCGTTGTTTGCTGTTTTTAGGTTTTGTGACGTCCAAATTTTCAGAAAGGAAGAAAAAACAATGTGTTTTATATTGGAGAGTGCTTTATGAGTATTTCCTTGATGATTTAAGAGTGGTCAATGGATCCATAAATTTTATATCAACATTATCAAGAGGTTTGTTTATTTTCTTTTATTCACAAAAGAGATAGTTGTTCTTCGGTGGATTCTGGGGAACTTGAGCCTGAAGTTTTTGTGGATTCTGAAGTGGCTCATCGTCGTGAATTCGACATCAGCGTTGTGGATTCAACATTGGACAAGACAATTTTGAGATAAAGACGGTGGTGGAAGAGGCACATTGGGGTCAGTTCAATTCGAGTATGGATTCGCTAAGTAATTAAGAGTACACTTATGTAATTCTTGTTTGTTTTCTTAGTAGATTGTTTTGTGACTTTGGACTATGATTTTTTTATCACAATTGGAGGCGCTCTAATTGTGATTATTCCACATTAAATCGTTGTGTCGATTTGTCTTTAATTGTTTGATTGGCATTATTATTTATTGTTTAAAAATTGAAACATAATCACAAATCAAAATCTCGGAAATTTTTAGATTTTTCACCTATAATCCTTGTTTATTGGTTTCAATTATTGTGGCCAGGTTAATTACAATGAGTAATTACTCGATCTTTTCAAAGTATGCATGTCCAATAAAAGATTACTATATACTTATATTGCTCAAAAAATAAGAATAATAGTACCAAAAAAAAATTATTTATATAAAATATCATTAATCAAACACACAACCATCCATATGATAATTTCTAAATTATAAGAGTTAAGGTGAAGTTAATTTGGAAAAGGACCAAGTATAGTGGAAGTTGGCCCCTGTGCCGCTCTAATTGGAAAAAGAATTATTTCCATTGACAAATATTGTAACTTTTGTTTGACTCATTTATGGAACGACAATCATTACAATAAAAAAGATGGGTAGACATCACAGTGATTCACATGGAATGACTAGCTTTTTATTTGAGATTTTTAGAATTTTAAAGGTGGCTTTATATGCTCTAGCCTTTCAGATTTTGTATATATGTGTCCCAAGGTACTATATTCTAGTCATCATCAACAAGGCATGTGTCTCTTTTTGGCCTCATTCCTTAATCCTCATGGCACCAACATTGAAATTTAAAAACAAAATTAAGCTACAACCCCAACTTTGGATACCTTGATTTCTCTAGTGGGTTAGCAGGAATATAAAGGGCATGTTTTACAGTGGCTAATAGCACCCAAATTAGTCTTTTGGAACATAATTATTCAAAATGAATTTATTACAATTTTACTCATTTATAAAATTTTAATTAATTATGTTCACATTTCTTACTTTTCAAACTCTATCCCCTCATTTTTTGAAAATTATAGTAGTGCCCATAAATATTAGTGTGAAGTCTCAGGTTTAATTCTTATGAAAAGTAGTTTGGTACCTTTTGTGGTAGTTGGTTTATTTCTCTGCCATTATGAGAGTTAGAAGGTGCCTCTTATATCAAATTCCTAGATCCGCCATTGGCTGCCACCCACCACTAACAGCCTCAGCCACCCTCTCTTGCCTATGCACAACTCCAATCATTGCCCTCCAGTCTCTCCCTAGTTCTAATTTCCACCTTTATCCATTCCCCAACCTACCCAGCTCCATCTCCACCCCTATGACCTCCACTCCCATAGCCCTCCGAAGTTCACCTACCCTAATAGACCTCTACTCTTGCGACCCTTGCTTCTGTTTTCCATCTTGCTATTTCAAAATTCTATTGCCTTGCAATTCTTTCTCTCTCTTTGTGCTCATGCTCGTGATCCTCTATCTCTTTCACTTTTTTCATCATGACATGGGATGGTCGAGGAGCAAAGAGGATTGGGGAGGGGATAGGGATGGGGTATGGCACTAATGGGTGGGTAAGAGCTAAAGGTAGTGTCGAAGGGCTTGGAAGGAGCTAAAGGTGGCACTAAAGGGTGGAGAGATGCTGTGAAATTGTGATAGGGTTTAGGAAAGGCTAACCAGACCTAGGACGAAAAAAGGCTAACAAGAGCTAAGGAGGGAAAGAGTGGACAAATTTGGTGGTGGTGGTGGATGAAGGTTAGGTTTCGAGAGAGTGGGGTTAATTTTCATATTAATTAAGTATGGTTTTCAAAGAACTTTTACAAAATTGGAAATTAGTTCATAGGGTTCCAAAATATTGAGAGTATAAAGAGATTTTGTGAGTGCTATTAGGAGGACCATTTATTTAAAATTGAAAATTGATATATATATATATCAAAAAAAGAAACCGTTATTGATGAATAAACCTTACAAGAAAGGAAATAAAACATCAACAAAGAAAAGGAGAGGAAAGTGCAAAGGCCATCATTGTGAAACTAAATGATCCCAACTGGATTGGTACCTGTAGATGTCCCCGAACGCATCTCGGAGAGGGTGCGACTCCCCCCCGTTCTGGTTCGATATTGGGTCTACTACAGTTCGAAGGACTCAAATGTCACGGTTCTAAATCTTGAACCAAAGAGTCCAAATCCGGCAAATCGTTTTTGAGAAAACAGATTTTTTTGAAAGAAGTGCCAAACATGGACTGCTTTGCCAGATACAGAGTCGCCACCTAAATATTTTTTAATGGGGAAATTTAGGAAACCCTGACTAGGTGCCAAAGGCCACGTGTCCGTCATCACCAAAGTTGCCTCGGTTCGGGAACTTAGGTACGATTGGGGAAGGTCACTTCGTGAGCACCCCCGCTCGCCCGGTCAAAGACCGGCCTCTACTAATCATGATATCTATTTTTGACAACATTGTGTGCTCTTATTCCGGTTATTAGCCTAGGTTACTATGTGATGCGCACAGCATACAAGTATAGACTGAATCGCCTGAATTGGAACAAAACATTTCATGTTTGTTTGCTTGAAAATGGTTTGATGGTGCTACCCGCAGGTAGGCTTAAAATGCGGATTTTGCCACCCTCAGGTGGGCTTGGAAAACAATGGTTTTGCCACTATCTAGTGGGCTTAAAACAAACAATCAGTGATTTGTCCCAATTCAAATAACCCAACCTTCACCCACAGGCATTCAAGGCAGTTATATCACATAAGCAAATAGCCTCATGGCAAGCATGCTATCATGGCAACACTCACACGCATGCAAGGATGCTAAAGCATAAAAACTCACCGAGTACTCCAAGCCAAAACAGAAACTACATTAGAAATCATGCATGATCCTAAGTATACTGAAATGCCTAATGCAACACATGCACAAATGCAAATTATAGCAGGCTCGGCTATTCTAAACATGGCATATGGAATGCTACAACTAACACGTATTCAATTTGGAATTGAAATACAAATGCAGTTTGTATGATGCGCCGAGCCCGGTGCGTGCAAAACAGATGAATGATGCAAACATGCTGTCATACTGTATGCTAATTGAAATATGCCCTAATCTAACCATCATAAGCAGGTAAATAAAAGGGAAGAAAGATGTGGGGTTGGAAGACATACATCACACTCACCCACACTTATTACAATATTGCCCTCGTACAGAGGGTCCAAATAAATATACAGTCCCGAACAAAAGAATAGTACAGTCCAAAATATTACAGTCCAAATATGTACAAATTCCTAATTAATTAACAAATTAACTAAGAAAGCTGTAAAACTGGCATGCAAGCCAGGGACTGCCTTGATTCTGCTCTGGGTGATGGAATGATGCATGTTTGGGCTGCTTTGCGCGGAAATCCACTAGGATGCCCCGATTAGCCTCCGTTTTGCAATGTTCTTGAAAAGTGCGCCAAGCCTCGGAAGACTGCTGATTTTTGATTTTGCTGCAACAGAGAGCAGGAAAGGGGCATAGCAATGTATTTTCACAAATATATGCATGCCTCGATCCTCGTGCCACCAATCACGCACATCGATGCATAATGGCCGAGGAGCCGAATTGCACAACTCAATATAGGATGAATGCATATGAATGTTACAACAAAACCTAACTCCATCACGGATAATCCGGAGTGTCGGTGACTTGGGAATTGAGACACATTCCGTTACTCGGAGTACGAAACGCGCCTCGTTTCCCGTGCCCGGGCTAACTCCTATCCCGAACACGATGCGATGTGCATGACATGCATGAATGCAACTAATATACAATCCTAACATACACAATGCCATGGAATGGCATACACGCTGCACGAGGTAATACACAACCGGGCATACACAATGTTATGAATGAAATGGCATACGCAATGCAATAATGGGCTTATACCAACATGAGAGAGCCTCAGCCACACTCACATGAGAGGCCATTAGATGAAAACAAGACACCTCGAAGTACGTGCCCGCGGGCACGCAAACCGAGAACGGACCCTCAGGCACCGAAATGCCACTCTAATGAGACATGGCAAAGACACGAAATATGACATGAAAACATGCAAAAATTAGTGGCAAAATGAGGGGCAAAACAGCCCCGAATCATGGCGAAATGAAACCCGATGCAAGGAATCTCTCCCGAAATGCAAAACTAGGCATCCGAAATGACTTGTAGCGATACAATGCATGCATAATTTGAACATGATATGAAAAAGCGGAAGCAAGGAAGCCCCAAAACTCACATATTTTCAGTTCAAATCAAGGCAAAACAGCAATCACAAGTAGGGCAAAAATGGCATACAAAAATGGCTCCGCAAGGGAAGCAATGAAACAAGTGATAGATGGAGAGTCCAAATGGCAAAAGACCCTTCTACAACACTGAAGAGGGCCTAAAAACATGCTGTTTTTCAGTAGGTGACAACCCCTAAAACAATATACAAACATGCTAAAAATGCCATGCAAGAGGTAGGCCAACAAGAGGCTATAACATGAGGTATATAAATCATTCACCAAACAGACAAAGACCCTTAATAAAATATGCCAACAAGGTCAAAATATAGCCACTTTCAGTTCTGATCATGGCCTAAAAACAGAGACAAGGTAAGCTCACAAAGCATGCAAAAATAGGGACCAAAGAGGGGCAATGAAGCAAGTCATACATGGACGTCCCAAACAAGGTCGAGCCCTTCTAAAATGTTGTAGAGGGGCTCAAAATAAGCCTACTCACAGTTTACATAATGCTCAAAAACAGATTACACATATGCTAAAAATACCATGCAAAATAATGGCATACAAGAGGGTATTGAAACAAGTGTAAGATGGGGCTCTCAAACAGGGTTGAGCCCTTCAACAAACATGTAGAATAGCTCAAAATAGGCCTACTTTCAGTTAGGGTCGGAGCCCAAAACAGCAAGAAAATAGGCTAAGAAATTGTTGCAAAATAAGGCCAAAAAGGAGGGGAAATGAACTTACCTTTGAAGACTACCCCTTAGCTTCCTTTTGGCTTGAGAAATGTTGCTTCCTAGCTGCTGGAAATCCTCTCCTTGCTGCTGGAATAGAGTGGTGGTGGTGGTGCTTGGTAGTGATGAACAAATGGGGTTGAAACTTAGGAATTTTGAAGGAAAATGAGAGAGATGGAGGGAGATGAGTGTAAGCAATTTTTCCAACCCTTTTCCTTGAGTTGGGAGGCCAGCTATATAGACAAGAATGGGGGAGAAAAGTGGAGGAAAAAGTGGAGGGAAATGGCATCAAGTTTCCCTCCAAAACTTTTCCCCGGATCTAGATATTTTTGGGGGAAAACAGCTATACAGCTGCAATGCACCCACACTGAGGAACATGGCCGGCCAGGTATTTTTGTTGCAGGTGGCCGGCCGGCCACCCCCTATGGCCGGCCGGCCAAGGGTCAAAAGGCTCAAGAAGATTTTCTGGCCGGCCACCAGATAAAGGTGTCCTCCCAGGTCTCCTCATCACAACCCTGTGGTTCAAAATTGGCAACTCTAAAACATGAGAGAGAATAGGCTACTTTTAGGAGGGGTTCAAAAGGTTCAATTTGAATTACTGGCCGGCCATAGACTTTTAGGGTCCTCCCATGTGTGTACAACACAAATATGTGGTTTGGGGTTGAAGAAAATGGCCCTAGGGTGGTCAACATTGGCTCGGAAGTGAGAAAAACGGGCGTCGGAGGGCGCCGGAGGAATATAACTGGTTGCTGAGACAATTGCTGGCCTCCCACCCTTCAGTGACCTTCCTGGCGATAAAACAGAGGTACCTGCCAAAAATGAACGAAAACCGATGCAAAACGAATGCTCGGGGGCCAAAACACGCAGTTCGGGGTCCCGAAAATAGGCTGTTAAGCACCGAAAATGGCATTCGGCCACGAAGTGGGTCTCTCAGACCTCAGTGTCCCTCAAAAGGGAGTAAATAAGATGTATGCCAAAAACCGGAGAAATCGGAGATGGTTAGACGGTCCCGAACCGAGGCACACGGCCTGACGGCTCCGAAAACCGGGAACCAGGCTCCGAAATGGGCAAAATGGCCTACGGCCACGAAATGTAGCCCACGGCCACTGAGAGATGGTCTACGGGACCTCTCCCTCCCCTCAGGAAAAGAAACAGAGAAAACCGAGTCTGGTGAGAAAACCGAGGCAAGGTACAGAAGAGGGTTCGGAAGTCCGGAGGCAAGGCTCACGGCCGCGACTCTGAGACTTCTGAACAAGCGCGATATGCAACACCACCGAGCGCTCAATCGGTGACGTCTGAGTCTTAAGGTCGGTCAAAAATGGGGTGTCTACAGTACCAAGAAACTCACACAATCATCTGACAGCACCAAACTAGCAATTAGTGAGAAACCAACAACGAAAAATAGAAAAAGAAGAAGAGAAAGCCAGAGAGGAAATCAAATACAAAGCCTAACATGCCTCAGGTTGAAGACAAGGTCAAACAGAATTGGAGACGTTAGAGAGATTAGATAATTTATAAGCAGAATTGGAACACTTCTCCCTCATCTTTAAGATATTTACCTTTTTAAACCTTATTTAGGCAATTTCTTCCAGATAAATTGTTTATAAGTAGAAACAATAGCAAACCATCCACATATAATCTCAAAGTTAAAAATAAAAATAAAAAAGTCATAAGCAACTCATTTAACCAACAAAAACAGGAGGATAGAAAGAAAGCAGTAGAGATGTTAATGTGTTTTTAGTTTTTACCTTTTGTAGCTAGCTAGAACAAACATGTGGTTGGTAATACATGAAGACTTAGGCCCCGTTTGGGAACTTACCTTTTTAGCCAAAAAGCTAAAAAGTTACTAAATTAGCCAAAAAGCCAACAACCCATACCAAAAAGTCAAAGATTCTCTTTTCTCTCTACTTTTTGCACATCTTTTCGTAATTAGCCAAAAAGTCATCCCAAACATACAAGTTTTTTTTACTTACATTTTTAGCCAAATAGCCAAAAAATTACTAAATTAGCCTGTTCCCAAACGAGGCCTTACTCTTGATAAGAACTAACAAGTGTTAATCTGCTCTTGTGAATCATCTTTTACAGCCAAAACTTTTTCCATCCATTACTTATGTTTCCCACTAGAACATTTCATACAAAAAGGTTCCTAGGGCACTGTGGCCTCCACTTTATTTGAAAGGAGAAAAAATATTAAAAGAAAGAACTAAAAAAAGTTTAATTTTATCATCTTCCTTGCAATCTCTTTTTGATTGCAATCTCTTTTTGAATGAGATGACAGAATCACTATTTCGTAGTGAATTATGGGGACCCAAATGGCCCCTAAACCAAACCTCATAGGTTTTAACATGATATGGTTGCCAACAAAAAGAAAATGGAAAAGAAGAGGCCACTAAGTGGTAACTTTATTAGGTCAAAGATAAAGTTACTAAGAGTGGAGTAAACAGTGATTCACTAATTAATCTCAAAGAAAACTTGACTTTTTTTTCTTTTTTCTTTTTTTTTTTTTTTTTTTTTTTTTACATGAACTCTAGCCATAAAGAAAAAAACCAGGTGTAAAAGTTGATTAACTTGGTTTTTGTAATGTACTTGGTGGCGAATAAAAAGTTTCCAACAATTTTGGTCAGCCATGGAAGGCTGCAGGTGTGATTAAATCACAAAGGAAAAAACTATGTACCTTGAAAAAATATTTCAAAAATAAAGAATATACTCTAAATTCAAAATTTTAACATGGTGTAGGCCAGATATAGAATAAAATTGGTCCATAAAATTTATTTCAATATAACTTCAGAGTACTTTTACTGAGTATGTTGTATTGATCACTTGTTTATTAGGCTACCAACCCATTAGGTCCTATAATTAACAAACTCACTTCAAGTTAATTATCAATTACATACATATTTTGATCCCCCCCAAAAGAAAAATTTACATGCATATAAAGCAAAAATTGATCTCGTCGTAGCACAACATGAAAGAGTTTTAGGGATCAAATTTTTTTGTCCTCAAAAAATGAAATTTTGTTACAAAAAAAATAAAATACAATATTAGGGGACCAATTCCAGTCGCCACTAAAAAGCCATCCCAAAAATTTTAAAAAATGACTTTTAGCGACAAATTTTTTGAAAATGTTAATAATAAATGTATTTTTAGGAATGAAAACAATTTGTTGCCAAGAAGATTTATTTTCTGAGACAATTTTAATTCATCACTGAATATTCAATTTCGCCACTAAAAATATAAATGACACTTTTAGTAATAAAAATATTTCATTTCTAAAAAGTAATCAGTGTGTTTGGTTTCAGCTTTCTGAATTTAGTTTTTTGAAAACTGAGTTTTTTGTTTTTCGTGTTTTTTTTTTGTTTTTAGTGAATATTTTTTAAAATTTTTAAGTAATTTTTTTATTTTTTTAGATGCACTTTACTAGATGTATCTAAATAGTAAAAATATTTGTGAAAAAATATTTTAAAAAATTAATAAATATACAAAAATACGAAAATGTACTAAACTTTCGTATTTTTTTTGTTTGTATTTTTTGGTATTTAGTGTATTTTTTTAAAGATTTTGTTTCACAAATATTATACTTTTAAAGTGTGTTTATGTTAGATGTGTCTAAAAATTAAAAAAAAAAATTGCTTAAAATATTAAAAAATTCATTGAAAATATTAAAATACGAAAAATAAAAAAAGTAGAATTTTCTGAAAACTGGAACCAATTTTATCCCTAACTTTCATTTCTAAAACAGTATGATGTGTATGCATGAAGTTTTCTTTTCTTTTTGATTAAAAAATAATAATAAAATTGATCTATAAGGTAGTCCATGTAATTTATTATCATCTAAATTTTTTGGCTTAAGGGAGAGGACCAAAGAAAATTACGGTTACTTTATTGATGAGAATATAAATAATAAAGTTATTCATCTATCTAACAACTTAAAATTTTATATGAATTGGTATTCAATAATTCAACACTTACAACACACACTTCACATGTGGTACATTCTATTCTACGGTTAGATAACTATATAAGTTTGAATAAATAAATAAATAAAGATAACTATATGAGTTTAAGAAGGTCCTCTGAAATGGCCTTCCCAGTTCTAGCTAATCTGAATTGAGTGTCCTTTGAACACTAAACAAATCAAATGTTGTAGTTTTGACTGTTAATAAGTTTTAACCTTGAGGATTTGAAGTCCAACGATTACATTTTTTTTTTTTTGATCGGCCAAAAAAAAATCTTTATTGATGAATAAACATACACGGTATGATAAAATACATCAATAAAGAGGAGCTTGGAGCTAACAGAAAGCTCCAAGCGCCAATTGGTGAGGAACCAACAGAAAAGAGAGCAAAAAACACAAAAAAATACAGCCACAACAACAGGCAGAGGCAACTCTAACAGCAAACAGATGCTGCCACACATTGACATTCATTCCATTCAGCCAGCAAACCAGCCTACCGGCATATAGAGCAGCAACCAGAGCATAACAAGTCCAACGATTACATTAATCATCATTGTTGCAATCAATAATTGTGGTCCTAACATTGTCCTTGTCATCATCTTCCTTTTAATTAGCATCAATTAACCAATCTTCATGTGCATAATCATCATCTTGTGGAGCAAAAATGAGAGTGATACTATCTATATTTGTGGTGGATGGTATATGTGTTTGTTTTTATTGTTTAGGTGTTAAAACCCTAGTTTCCTGTGACTATGCCAAAATATTATAGCCATGTTGTTGTCTTTTTGGGCAACACCTGCTTCAGTTGTGGTTTTGTTACACTAGTAGATGGGTTTTAAATGCAAAAAGATTATTATGGCGGGATCTGAATTGGACAATACCTACTTCAGTTGTGGCTTTGTTATACTGGTGGATGGGTTTTAAATGCAAAAAGATTATTATGAAGCTTTGGAATTTAGTATCATTGGCTATGCTCTGGTCTATTTAGAAAATCAGGAATGACTGCATCTTCAATGGATGTCAACTTAATCTCAAGGAATTGAGGCCTAGTTTGGCATGTCCAAAAAAAGATAAAAAGTCAAAAAGTTACTCAAAAAGTTAAAAAGTTATCACTATTCACTAAAAAAAAAAATATTAAAAAATTAATTTTACATACAAAATTACAAGACAAATGTGATCGGTTCAGATCTGGGGCTGCCTTTTTTTAAGAAAAATTGCACAGTTGGGGTGCAATTTTAACACATTACTGTTCGGCCCGTCAGGGCCCACCACAGGTCCCGTTTTGATAATCTGAACCGTTTGATGTGTAGAACTCGTCGAGTACTATATACTTCTAAAAAAATCACATTGATCAGATATCGCTAACTATATGATCAAATCAGTTTTGTATAAAAAAATGAATGGTGTTATAGTTAACGATTGAAAAAACTAATCTGATCAGATAGCTATTGATATCCGATCAACGTGATTTTTTTTACAGACGTATAGTACTTGACAAGTTCTACACATTGAACGGTTCAGATTATCAAAATGGCACCTATGATAGTCCTCACGGGCCGAACAGTACCGTCCAGTGCAATGTCCGAAAAGTAGCTAATCATTTCTTAGCATCAATTCATCTGCCCAGATGGTACGACTGTCCAACCCATCCTCCTAATTTTCTCCTACACACTAATTTATACAGTTTTTTAATATACATTTTTTTCATAAAAAGTCAAAAAGTTAACCCAAACAATCATATTTTTTTCCTCAACTTTTTAGTCCAAAAAGTCAAAAGGTGCACTTATTTAGGACACCCCAAACAACCCCAGAGTATTATTGTGAAATGGACAGGCTCTGTGGGCCAAATCCAACCTTCCAGGCCTCTCTTACTCAATGCATGATATTGTCCACAACCCTAGTCAGATCTTGTTTTGCTGTTAAGTGCATTGCCTCTGTATCTGTGTTCTGCTTTGGTGTATTTGTGTTCTGTTTTGCTCTGCTATTCAATGTGTTATGCTATTACCTTGCTAACTCTATATCTATGCTACTCTGGTGTATCTGTGTCGCTAGCCCTGCTGTCTTGGTAGCTCTGCTCTAGTGTATCTATGTTGCTGTTTAGCTAGTTTTGTTGTAGTGTATTTGTGTATTTGTTGGTCCCTTATCAATAGATTCTTGATTTGGTGCTAGAGATTGGGTTGTTTCACTATGATGGCCCCTGCATCATTCCCCTCCCTCCTTCCCCTCTCCTTTATTTTTGTTTTTCTTCCTTGCTTGGAAGGTCCCATCAGTAGAGTTTTTTGGTTGAGGCATTACATCCATTGCTTCATTTTTTTGAAATTAAGACGACTACATCTTATGTTGAAATTAAGTGCATTACATCTTTTGTAGTCGTCTTTTTTTTCTCTTCTTTTTTTGGTGGCAAATTTCACCAATAGTTTATGTAATTTACATCTTATGTTAATTTAGTTTATGTAATTTTAATTTCACCAACTTTACTTTATATATTGTGTTAATTTAACCTATCAAAAAAATATTTTGTTAGTTTAGTCTAGTTGAGAATGCGGTATATACTGCATAAAAAAAATTTAGTTCCACAATCATGTAACTTTCTCATTTTATAGTGTTTGAGTATATTTTTTAAAATAGACTTATCCATTTTTTTAGGCAAATGTCATAAAAAAAATGTTATAATTATCAAATCGACCTAAATTTTTTTTATGAATAACACACATGGAGGGCCTTATAATAAATGGTTCATATAATTCAAAATGGGACCCATGGTGGCCTCATGGCCCCCTCAAGTTTTCTTGAGAGAAGCTTAATCCAAAATAATGTGATAAAATTATGTAACTATGATTATTACATCAATTCAATTTTTTTTCAATGATTTACACATAGAATTCTACAAAATGAATAAAACATATCATCAAAATAAAATCCATAGTAAATCCACAAGTCCTAATTGCACCCCTCCAATTCACAAGTAGAGTAGAGAGAACATATCTTCTTTTATTGTTTGTTAATTTCTTGAGTAAGCTAACTAGCCAATCTTCTCTTGTTTTCAGCTGGATTGGGAATTTAAACTCATTTTTCTTTGTTCTATAAATAAATAAAATAAAATAAAAATTTGTTTTTGGTACATAAGATATTGAGGAACATATGGCAGACATGAATTAAAACAAGACTACTTTTTCCAATTTATTCATAGAATATAAGTAATAACGAGGGGAATGTAAAAGCCTTAGCTACATAGAAAAGAACAAAATAAACCCTAATTGCTATCAAAACTTGAAGGAAGTTTTTATTCTAATTTATTTGTCATAATGTATGGGTTGCCTAGTCCTTATTCCCTATGAGATTCAAATTTCAATCATAGTCATGCTGAAATCAATTATAACTTTTTTTAAAAAGAATAATATTTGAAATCCAATTTGAGAAAAGAGATTTACATTATGTCTTCCACTAATCCAAAAAATGCTTTCTTGAGTTACCAAGAAAAAATTTAAAAACCAAATAATAAGTGTGTCATACACTGAATATAATGAAAATTATAGGGACAAATAAGCTTTGAAACTGAAATAAAATTAATATTTGCCCCCTCCCCCGTTCTCTCTCTCTCCCCAACCATTCCATTTGTGCCCTACTCTCTCTCTCTCTCTCTCTCTGTAGCAGGAGAAGATCAGGAAGCTGTTTGGGGTTAGAAGTGAGAGATGAAAAGATAGTAGTGTCATGATCATGGGGTTCCTGATAATTGTCTCCATGTGAAAGAAAGAAGCTAAAGAACAATGAACACCTCTGAGAATTTTAAGTACTAGAGAGAGAGAGAGAGAGAGAGAGAGAGATGCTTTAGATTTTTAGCCCTTGGTTCAACGCAAAAACACCCTGCAGTAATCATCATGTCCTCTAACCTCTATCTCTCATCATTAGTCCCTCACTTTCTTCATCACCACCACACCATCTTTTACCATCTACCCACCAAATCAACCAACTCAAAGATCAGACCAAGAAAGAAAAAAAGAAAAAAAGAGAGAGAAAGTTTTTGAATGAAGATGAATTCACTCAAGAAGAAGAAGAAACCCTACTTTTTATCATCTCCAATCTATTTTGAATGAAGGGTCACTCTTTTATCCTTCAACCTTTCTTCTTCTTTGTCTTGGGGAATCGAAGCGTATCGGTCCGATTGTTTGCTAGATCAATCAAATCTACATAACTACATATATATATATATATATAAGTTTGACTTTGAGAGCCTTTTATCTATATGGGCTTTTCTTTGTTTTTGCATCTAAAAACCAAAAGAGTTTCAGATAGTACTAGTTGGATTTTGAGTTTGGTGATTGAAGAAGCTGCCAATGATGAATGATACATACCTTGGCAAAGTGATTGGTGTTTTGTGTTTCGGAAGAGTATGATGATCTCTCTCGCTCTCTCTCTCTCTCTCTCTCTCTCTATGTTATTCTGAATATAATAACTGTGTTGTTTTTGTTTGTTGTGTGTTCCAAGACTGTATTGGTGTAAGTTTCTGAAAACATATCAAAGAGGTAGATATCTGAATTTCTATACATATGTATGACAATAAATTGTTCTTGAGGTTGAGCAGTTGAAATTTGTGGAATATTTCTATTTGGATGTTGATAGATTTCAATTTTACTGAATCTAGATTTAGTTGGGATATTCCTCTCGAGCTCTGATGCAGTTTTGCCAGACCTCTTATTGTGTTTCCCTTCTGTCTATTAATATATTCTTCTTTGTTGCTAAAATTAAAAAAAAAAATTAAAAAAAAATTTACTAGAATCCAGATCCATCATATATTTTTGGATTTTGACATCATTGATCTCTTTTATTGATTCCTTGTTGCAACTAAATTGAAAATCAAAAACAAAGATCTACAATCTCTCTCCCTCTCTCCCCATTGGTGATCTCTAATTGCATAGAAGATGATTCTCTTTAATTTCTTCCATTGGTGATCTGTCAGTTAGGTGTTGCTTTTGCTTTATTTTGTGTTGTTGGTTCCTCACCAACTTGGAGGTTGGAGCTTTTTCTAACTCCAAACTCCTCTTTATTGATGTTTTGCCTATCATATGTAATTTATATGTGGTTCATCAATAAAGATTTCTTTTGTCGATCAAAAAATATATATATATATATTATATATAATCATCAACATAATAATACTAGTAATTGTTACTATTATTGTCAATAACTATTAATTTTAATTAGATAGCCTTTTCTAGTGTTTGATACAACTCTAGTTGATAACCGGGTTTTAATTCACCTAGTTGATACTAGATAGTAGGATTTTAAATATTGGTAGTATTAGAATGTTATGAACATTAATTCACCTAGTTAATAAGAGGGTTTTAACTATTGGTCGCATCAAATTTTGAATTTTCATACATAGCTTCTTTTTTGCCTTTTATTTTTTCTTTTTTGTGATCGGCACATATAGCTTATTAGCTTCAAAATTATGCTGATACACAATTTCATTTCATATATAGAATAAAAATATTAGCTATTTTTGTGTTTCTAGCTGCAAGTAACTGTAATTCACTTGTTGCCCATCATAAACATTCAAGCAATCATATATTTCTAGCTTTGCTGCCCATTAAGATTGCATTTGATGCTGTAGTGTAAACAAACATCCATATAGTTGCGTATACTGTGTGATGATATCCTATTTGATCAATTTTAGTCCTGGTTTTGGGTTTTAATTCACTATGGTTCTTTCAGGATAATTATTCAATAGTTTTGGAGTATCATTTGATATTATTTAGGTAATATTCCAAATCATTCACGTAGTTTAAAATTTTGGTTGGAAGGCAAAGAATAACTTGGTGTGTATTGCGATTTCCATTTATCGAAAGTATCACATAAATAATGTCATATGATACTCAAAAAATACATAGTTGATGATATTTATAAAATAGATACCTCAAGCAATCATTTTGGTTTCACTAGAAGCCAGTTCAAGAAATCGCTATGTTGCTCTACTCTAATGAGTTGCTCAAAGTGATTTCGCTATCTATACATTTTGTTTTGCAATGCTTTTAAATTACTTATTAATTAACAAAATCATTTTTAGTTATCATTCATATTTACAACACTTGCATTCTTCTTCCTAGTTTATGTCCTTGATTTGAATTAATCCTCAAACCATTTTTGAATGATTTGGGTATTTTTTTTTTTTTTTTTTGTTTTGTTCAAAATGTTTATAACTTATCTTCATGGCTAAACGTTGTGGTCTCTTCCCACAAACGACGTAATATCCTGAATTTTTCGGCTTTCTTTTTCTTTTTGATCAACGAACTTTTTGGCTTTCTGTAAATTTCTATGATACATTAATCCTAATGGAGAATATTGAGAGCTAAGTACGTAGTAAGTTTGAGTTCATTTTAGTTAGCATACTTGTGAAAGATATTTGAATTGTAAGTTGAACCATTTGGTTGGGTTTAATAATATTATGTTAAAATTATAGAATATATATTTCATGTGGACCCACTTGGTTGAGCTGTTGGTTATCATTTGAGGTGGCAAACTGATAGGTTTGGACGTGTCAAAATGAATTATGCATTTAAAATAATTTAATCCAAACTTATGTATTTAATAAATAAATTTAAACAGATTGAATTGAATTGGATACAGATGGAACAAATAAATCTGACCAACCCGTTTACTTTTTTTCTTTTTTTTCCCCAATACATGCTGCGAGTGGTAGTGGTGCTTGGTTCTTCCCAAAATAGTAAGATTTGGTGGGGGGAAACCTTTCTAGGCATTTTCTTCTCTTTTCTGATTTTTCTGAGAAACAACAGAATATCAAGCAACAACATGTAATTTTATTATATTTTATAACCGGCTAAAAATTATAATATTATAGTTGTATCTCATCAAAAAAAAAAAAAAAAAAAAAACAAATATAGAGTGAGAAAAACAAAAGTAAAGAGAGAACTAGATCGAAGTTGACTAACTAATCAAGGAAACTGCAAATTCTAATTCTATCTCGGTATTGATCGATGAAAGAGATCTAATTTAGTGACTAGAATAGAATATAGATATCGATCTCAAAACTAATAGGTAGGTACCACATGAACCAAAATTATGACGAATCAAACAAGTAAAAATGCCGAAAAACATGAAAAAGATGCAAGTAGAATTAACAGATCATGAGAAAATTAAGCTTGAGGATCAAAATTTAGAAAGACATTGTGTATGTATTTTAGAAATGTCAAAAAACTTGCCTCAACCCGTTTTTAATTGGAGCATTGCTAGAAACATAGAATTGGCTTACAAAATCATTGACAAACAAGACATAAATGTGGATCCCACGTGTGGGTCCTACACAAGTAGATTCCATCATTTCTATCTTGTTTGTAATTAATTTTGTAAGTTGTTTGTGTACATTTTTTAATTTTTCTCTTTAAATTGTGGACAAATGAAGCCAACTCAATACAACCCATTCTATATTTGGACCGGCTTAAATGGTTTTAGTTGGGCTTAACTTGGGGTTCAGGGCTTGCAAGCTTTGGTTATCATTCACTTGGTACATGGTTACTTTGCTTGTAGCTTGCTTGCTCTTTAAACAGAGTTTTACAGCAAAGAAATAAACAAACAAGAGGCTATATACTCTCATACATACACAGTTCCCACCATATCTGCTACAAGGAGGGGCCTAAATGCTTTGGGTGGGTCTTCCATTACAACTAAGGCCTCGTTAGGAAACAGACTTGTTAAAGTATGGTCTTCGATCTGTTCAGCGCCAATGTTTGCTAAAGCATCCGTGGGTCTGTTAGCCTCGCGGTAGACATGCTTGGGAACACAATTTGTCTTGCCAAGTAGAAACTTGGTATCTTCAATGAGTGCTTTGAATTTGAAAGAGCAATTCTGTTGAACTTCATTTTGAATTAATTGCATTGCCTCATTGCAGTCCACTTCAATTTCCATGTACGTTCGGCTTTTCTCAAGAATGATAGTGAGGCCACGGTAGATAGGCCAAATCTCTGCCTCTATGCTTGTTGCTTCCTCAATCTTTCCCGAATAGCTTACTTGCTTTCACCTTGATGTATTTGTACACTTGTACCTATTATGATTTAGGAGAAGTTATTGATTAGTCTAGGGGTAACGACACGTGGTGCTCCATGTGCATTGTAATTGGTAAGGGGGTGGTACTCACGATTTTGTGTTAAGTGATTGAAGAACAAGAAAAGGCATGATAGTTTGTGATTAATTACGAACATAAGCATGTGGTGCCTCTGAACCAATCAATAATTTTTCTAATTTTAGATACCTGTCAGAATAGTAATGACACCAAAATGTTTTTTGGACCATTAGATATTTGTAGGAGTCTAAATTAATAATTTTTATAATTTGTTTTAATATTTTCATTTTCAATAATTCTTGTTATTTTCTTTGTTTGTCTTGTTAGTTAAAAAAATAAAAAATAAAAAGATAAAAAAATAAAATAAAAAATTTAAAAAAAACTGCCTAATTGGGTTGTTTCCTTAAGTAAAGTTAGGTATGCTTTTCATTAGGATAAATTATATTGTGTCCACTTTATGTTTAGCCACTTTTTTTATTTTGACCCTTAAATTTTTTTTTTCTTTCTATTTTGGCCCTTCATATTTTAAGTTTTTCTCACTTTACTCCTAAATCTAATTTCTGTTAAAAATTAGACAGAAAATGATACATTGACAATCATGTGACATAAAAATATTTTATTATATATGACTCACACTTGACATAAACTTAAATTCTAATATAATAATATATTTTTTATGTTATGTGATAGTTATTATGACATTTTCAGTCTAATTTTGAATAGAAATTAGTTTAAGAGTAAACTGTAAAAAAAAAAAATATGAAGGGCCAAAGTGAGAAAAAATAAACTTTAAGGACCAAAATGAAAAAATAGCTAAACATAAAGGGAGTAAGTATAATTTTATAAATAAGGATCGTAAATCTTTGGGCTAGATAGTATAATTTTATAAATAAGGATCGTAAATCTTTGGGCTAGATAGTTTTGATGATTAATAGAAATTCAACTTTGGCTCCGTTTGTTTCGACCTAAAATATTTTATGCAAAAAAAATATTTTTCTTATAAATTGATTTTACACAGAAAAAAAATGTTTTTGTTTTTATTTTTCAGCATTTGGTTGACACTTGAAACAAAAAAATTATTGCCTAAAAGAGAAATTTGATTCAATAAAGTGTCATTTATGACTTTTTAATGAGTTAAAATACTTATTTAAAAATGCTAAATATGTTAAAAAGGTAGTGAGTGAGACTAAAATATTTTTGAGAAAAACGTTTTACGTCAAAACAAGCGGATTATGTTCTTTTATTCTAATTTTTTGTATTCTTTGTGAATCAACATGTCTAGAAAATAATCTCTCTCTCTCAAATCAAAGAATTCTAAAATCGAACACATGACTATCTTTTTTGCTCAGCTCATTGTTTTCATGACTGTATCTTTTTTGTGCAAGTTTGGTTCTCGAGTCCTTTCAGGTCCATTTAAAGAATACCACTAGTGGGGGAGACTTTGGATGGGTTTTGGAGCTGAGCAACCACTTCGACTCTTCAAAGTGTGATCTATTCTTTGTGGTCTATTGGTCATTGTGGAATAACATAAATGTGGATATCTTCACTTAGAATGAGAAGTCTATATATACTAGAGGTGTCAAGCTTTGTGTGTTGCTACTTACAGGAATTTGTTAGTACTCAACATTGAATAAGGGTTTTATCAAAATTATTAATACTATCAAATGGCTTCCCTTCTCTAGGGGCCTATTCAAAATAAATTTTAAAAAAGCTTTATTCAACATGCGGCATCATGAAGGTCAGAGTAGTTATTTGTAATAATCAGGGGTAACGGATTGTTGCTATGTCTGAGAAAGTGGGGTTCGTGTGGACGTGGATAGTATGAAGGCCTTGGCAACTCTCAAAGTTATGATTTTTGTAGGGGAGCTAGGTCTTTGTGACATTCAATTGGAATAAGATTCCCTAGAAATTATTAAAGCTATGCAATCATATAATGCTCTTCTTTTACATCGATTCTTGGCTTCGCTTAAATCATTTTGTAAAGTTGAGGTTATGGATGTTACTCGCAAAAGGAATGTGATTGCTTGCAACCTTACTCACATGGCGATGGACTTGGAGACATTTGTGTGTTTGGATGGAAAAGGTTCTTCCATCTTTGTCTTTTGTAGTATTGCTTAAGGTCCCTATTTTGTGTTCGCTTCTAGTTGAATAAAAAAATTATGTATATTGAAAGAGGGAATGAAAATAAATTAATATTAATGTATGAAAATTGTTTGAGGGCTTAAATACTTTGGCTCGAATGGCCCGAAAACGTGGGTTCACGCGTCTATCTCGCCCTCTGTCTTCATTTTTCTTCTTCTCATACCCAAACTATCTCGCCCGAAGTCCTCATTTTTGTTCTCATACCCAAACTCTCAAACTCTCTCTCTATTGCTCTGTTTGTCATCATTCTTCTGAATCATTCGAGTCTATCTCCTCCGAAATGACGCTGGAAAGAAGTTGTTCTGTCACCTCCTCTATCCTCCCAATCTCAGTTAAACTCTGTAAACTCAAAAAACTTGGGTTTGATGATTAAGGGTTTTGTATTTTGCCCTACACTTGCAACTTGTGAAGTAAGCTATTGTTCTGTTTTTTGTTTTTGTTGTTGTTGTTGTGTTGTGTTGTGTTTTTTTATTTTTTTTTTGATTTGAGATGCATTTGTGAGAGGAACAATGGATATGCCCAATTGCGTGACTTCATGTCTATTAAAAAAAAAAATCATTTGGTTGTTTTGGAATCAGACCCTCGGTTAAACATCTTCTATTATATTGATGCATTCCAAGTGTTTGATGAAAGTCCCCAACTGATTTTGTTCATTACAGAAATTCCCTTCATGTTTTGATGAAAGTCCCCAACTGATTTTGTTCCAATCATTCTGTAAAAAAAAAATTTGTGGTTATTTTGTAGTGAGACTCTGTGTAAACCTCTTCCATTAAATTAAAACAGGAAGGGAATTTCTGAATGTTTAACAAGGAAAAATCAATTTCTGAATGTGTAACAAGGAAAAATCAGGAAACATTTATTTTATTTGTGAATGCTTAACAAGGAAAATCAAGAAGCCATAATTATGTTTAACATAGGTTTTATTTGTAAATGTTTAATAAGGAAAAATCAAGAAGCAACTGACTCGGCATCTATTTTATTTGTTAATGTTTAACAAGAAAAATCAAGAAGCTAGAATTATGTTTAACATGGGTTTTATTTGTGAATGTTTCATTTGGAAAAATGAAGAAGCCAGAATTATGTTTAACATATGTTTTATTTGTGAATGTTTAACAAGGAAAAATCAAGAAGCCATCTTTCACAAAGTCTACATAGAAAATTTATGTTTGATGAAAGTCCACATAGAAATTGTTAATGGTGTAACTGTTGATGTAAGTTGGGTGTTTGTTAGTGTGATTTAGGTTATGTGTTTTTACTGAAAATGGAACACTTAATTTGAATGTATAAGACACGTAACAATTTTGAATGTATATGTTAAGTGTCTTATTAAGTGATTTAGGTTGTGAGTTTTCCTGAAAATGTACTTTGTAAAAACTCACTGCCATAAAATCTCAATTTTGAATTTTGAATGTATAAGACACTTGTCCGGTGAATATCATAGAGCATTAAAGGCATGAAATATGAAAACATGGTTTGAAATTAATATTCAAATATTATGAATTTTGTTTATGCAGATTAAAAATGGCTTCTTCTTCTACTAACGACAGCAACATTAGATTAAGACCAAGAATGTGTGATTGTGGGAAAACAACTGCAATGTATATTATACGAACCAATGAGAATGGAAATCAAGGGCGTTTCTTTTTTGTTTGCCCATCCAAATATGTAAGTATGTGTTATGAAATTAAACTTGTAGTATTTCGAAAATTATTTGTGTAAATTAAATAATTGATTGTCATGCATTGTAGAGTAAGAGTAACAAAGAACACTGTGATTATTTCAAGTTTGCAGACGATGATGATGGGGACGTTACCTCGACAATCCATTCCAATAGTAGACCTCGTAAAGCTATCCGAACAGAAGAATTGAATGATGTCAAGGCAAGGCTTTATGAGATGGAAAATGAAATACATGACCATGGTAGAAGGCTTCAAAGAATGGACAACAAATTCAACACTATGATTTATGTAATTGTAGTGTGTATCGTTTTGTACTTTATTATATAAGAATTGAAATGCTTAACTGTTAGTTTTTGGGAAATTTGATGAATGTAATTATGGATGTAATGGACATGTTGAATGTTAGTGTTTGAATGGATGTAATGGACATGTTAATTTTATTATGGATGTAATTTTATTATAGATGAGTGGAAAAGTTCTTCTAATATTCTTCAAAGGACAAATTTTAGCTCTGATATTCTTTTAATCCAAATGTGGTAAACTGCACAAGACAGAGACAGATAAAGAGCCATACTTTGCAGGGACTTGCCTGAATATTGCACCTTACGCCACTGAATTTCCTCACTCCAATCCAAAACACCTCTATTGGTTTGATAAATCTTTAACACACTATCCCATATGCACTAGCTAAAAACACATTAAAAAACACATGCTTATGGCTTTCCTGAACTGCATTACATAGCACACAAAGAGGTTTAACTTGCATTCCCTATTGTAACATTCTATCCTTAGTAGTTAGCCACTGCTGACAAACCAACCATAGAATAAAGGACCATTTAGAGACCAGTCGTCTAAACCAAACAATATCATGCCAGATAACTTCAGATCTCCTCACAGTATAGGAACCATTAGGAGTAGGAACCTAAATAACTGCATCTTCCTTAGTAATATCAGGCACAAAAGAAGCAAGGGTAAGAACCATAACCTGCTGAACTGTCATATTCCTTTGTCCGTGCCAATGCCATTCAATATAGATTGAAAATGTGGCAGATTTAAAGAGAAACATATTGAAAATGTGGCAGATTCAAAGAGAAATAGATTGAAATGTGGCAGATTCATAGAGAAGGTTCCAGGAGCAAATGGAAGTAGGAAAGGATCATGAGATGGACTTGAAGCATCAGTTTGAAAATGTGGCAGATTCAAAGAGAAACAGATTAAAGTGAACAGTCATAGCAACAGTCATATAACAGTTTGAAAATATGACCCTAAAAATCATAGCAACAATTAATATGACCATTAATCTGCCCCATTCATCATCATTCAACATCATTCATAGTTAACCATCAATCTACCTCATTGAACATCATTCAACATCATTCATAGTTAACCATCAATCTGCCCCATTCAACATCATTCATAGTTAACCATCAATCTATCCCATTTAATTTTATAGTTAAACATCATTCAACATCATTCATAGTGTTCTACAAACAAACTCATCTCAAGTGCATTCCACCAAAAAAAAAAAATTACAAAATACTAATGCGAAACTAAAAAAAAAAAAATGACATTTGGATCCACATCTACATTGAAGTGAACAAAATTTGAAGCAATTGTCGACCTTTGACTGCTGATGTTGTTCACCATTCCTAATTGAGTATGAGATGTGCTTCCAATATTGTTCACCGTTTGCATTTGACTAAACTGTGCCTATTCAATAAACAAATACAATTTACAAATATTATCCATTCAACATATATATCAATTAAAACAAGAACAAATATTTTATTTCAGACATTGAACACATACCGGTACATACATACTCTGCTGCGTGCCATTCATGCAAGGAAAATAGTAAGGTGCAGTTTGCGTCGCCTCATGATCATAGTAACACAATTTCATTATACATAAAAGACATTAAAATAAAAAAACAACCAACAACATAAAAATTCAAATACATATCGGGTCATGATAAGTATTGTATTGCATATCATCTGTACCAAGAAAATTTAACTTCCGAGGCTGACATTGAGGAATCATACGTCCCTATAGTAAGACACAGACACATTGGTGAATAATTTATCTTTAATACATTCAACAATTTCTATATCACACATAAGAAAAGAACTTACCTGTGCTTTTGGAGGCTTTTTACTCTTTCCCTTCAACCGATTCACTATTTCATCCACTTTGCTAACCTTCCGTTTGGTACATGGACGTCCTCTTTGATGAGCAACCATAGGACTAAGCATCTTGCAAGACATGCTTGCTTTTGTAGTACTACGAGCAGACGGACTTTTCAGCGAACTATAAGAATGTGGTACATTACTAGTAGAAAGTGGTACATTACTCGCACTACCCGATTGATCTTTTCTCACTTTATCCTTGATTTTTATCAACCCAAGATCAAGCACTTCGTGTTTACCATCATCGTTGGCAGCAATTTTTATGATTTCATCCAACATCTTGTGATATTTATCATGCAACTTTGCATTAAGAATAGCCCCGGCTTTAGTGTATGTGGTTGGAATGCATGTGTACCCTCTTTCGATATCTTTTCTCCATCTTGATACAATGTATTTATCTGGCATCTGATATATACATCTCTCAACTAGCACAGTAATTGAATGGGCACACATAATGCCCCTAAACTCAAACCACCGACACATACATTGCAATTCACATTCATTTGCATTAAAGTACACAACAAATTCCACAGTCTTCATTTTCTCACCAACAAGAACAGCCTCCTTCACATGATAAGTACAAATTGCTCCCTCCTCTTTGACAAGATTCGCACGACAATACAATAGTCGCTTCAATTCTACTTGCACTTTTTAAATTTTGCATTAATGTAGGCTGCATGAAATTGCTTCTCAAACTCATATACCATTAAGCAATCATACAATTTGTTTTGAGATTTAAAGTCTGCTTTCATCTCTTTCTCAACCTTACTTCTCAAGGCATTATCATATTGTTCAACAAATTGCTTTAAAGTTGTCTTTGAGTTCACATATCCATCAAAAAATGCATTTATGCTCTCACTTCGTTGTGTAGTCGACATGCCAACCCAAAAAACATCCTTCACATAGGTAGGAATCCACCTATGTCACTCACGGTATAATACCCCCAACCACTCATTGTTATCTAGCTTGAACTTTGTAATCATCGCTTGCCATTCTTCATCAAATTCATCTTTTGTAAAACAATCATAAACTACATTTTGCAAAGCAAACTTGATGGATTCATATTGAGCATATCCTCTTAATTTCTCCGAAATTTTCTTCATTATATGCCATAAGTACTAACGATGTTGAGCTTGTGGAAAGACAACTTCAATGGCATTTTGCATAGCTCTGCACTAGTCTGTTATTATAGTTTTTGGAGGAACGTCAAACATGCAACTTAACCATTCTCTGAACAGCCACACAAATGTTTCAGTGTTCTCATTAGATAACAGCCCACAACCAAGCAAAATTGACTGCCCATAGTGATTAACTCCTACAAACGGAGCAAATGACATATCATATTTGTTTGTGAGATAAGTTATGTCAAATGAAACCATATCCCCAAATGCTTTATAAGTTGTCCTACTTCTTGCATGCGACCATCTTCATCGAGGTCAATTGTAGAATAGAAGTTCGAATTTTGTTGTTGCATCCTATGAAAATAAAGTGCAACTGATTCAGCATCTCCTACCCCAAGCCTCAATCTTCTCATACTCTGAATATGATTCCTTGCATCTCGTTCATCAAATGTTAATGCCTCATACCCCCCTGCTTCAACAACTATAGAATGAAAATTCCCAGTCACCCCTATCTCTACTTTATCGTTTATTTCTAGTCTTCTCTTCACAATGGTAAGATTTCTCTTATTCATTGCAAAATGTCGTGAGTCACTAGAAATCAAGTCATGCGTATGTTCAAGCACAACTGTGGTCAACTTAAATCTTCCATCCTTTTGTAGAGTTGCTCTAACCTTTGCTTTACATTCAATGAATGATGACAAAGATGGTTCGAGAAGGTGTACTTCTGATTGTTTTGTTCTCTTGCGTGCCCAAGTACATTCAATTCCAAAATATTTTACTTCCCCATCTTGTCCAATATTTTGTGTTCTATAAGCTATAGCAAATCCGAGGTGCTTCACATATTTTGCATAAACCGAATATACTTCTTGCTTTGAGCTAAAACACATGTCGTTCTTAGGTTCTTCAACTTCACCAATCTCATTTAATGACGGATTGTTCTCCGCTTCTTCAACTTCCTCACTCTCATTCAATGAAGGATTGTTTGAATCAATGTCCATTGAAGTGTGTAGTTCGTGTAGCTTCAAACCAAATAGAAAATAAAGTGTAAGTGCATGTAAGTGCATTTCAATTTTTCTAAGGTTCTCCAACTTAACCAGTAACCACATAGATTTTCATTTGGATAGGGATATTTCATTTCAAAGTTAATTAATACCATTTGTTTTAATGTCCATGAAAGTTCTATGTCTTATCAAACAACATTGAAATGGTTTACAATGATTTTCAAGTTCTTAGATGGTAAATGATTTTCAAGTTTTCAAACAGTAATGTACAGCAATTGATGAGAACACTGAGATTAATTTAACACATTGATCTCAGTAATGAGTTAATTCTTACACTAAGATGATCTCAGTAATGAGTTGATCTCAGTTAACTAATGAGAACACTGATCTCAGTAATGAGTTGAGTTAATTCTTACATTGAGATTAGTTAACTAATGAGAACACTGTACAAACACTTAAATTCAAACACTGAGATTATTTGAATTAACTAATGTATAGTAATGAGATTAGTTAATTCAAACACTGCGATTAGTGTTTGAATTCAAACAGTAATTCAAACATTACCCTAAATGTCAAAATTAGTTAATTCAAACATAATTTAAGTGTTCTTGCTAAATCAAGAAAGATTAGCATCATGTCACTAAATTAGTATGACTAATCACAAAATTACTTAGTTTCTATAGAGATTAGTTTAAAAATAAAAAATAAAAATTTAACAGAGGGGGACTTTAAATACCATTTGTTCTTGCTAAATAACTCAATTGGGATTGTAAACTCAATGACATTATATAGATTGGTCACAATCTGACTTTGGTTAAATTTATTTACTTGTTTGTTTGAAAATAATTGGCATGCATCAGAATCTATAGGGATAATTTCATCAACCAAAACAATTGCCATGCATCAGGACTTTCATCAACCAAAACATAAAAAATCAGGATAATTTCTCTATGGGGACTTTCATCAAACAATTGGCATACATCACTACAATGGAAATGTTTATCAGAGAGCTTGCTTCCTGTCACGACCTAAACTTGCCCCTATAGGTTTAGCATCGTAACCGGCTGTAGATGTCTTCGAACGTCCCCGGGAGGGTGAGTCCCGTTTCGTTCGTTTTGGGCTCACTACAGTTCGGACTCAAATTGTCACGGTTCTTAATCTGAACCAAAGAGTCCAAATCCGGCAAATCGTTTTAAGAAAACAGATTTTTAGAAAGAAATGCCAAACATGGACTGCTTTGCCAGATACAGAGTCGCCACCTAAATATTTTATTTTGGGAAATTTAGGAAACCCTGACTCGTTGCCTAAGGCCACATGTCCGTCATCACCAAAGTTGCCTCGGCTCGGGAACTTGGGTACGATTGGGGAAGGTCACTTCGTGAGCACCCCCACTCGCCCGATCAAAGATCGGCCTCTACTAACCATGATATCTAGTTTTGAAAACATTATGCGTTCTTATTCCGGTTATTAGCGTAGATTTACTATGTGATGCGCGCAGCATACAAGTATAGACTAGATCGCCTGAATTGGAACAAAATATTTCATGTTTATTTTTGAAAGTGGTTTGCTACTCGCAAGTAGGCTTTAAAATGCGGATTTTGCCACCCTCAGGTGGGCTTTAGAAAAGATGGTTTTGCCACTATCTAATGGGCTTAAAACTCACAGTCAATGCATTACTCCAATTCAGATAATCCAACCTTCACCCACAAGCATTCAGGCAGGTATATCACATAAGCACATAGCCTCATGGTAAGCATGCTATCATGGCAGTCACTCACACGCATGCAAGGATGCTAAAGCATAAAAACTTACCCAGTACTCCAAGCCAAAGAAAGAAGCTAATTAGAAATCAATGCATGATCCTAACTATACAGAAATGCCTGATGCAACACATGCAAAATGCAACTAAGATAGGCTCGGCTATTCGAAAGATGGCATGTGAAATGCTACAACTAACAAGTATTCAACTCGGAATTGAAATACAATGCAGTTAATATGATGCGCCGAGCCCGGTGCATGCAGAACAGATGAATGAATGCAAACATGCTATCATACTGTATGCTAATTGAAACATGCCCTAATCTAACCATCATAAGCTGGTAAATAAAAGGGAGAAAGACGTGGGGTTGGAAAACATACATCACACGCACGCACACTTATTACAACATCGCCCTCGCTCGGAGGGTCCAAATAAATAATATACAGTCCCAAATAAATAGTACAGTTCGAATAAATACAAAACCCTAATTAATTAACAAATTAATCTAGGAAAGCAGTAAATTAGCATGCAAGCCTATGGACTGCCTCAGCTCTGCTCCGGATGATGGATGATGTATGCTTGTGTTGTTTTGCACGGAAATCCATTGCGATGCCCTAGTTTGCCTTTGTTTGTAATTAATCTCGGAATGTTGCACGAAGCTCCAAAAGACTGCCGGTTTCTGATTTGCTGCAACAGAGAGCAAGAGAGGGGCATGGCAATGTATTTTCACATATGTATGTGTAGACACCCCATTTTTGACCGACCTTAAGACTCAGACGTCACCGATTGAGCGCTCGGTGATGTTGCATATTGTGCTCGTTCAGAAGTCTCAGAGTCGCGGCCGTGCGCCCTGCCTCCGGACTTCCGAACCCTCTTCTGTGCCTTGCCTCGGTTTGCGAACCAGACTCGGTTTTCTCTGTTTTCTTTCCTGAGGGGAGGGAGAGGTCCCGTAGACTATCTCTCAGTGGCCGTGGGCTACATTTCGTGCCCGTAGGCCATTTTGCCCATTTCGGAGCCCGGTTCCCAGTTTTCGGAGCCGTCAGGCCGTGAGCCTCGGTTCGGGACCGTCTAACCATCTCCGATTCCTCCGGTTTTTGGCATACATCTTATTTACTCCCTTTCAAGGGACACTGGGGTCTTAGATACCCACTTCGTGGCCAAACACCACTTTCGGTGCTTAACGGCCGGTTTTCGGGATCCCGAACTGCGTGTTTTGGCCCCCGAGCATTCGTTTTGCATCGGTTTTTGTTCATTTTTGGCAGGTACCTCTGTTTTATCACCAGGAAGGTCACTGAAGGGTGGGAGGCCATCAATTATCTCAGCAACCAGTTATGCTTCTCCGGCGCCCTCCGACGCCCGTTTTTCTCACTTCCGGGCTAATGTTGAACACCCTAGGGCCATTTTCTTCAAGCCCGAACCACATATTTGTGTTGTACACACATGGGAGGACCCTAAAAACATATGGCCAGCCAATAACTCCAATTGAACCTTTTGAACCCCTCCTAAAAGTGGCTTGTTCTCTCTCCTGTTTTACATTTTTCAAATTTGAACCACATGGTTGTGTTGAGGACACCTGGGAGGACACCAATATCCGGTGGCCGGCCATTAACTCCAATTGAACCTTTTGAACCCTAGCCGACCGGCCATAGGGGGTGGCCGGCCGGCCACCTGCAGCAAAAGTGCCTAGCCGGCCTGCTTCCTTGGGATGTGTGCATTCTAGCTGTGCTTTGATTTTCCCCCAAAAATATCTGATCCGGGGGAACCTTTTGGAGGGAAATAAGAGCTCATTTCCCTCCATTTGGCCAAGGATTCCTCTCTCCCTCTCTTGTCTACATTGGTGTCCTCCCAACTCAAGAGAAGAGATTACAAGCATTGGTTGGAGCATATACATACATACAACTTCATTTCCTTCAAGTTTTGGTGCCATTTCTTCATCATCTTCAAGCTCTACCGTCACAACTCCATTCCAGCAGCTAGGAGAGCTTTCCAGCAGCTAAGAGGCTCCCATTCTTCAAGCAAAAGGCAGCCAAGACTTGTCTACAAGGGTAAGTCTCACTTTCCCTCTTTTGTAGCCCATTTTTGCCTTATTTCTTAAGCCTATTTGCTTATTGTTTTGAGCTCTGACCTTAACTGAAACTAGATCTATTTTGAGCTATTATTCATGTTTGTTCAAGGGCTCAACCCTGTTTGAGCCCTCCATCTTGCACTTGTTTCAATATCTTCTTATATGCCATTATTTTGCATTGAATATTTGGCCTATGTGTGATCTGTTTCTGAGCATAATGTAAACTGTAAGAGGGCCTATTTTGAGTCCCTCTTTAACATTGAAGAAGGGCTCAACCCTGTTTGGGTCCTTTATCTTGCACTTGCTTCATAATCTCTCCTATTTACCGTAAATTTGCATGATTTGTTTGGCCTACGCGTGATCTGTTTTGGAGTATTTCATGAACTGAGATTGTGCTTATTTTGAGTCCCTCGTCAACATTGAAGAAGGGCTCAACACTGTTTTCATACTCCATGTGTCACTTGCTTTGAATCCATGTTTTACCCTTGTTTTTGCATGCTTTGCTAGCCCATTTTGTTTCAGTTTTTGGACCATGATCAGAACTGAAAGTGGTCATTTTTTGACCTTATTAACATGTTTTATTAAGGGTCTTTGCTTATTTGATGAATGTTTGGTGGGTACCTCATGTTATAACCTTTGTTGGCTTCAATCTTGCATGGCATTTCTAGCATGTTTGCATACTGTTTTTGGGGTTGTCATCTACTGTAAATGTGCATATTTTTGTCCCCTCTTCAGTGTTATAGAAGGGAATTTTTCTGTTTGGGCTTTGCATTTACCATCTACTTCAATACCCCTCTCTTGGCCCCTATTTTTGCATACCATTGTTGCCCTATCTATGATTGCTGTTTGGCCTTGTTTTCTACTGCAAAAATGCTTGTCTTGGGGCTGCCTTGCTACTTTATTTTCATTCCATGTCCATATTGTGCATGCATTGCATAGCTATAGGCCATTTCGGGTGCCTAATCTCGCATTTCGGGGCCATTTCATGCATCGGGTGTACTTTCGCCTCATTTCGGGACTGTTTTCCCCCACATTTTAGTGCTAAAATCCATTGGCATGTTTACATATCATTTTCCATGTCATTTCATGCCTTAATGCCATTGCCTCGGTTTGTGTGCCTGCGTGCACGCATTTCGAGGCATCTCTTTTTCATCTCACGGCCTCTTATGTGAGTGTGGCTGAGGCTCTCTCATGTTAGTGTAAGTCCATTTTGCATTCTGTATGTCATTTTAGTCTCATTGCATCGTGTATGCCATTGCCTCGGTTTGCGTGTCCATGTGCACGCATTTCGAGGGCATCTCATTTTTCATCTCTTGGCCTCCTATGTGAGTGTGACTGAGGTTCACTCGTGTTGGTGTAAGCCCATACGGCATTGCGTATGCCATTTCCTCATTTTGCGTGCCCGTGTGCACGCATTTCGAGGCATCTCTTTTTCATCTCACGGCTTCTTATGTGAGTGTGGCTGAGGTCCACTCATGTTAGTGTAAGTCCAATTGCATTGCGTATGCCATTTCATGCCTTAGGATCATTTACTCGGTGTGCGTGCACGTCTGCACGTATTTCGAGGCATTTCATTTTCATAGCATTGCGTATGTTAGGATTGCATATTAGCTGCATTTCATGCATATCATGCATTTTGCATCGTGTCCGGGATAGGAGTTAGCCCGGGGGCACGGGGAAACGAGACGCGTTTCGTACTCCGAGTGACGGAATGTGTCTCAATTCCCAAGTCACCGACACTCCGGATTATCCGTGATGGAGTTAGGTTTTGTTGTAGCATTCAATATGCATTCATTCTATATTGAATTGTGCAATTCGGCTCCTCGGCCATCATGCCTCGATATGCGTGATTGGTGGCACGAGGATCGAGGCATGCATATATTTGTGAAATACATTGCTATGCCCCTTTCTTGCTCTCCGTTGCAACAAAATGAAGAATCAGCAACTTTTCGGAGTCTGGCACGCATTTCGAGAAACATTGCAAACAGAGGCTAATTGGGGCATCCCAGTGGATTTCCGCGCAAGGCAGCTCCAACGTACATCATTCATCAGAATCAAGGCAGCCCCTGGCTTGCATGCCAGTTTTACATTTTTCTTATTTAATTTGTTAATTAATTAGGAATTTGTATATTATTTGGGACTGTAATATTTTGGACTGTATTATTCTTTCATTCGGGACTGTATATTTATTTGGACCCTCTGCGCGAGGGCATAACTGTAATAAGTGTGGGTGTGTGTGATGTATGTCTTCCAACCCCACGTCTTTCTTCCCTTTTATTTATCTGCTTATGATGGTTAGATATAGGACATATTTCAATTAGCATACAGTATGACAGCATGTTTGCCATCATTCATCTGTTTTGCACGCACCGGGCTCGGCGCATCATACAAACTGCATTTGTATTTCAATTCCAAATTGAATACGTGTTAGTTGTAGCATTCCATATGCCATGTTTAGAATAGCCGAGCCTGCTATAGTTGCATTTTGCATGTGTTGCATTAGGCATTTCAGCATATCTAGGATCATGCATGGATTTCTAATGTAGCTTCTGTTTTGGCTTGGAGTACTCGGTAAGTTTTATGCTTTAGCATCCTTGCATGCGTGTGAGTGTTGCCATGATAGCATGCTTGCCATGAGGCTATTTGCTTATGTGATATAACTGCCTGAATGCCTGTGGGTGAAGGTTAGGTTACTTGGATTGGGACAATTCATCAAATGTTTGTTTTAAGCCCACTAGATAGTGGCAATACCATGTTTTCTAAGCCCACCCGAGGGTGGCAAAATCTGCATCTTAAGCCTACCTGCGGGTAGCAAACCATCTTTCAAAAACAAACATGAAATGTTTTGTTCCAATTCAGGCGACTCAGTCTATTACTTGTATGCTGTGCGCATCACATAGTAAATCTAGGCTAATAACCGGAATAAGAGCACACAATGTTTTCAAAACCTGATATCATGGTTAGTAGAGGCCGGTCTTTGACCGGGCGAGCGGGGGGTGCTCAACGAAGTGACCTTCCCCAATCGTACCCAAGTTCCCGAGCCGAGGCAGCTTTGGTGATGACGGACACGTGGCCTTTGGCACCGAGTCAGGGGTTTCCTAAATTTCCCCATTAAAAAAATATTTAGGGTGGCGACTCTATATCTGGCAAAGCAGTCCATGTTTGGCACTTCTTTCAAAAAATCTGTTTTTAAAACGATTTGCCGGATTTGGACTCTTTGGTTCGAGATTTAGAACCGTGACATTTGAGTCCCTTCGAACTGTAGTGACCCAATATCGAACCAGAATCGGGGGGGCTCGCACTCCTTTCCCCGGGATGCGTTTGGGGACGTCTACAGTTTCTGGCGACTCCGCTGGGGATTTAGAGAACTTGACTCGAACTCATGATATCTGGTTTTGACTACACTTGTGTGTTTTCTTTGCATGCATTTGCATCGGTGCGCCTAGGACACCGTGTTTGCCATATGCCATTCCCGAACGATTTGCCGGAGGCTTGGTCTTGTCAAGGCATGACCATAAGGCTGATCGGCTCTGGGCTCTGACAAGCATGGGAACACAAACCCCCGGTTTTACCGGGGCACCCTTTCGACCATTCGACCTAGTGCATATTCGGATCCATAGTGACCATTCCAAACTAGGACAGGTTGCTTACCCAGTTTATAGGTTGTTTGAAGCCGCTGCGTGCGGTAGTGAAACCCTAGTTCCTGACAAAATAGGACAGGGGAAACCCAACCCCAACATAGGGGTGTTTTGGCTCCTCACTTATCTGCTATTGTGCTTGTTAGAGTGCGTCTCTTACAGGGGAATGCATGTATCAGTATCTAAGTTTGTGCATCAGGCCTCGCCGGGCATCAGTTTTGAGATTGGGGCATCATGCCTGCGGGGCATCAGTCAGTATCTGAGAATCAGTTATCCGCGGATACCGAATTCAGTTTTGGGGACAGTGATATAGGGACAGTAATCAGTGATCGAGAACAGTGTATACCCAGCTTATCAACCGTGTGTTGTATGCCCGACTGTGTGTTGTGTATTTAATTTAAGCTGTTATGCTGTCCGTTTTTTCTGGTTATTTATTTCCTTTTTGCTTTATTTATTTCTTTGCTAGGGCAGGTTTGTAGCACAATTGCTTCTGAACCCGTAGATATACCCAAAGCACTTTGGACACGAGGTCGCCGACTCATTCGATCCGAGGATCTGGTTGACGGACATCCAGTGTTCCACTCTCTACCCCCCGGTTGTTAGAAGAAAACCGAGGGAGGCGCAGTGTGTCAGAGCAGAGATTACCGTCGGGGCAAGCAGTCTACTTTAGCAGCAAACAGTCGGACTGAGGTTTCTGTTTCCCGCTATAGAGATACACTTACCGGTCATTCAGATGGATCCACCGAATACATCAGGGATGGAGGCGATGATGCGCCAAATGCAAAGAGAGCATGAGACAGATGCAAGAGGATGCCATCCGCCAAGCAGAATTTTCTAAGCAACAGGCTACAGTTATGGCCCAACAGGCTGAGCTCATTAGCAGGCTCCAGCAGCAAACCAGAACATCAACCTCACACCCAGCTCCTCCTCCACCCGGAGCTCCGTTACCCGAGCAAGCATCCACTGGTCAGAATGCCCTGCCAAATCCCCAGAATACCCCCTCTGAACACCCAGAACACCCTACCCAATGCCCAGAAATATTCAAGAGGACACAGGCCATCCAACGGGGCTAGCTCCGCCCCCCGCTTCTGCCTCAACTATCCAAGAATCTTACACCCAATCACTCGGACTCTCCATTCGAGTTCGAGGTAGACCACACAGCTCTGAAATTGAGCAAACTGGAGAAGCTTTTTAAGAAGTCTCAGGGGGGTGAAAGGCCATCCCCAGACATCGAAGATGGGTACACCGACGTGGCCGTAACATTGCCAGACAGATTTAAGATGCCACAGATTGATCGTTTGATGGGTCGGTCAGGGGATCCTATGGTCCATCTCCGGCTGTTTTCAGACATCCTGCGGCCAATGGGCCTAACCCGACCACAAAAGCTTTCCCTGTTTGGCCGAACTTTGTCGGGTGTGGCAGCCATTTGGTACGCGAAGCTAGAAGATGACGTGAAAAGAAGCTGGGATGAGATGGCTGAGGCCTTCGTTGCGCAGTACTCGTACAATACACAGATCGAGATTACAACTCGTGATCTCGAAACAACGAGGCGAAGAGGCCAAGGAGACTTTCTCAGACTTCGTAACTCGATGGAGGGCAAAGGCATCGATGATGACCTTGAGGCCTACAGACAAAAGATCAAATTAGGATGATTGTGCGCAATCTCCAACCAAAACTCATGCAGAAGATGATCGTACTCCCCTTTCCCACCTTCTCAGACTTACACGAGATGGGGGTACAGATCGAGGATGCGATGAAGCAAGGTCTGATTGACCAGGACCGGGAGTAACCCCGGAGGACATTCAACCGCAATAACAACGCAGGCCCGAGTGGCGCTGCAAACACAAGGACTTCGGAGGTCAGTATGGTCACCACCAATCCCCCTCCCCAACCAAGGCCCATGGCGGCCACCCCCTTTTCCAGTACATCCGGGAGCAGTACCCAAGCCCCGAGATTCCAGCCCAGAGGCCAAAGAACCTTTACTCCACTATACATGCCTTTGTCCAAGGTTCTGGGGGTCTTGATTAGAAAGGGACATCTAAAACCCCTAGAGCCGAGGCCGCCACCAAATCCACTCCCCCCCTCTCACAACCTAGCCAAATACTGTGCCTACCACCAGCAGCACGGTCATGATACCGACCATTGTTTCAGGCTGCGTCACGAGGTTCAGGACCTCATCGACAAAAATATTATTCTACCTCCCGAAAGACCCAACGTCACAACCAACCCACTCCCTACCCATAACCAAGATCCACCACCCAAAAGAGTCAACCTCATCCAAACTGGGGTCGTATCCTACGATCCTAGTATCTACATTACTCCCTCCCACCTACCCAAGCCGGAGGTGATCCTTCCCGACTGCACTGACTTGTGCATATTGGACACCTTCACAACCCAATCCAAGTCAAAGGTGGTGACCACTGAAGACGGAATAAGGCGGGTTTCAGAGGAGAACGGAGTTGTTGAGTCTGGGGTCAAGCGGTCTGGGAATTACGCTGGGGGAGCCTATGATCCAAGTGAATACATTTTATCATTGGGCCGGTCTGAGCTGAGTGTGGGGTTGCCAGAAAAAGCTGAACTGTGCATGATTCAGGGGGACAGACTTGAACAGGGGGCAGATGATCTAGCAACAGTGGAGGAGGACTTCGCCAACCTCCATTTCTTCAACGACCAAGAATCAGGAGATGCAACAATCAACTGGTTTGAATATGAGGAGTCGGCGGAGGCCACCGGGTGGTTAGATGATCAGCCTGATATTGTGGAGTTTCAGCCAGAGCAGAGCCCGGCAGGGGCGAGGGTATCAACTGTGGCCGGAAGGGCCGAGAGTCAGAATGGATTGCCGGAGAGCGCCGGTACAAAGAATTCCGCTCGGGACTTAAGCATTGTGGATGCAAAGACAATGGAACAACAAATTGCAGCAACGCAGACAGAACAGGAGAAGTTTTGGGATTCCGAGAGAATCAGAAAGGCAAAAGCCCATGAAGGGGCTGAGAGCGCTGTGGGCACAAGAACGGACAATGCTGTGAGCATATGGGATGAAGGTACTGAGAGTACACATTTGTCAGAACCAGACAGGTGTCTTTTGGATGCTAACGGGATGTGGTGGGAAGACGACGACTTATGTCTTGCCCACACAGACGAAGATTGGGGAGTAAATCAACCAGACAGCACCTGGTACCTCGATGAGGTGGACCACATGACCAGGAGTGGGCGGTACTTCAAGCCCCCCGCACCTAGACCAACCAGAAGCATCTGGTAAAGACAAGGAAGCTGAGAAACAGAGAGAGAGACAAATTGAAGAAGAAGCTGTGCTGAGGCAGTTGAAGAAGATACAAGCAGACATCTCCATCTGGGGACTGCTTATGGCTTCACGGGTACACAGACAGGCTGTCCTATCTGCCATGGACAAGGCCAAACTCTCAATCGATACTACACCAGAGCAACTGGTCGGGCTGGTTTTTCCGGGAGGGGGTTCCCCGGCATTAACCTTTTCGGACAAAGAGCTGCCGCCTGAGGGCGTGAATCATAACAAACCTCTCTACATTTCCGTGGAATGTAGAGACAAGTGGATACCGGTGGTACTTGTTGATACCGGGTCTGCCATCAACGTCTGCCCAGCCAGAACAGCATATGCAATCGGGTTGAAGCCCGCGGACTTCGTCCCAACCACTCAGGTGATCAAAGCATACGATAATACAAGTCGAGAGGTGATGGGGACTGTCAAAATCCAAACCAAGGTTGGGCCTGGACAGCACGAGATAGATTTCCATGTCTTGGAGGTCCCCGCAACTTTCAATCTGCTTTTGGGGCGACCGTGGTTACACCAGGTGAAGGCCGTCTCGTCTACTCTGCATCAAATGGTGAAATACCCCTGT